>JARHVA010001949.1:870000-887500 GCA_037957365.1 Torreya grandis
AGTTTCAACTTTGACAACATTTGTTATTAGTATTTCCACACTCCTAAACAATAGTGAAAACATGCATCTAGGGGAATTTAGAAGTTTTTGTCATTGGATCATTTTTCATTTGAATTTACAAATGTGTTAAAAGTGATGGAATTGCACTTGGAGGTCATATAGGTAGACAAGAATTTGTCTCTTTACTATAAAAAATTTACATTTTAGGATCTATTACTTTAGTGTGTGCCACAAATTCATATCAAAGGTTACATAAAAATAATATAGGGTGAAATTATAGGGATTATACATGTATGTGTGTGTGTGTGTTTTTTTTTTTCCAATGAATTATATTTTACATTTATGTGTGTCTAAAGTTAGGCCCAAAAATTATAATTTTATTGTATTAAGAAGGGCATCTTTGAGGCTAGGATGGGTAGTGGGTATCTCAACCAAGATTTATGGGAGGCCAAGAACTTTTTAATATTTTATCCACCACCCTATACATGTTTTAAATTATACTTTTGATTTATGAATAACTGAAGGTAGAGTTCTTCAACTTCAACTTTAACTTTGATAACATTTGGTGTCAATGTTTCCATGCTCTTGAACAATAGTGAAAACATGAATCCAAGTGGATTTTGAGGTTTTGTTCATGGGGAAACATGTCATTTTCATTTATATATGTGTTATAAGTGATTTAATTTCACTTGGGTGTCTTGGAGGTGTAAATGTTAGTTGAAGCTCAAGAACTTGTATCTTTACTAAAAAAACATTGCATTTTAAGACTTGTTACTACAATTTGTGCCATGAGTTGGTATTGAACGTTAAATTGACATGATTTAGTTTGAAATTATAGGGATTCAACATGAATGTGATCATTCCTCAAATTCATCCAAATGAATTATGATTTTCATTTTACTCATGCCTGAAGTTAGGCTAAAAACTACATTTTTCTTATATTAAGAAGGGCCTTCTTGAGGCTAGAATTAGTGGTGGGTGTATACACATAATATTGTAAAACTTTATCAATTAATGATGATTTATATATATTAGTAACCTATTGAGTCTCAATCTCTCTGAGTGCATGACTTAAAGGGTACACCAAGAAAGGGGTGGGTAGACCATTGGTGCTTGGCAAGATTGGTATCCCCTATACTACCACTTGATATCTACACAACCTTCTCATTTGTACTTCCATAAGCCTTGCCTCTTATTTTGTGCACTCCTCCAATAAATTCATCACCTTACTTATCCCATTCCTAATCTTAAATCCCCTTTTTATAGTTTACAGTACACTATCATCCTAGGCTGACCCTATATTTAATTTATTAAAAGCATGTTATGGGTCTAGGTCAGCTCTGGCCAACCTAGACCAAGACCTAACTTATTTTTATCAAATAAAAATATAGATTCAAACTGGGCTGAACCTATTATCTAAACTTTCAAAAAGGTTTAGGGTTAGATTCAAATATACATACACATCCATTTCCATCATTTAAAGAGAAGACAAGAAGAAGAATATTATATTGTGCATCTGCTTATCCACCATTCTACTTAAGGAACATTGCTTAGGGTTTCAAAAATTTATTTGGAGATATGGATATTGTCTTGTGGAGAAGTATTTTGAATACATAGAGAATTTGTGTAGCCTAAATATGACTTATCTTTGTTATCCTTACATACCATAATAACCTCTTATGAAGCACCTTACCCAAGGGAGAGATTAAGGCTTATCAAGTTCATCTTCAATGGTAAGTACTTATAAGTTTGTTCCTCATTTGTTAAAGTAGATATATTAGATTTTTACTTCTCTCCCATGCATTATAATTTTGTATACATTGACTTGACTATAGATCTTCTATGCATGTTTACTTTTTATGTTTATTACCTCTACTTTGTGCCACAAACTTTGGTGAGCACTAGATTAAATTTAAATTTACTTATCATTTACTTAGTGAATATGAAGACATAGGACCTAAATAGGATTATTACATAGTATTTCTTGACTATAGGCTTTGGAACCCTCTCTAGTGATGTTATTATGGTAAGAGATCACTTGGTTAGGTCTAGCAGATCTATCTTGGTCATGAACCTGAATATCCAATGTATCAAAAATCAAAAGTGTAATTAGGATTTATCTTCGCTAAGCTAGGATTAATTAATATATCAACTGCATTTTCCTTTATATACATTCTAGTGAACTCGATGTGAATTAAACACTTGTAGGTTTTATTTTATGCATTAATTTTATCATCATATTATGTATTTCAATTTTTGTAGTATTGTATCAAACCTATCGATATTATTATAATAGTTTGTGTGCAAGTTTAACACATAATCACTCCAAAATGACTCTATTTTGTCTATGTAAGTTTTCTCCAAATATAGGTGACTAGATTGATCAACTCGATATAGTCTTCTTATTTAGTTATAGGATTACATACATAGTTGAAATAGTCAACTCTGTTCATAGTTTTCTTCCTCAACTTATAAGTCTGCAAACATAGTCAAGCTAGTTGACTCTATTTGCAACTTATTTTTAGCACACAAGTTCTACAGACTCTGTCGAGTTGTCAACTCTATTCACAAAATATTTGAATCAACACTTGAGCATTACAACATAAAATTTTGTAATCTAAGCATCTTCAATCCCACCAAGGTTCATTATTACTCTCTTTGTCATTTCAATTTTTTATTTTTAATACTATTTTTCACAAGTTTGCAGTCTATAAAACTATAGCCCTATAGCCAACTAGGTTGAATTGCTCGACACATTTATATAGACTATGTTCTATCTATAAGACATAGTTGATCTATTCAACTGTGTTCTTCCATATCTTACTTTTGTAAAATAGTAACGACCCAGTCAACTCTATTTTGCATTTTTTTACCTATAGTGTCACTTGAACCAACTATGTACTCTTCATAATCAAGGAATTAACCTATTTTACTAGTAATTAGTTCACTTATCATTTCAATTTCTTGTATGCTTAGAGTAACAAAAATAGATTAATTAAGTGGTTTTTTAATTTACCAATTGAGTCACACCATTTTTTCTCTTTTGCACACACTTTCAAATCACTTTACACAAAAAAGCATTAAATATTTATCTTTCCAAGGCCTACCTACTTGGATTTCATCACCAAGGGGCAAGCTAACTTAGTTTTATAGCAAAGTATAGACACATAGTTGATGGTATATATTGGAAAATCACCCAACACCCTTATCGCTATAGAATGTGAAGTAAGGGTGTGGGCCCTAATACCAAGCCAAGAACATTGCCAATACAAATCCCTTTTAGCCTAAAATTCCTATAACTATTGATAGATTGATTTATATTTCCTTATTACAACTAAATTCCCAACATTAATTTAAAATTCTATTTTAACTTAACAAAACTTAAGAATGGCCAATTAGTTAGAATTTACTTTCTAGTTTGTTGATTGCTCTTTGATCATTGTATTTTTATGACAAAAACTACATTAACTAGAATTAGTGCAATATTTATGTTGTGTGTTCCAATTAGATCAATCATATTGGTATAATTGATTGTGTTCTTCATTTTAGTTTCATAGATATCATCTTGAAAATTTTTTCTCTATTTTCATAGCACTATCATTCTTATTGACACAGTCCCTTATAGATTTTTTATTTTATTTGCCTTCAGTATAAAATCATCCTATCCAACTGTGTATATTTGTTACCTTATTTTGTTCCCTATCTAAACATTACATAGTAAACCTATCTATTTCCTCTTATTTCTTGTTCTATTTCCCATTCAATAGTATAAAGTTGACCTTCATGACTATGTCATCTTATTTTCTATTATATCCCCTATTTTATCAAACATAATTGACCAGTATGATTCTGTATCTTATCAATTGATTCTTCTTCTCATCAAAATTTTAAACTCTTTTTCTCATCATGAATTTCCTATTTGAAGATAACACATAGTTAAATACAAGAAACATGATGAGTCTTACTAATCCTATTAGGTTTCCCAAGAAACAACTTATGGTTTCCACTTTGGATGAAAGTGATTTTCACATTGCCACTTGTACTACCAAATATGGGAATCTTCATTCATCCTCAGTTTGAAATCCTTTATTTTCCTTATAATATGAGTGTGAATTAGATTACACACTTAAAATTTATTATTTTCAATGAATTTCCTCAACATCAAGGAAAGGACCCTTCAACCATTTATAATATTATGATAGGTCCTCAAGTAGAAAAACCTCTTTCACCCTCCCCTACCTTCTCTCATGAATTTGGTGTAGACACTTTTTTTTCTTCTAAACTTTTTCCTTCTATTTTGTCTCCTTCACACACCATGCCATCTTCTTCTATGACTTATTTAACCTCCATACCAAGTATCTACACTTACATGGTAGGTTCAACCTCTAGTGGGCCTTTTCCAAATACCATTCTCCTTAATCATTCCACTAGTACATCTTTTATTACCAATGATAATAATACTACTAGTGATTCATTTTCTACCAATGCTTCTCATTCCACTAGTATGACACATGTTACCACTCATAGTGTAACAAAAGACACTAATACTAATAACAATGCTTCACATGTTGTGCACACTAGTCAAAATACTATCCAAACTCATCAAATCTTATTGAAAAACTCAATAAAATACATTCTTTTCAAAACAATAATGTAAATCAAATGATGCAAATGCAAAAACATCACATTAACCTTAAAAATCAACCCCAACATGTTTCATGGGGAGCGAAAAATCCAAATGCCCCCCCATCCCCCCTTAGGGATTATCATGGTAACCTTTTTCCTCAACCACCCCTCATTAATAAAACAATCAAGCATCTCTAAAATGAACCTTCTATACCTCAAATTTATAATATCATTATAGGAGGTATCACACCTACCATCACCTACAATGAGTTTACTGATCCCACATTACACTTAAAGACATTTGGTAACCTCTATAAATATTAGGTCAAACTTAATACCTTTGATTCTACTAAGATATTAGCTAAGAAACTCTTAGGAGATGATTTAGATTGGTACAATCAAATAAAAACCCATTCTATCACTATCTTGGAAGATTTGGTTAACTCCCTAGTACAAGGGTTTCAAACTAGTGAACTCCCTGAGAATAAGTTAGCTCACTTCATAAATAATAAATAACTTGAAAAAAAAATGGCACAAGATTTCATCAAACAATGGAAGAACTTGTCTAACACATGTGAGCATAATATGGTAGATGATAACCTCTTCCACCTATTCACTAATGTTCTTTATCCAAAGTTACAATACTAGGTTAGGAATCTTTCTCCAAAAACCTTGGAATAGGCCCTTGACCAAGCTAAGCAACAAGATTTTATCATGAACCAATTTGAACCATCTCAACCTACTACAAGAACTTGCATGATCATTAAAAAATTATATATCATGGTAATAATAATGGAATTATCAATACCTATGACACTATTCACAACATTCAAGCCATCACTCCCAACAACACTATAGAGCATGGTCTCCTCTAAATAACACTCCTAATACTACATATTCTAAAATAATAAACATTAATGTCAACAAATTATTATTCTTAGTCTAGATTCAAAATAATCTCCAAGGCCTCTACTATGAGATCTTGATCCCACTCATCTAATGAAATCATGGTATGATCCAAACAATTTTTTTTGGTTTCATGAAAGTTGGGGCCACTCTCATGAGACTTGTATACAATTGCATAACCTAGCCATGGATTTTTTTCTTGGCCCAAACTTTGATCATGAATCACTCATTTGAAAGCACCAATAAGCACATGACATAATTTTTAAATCCCATGAAATGCAAAACAAAAATCAAGCTTTAAATCAGGTTAATACTTATCTTGCTATATACAATGATCCTCTTCCTAATCACCAAGATAACAATGACAAGCCTACTCTTTCTAAAAATAGTGTTGAAAGTCTTATTGAACTCACTACCAATGAATAAAATAGGTAAGTATGACTAACATTCAAAGAGTAGTTGCCTTTATTAACTCTAATCCAACACCCACATACCAACCTCTCAAACATTTTGCATCATTAAAGATACTTACCCATTTCATCTCATAAATTTGGATAAATTAGACCTTATAAGGTTAAAAGAACCACTTTTAATAACTCAACTATATCATATCTCTCGTACTCTCTCTACACTTCCCCAAACATCTACACATATAGATAATGTTCCCAATCTTACAATAGTATTTATTCAACCCAATCACAATAAATACCTCAATCAACTATCCCATCACCTAAAGACAATAAACCTATCTATCCTTAAACTAAATCGATTAAATCTTACCAACACAAGTTTAATTTCACTTCCAACCCTCCTTCACAAGAGCTATATAAATATTATGAACCTATATATAGCAATCCCCCCATGGATTATGATGAATGGGACCTTATTACAAAAAAATTCTCATTTCCCATCTCAACTACCTTTCCTCTAAATAATGTGAACTTCCCCTTGTCATCAAAATCATATAATGTAATTTATATTTGAAATAAAATCCCTCATCCTCATCTAGCAGGATATGAAGCTACCTTGCTTGGGTCCAAAGATAGTATCCTTAAATAATGTGAAGAGATGTCCATACATATTGATCAAACAATAGACACTTCTATTTCCCTTAAGTTTTCCATCACATCTATGATTCCAAATGAGATTTTTATTCATATAGATGATCTTCCTCTTTCACATCTAAATTGATGATATCTAAGTCAAGAAAGCCTTGATTAATGAGGGTTTTTGTACTTCATTGCCTCCCTTTGTAATGAAATTACTTCAAGAATTAAGTATAATAGCAGAATTATATCCAAATATGACTAAAATATATCCAAATATATGATAATAGATAAGCCACTTTGAGGGGGAAACCTCCACAAGATTCAATAAGAGCATAATTCACAATATGATGATAAATGATTTCCCACTACCTCCTATATATAGTCTATCTAGGCCATGGTTACTCCATAGGCCGACCTACTAATCAAAAGAAAGCATAGATAAATGTAATATAACATCAAAGAGGGATAAGTAAGCCACAAGTTGGCTAATACTATCCTCATACATGTGATAGGTTAGGGGCGTAACATGCCCTTCCCCTTCAAACCAACATTGTCCTCAACATTGAACAACTCTGGATGTTGTTGCAGAAAATCTTCACCTTCCCAAGTTACATCTTCACTGCTCTGGTTTTTCCACTTGATCAAATATTCTCTAATCTCTCTGGTTCTCAACCTCTTAGTACGTGTTTGGAGGATCTTCTCTGGTTCCAAAATGACTCATCCTTCTTCATCTAGTTCTATGAGCTCTGTCTGGGTGGAAAATTTCTGTCCAATGACCTTCTTCAAATAAGAAACATGAAATACTAGGTGTATGCGAGATGAATGAGTAACTTGAGCTTGTAAGCCACACTTCCAATTTTTTGTAGAACTTGATAAGGGCCATAATACTTAGGAGCAAGTTTGTTGTCCTTTTTCTGTTGCTTTAAGGACATTTACTTGTAAGGCTACAAATGAACAAATACCCAATCACCCACCTCAAAAAATTTCTCACTATGGTGTTGATCTGCTTATTGCTTCATCCTATTTTGTGCCAAGGCAAAATTCTCTCTAAAACTAGCCAAAACCTCTTGTTGATGTTGAATGTGCTCTTCCACATCTTGAACCTTGGTGTGCACATTTAATGAAGAAGTGATGGAAGGTGGATGGTAACCATATAGTGCTAGAAATGGAGATATTTTAGAACAGGTATGGAAATATGTGTTATACCACCATTCTGCAAGTGGTAGCCATTTAACCCAATGTTCTTGTTTATCTGATACAAACAACAGAGATACCCCTCTAAATATTTTTTAACCACTTTAGTTTGTCCATCAGATTGGGGGTGGTAAGATGAGATATGAGCTAGCTAAGTACCCAAATAAGAAAATAGTTCAGTCTAGAAATTACTAGTGAAAATAGGATCATAATCACTTACAATTATTTTTGGGGTTCCATGTAATTTGAAAACTGCTTCCATAAAATTAGCTGCTACTGTACTTGCTAAAAATGGGTGTGAGAGAGCAAAAAAATGGGCATATTTTGTAATCTTATCCACAATGACCAAAATAGCATTCTTACTTTTAGAACAAGGCAACCCAGTGATGAAATCCATGGAAACCTCCTCCCACCTTTGACTAGGAATTGCTAATGGTTGTAACAGACCTGGGGTCTTAACTATTTCACCTTTATTCTATTGGCATATCAAGCATTCTTCCACAAAATTTTGTACATCTCCCTTGAGTCCTTCCCAAAATAATTCTTTCTTAATTCTATGATAATTTTTCAAGAACCTTGAGTGTCCCCCAATTGGAGATGCATGTAACTCTACAAGAATCTTATGCTTAAGCTCTAAATTTTTGCACAAGTATAACCTACCCTTATACCATAAGATGTTACCTTTTGATTAAAATTTGTCAGAGGATAAATTACCTTGCTGGAGATTCTAAATCAAAACCTGTGTATCCTTGTCTTGCTCCCATTCTAACCTAGCTTCATCCACCCAATCTGCTTCAACATGGACATTGCACAAAGTAATGCTTTTGTGGATGCATCCCATCTCGATACTGCATCTACTACTAAATTATCTTTACCCTTCTTATAGATGATTTCAAAATCATAACCCAACATTTTGGCTACCCATTTTGTTGTTCCTTAGATGATAATCTTTGCTCCAAAAAGTATTTGAGACTATCATGATTTGTTTTCACTTTAAAGTGTCTACCCATCAGATAAAGCCTCCATTGTTTAAGTACATGAAGAATAGCCATCATTTCTTTCTCATAGATAGGTTTTTTTAGAATCTTACCTTTTAATTGATGACTTTCAAATGCAATGGGTCTTCCTTCCTGCATTAATACTACCCCTAATTCAGACCCAAAAGCATCACATTCAACAGTGAATGTCTGTGAGAAGTCTGGAGTAGCCAAAATTGGAGTGGTGCACATAGTTACTTTTAGTTTCTCAAATGCTTTGGTGGCATCATCATTCCAATGGAAAGCATCCTTCTTTAGTAATGCAGTGAGTGGAGCTGTTATGCTACCATAACCTTTCACAAATCTTCTATAGTAACCTGTTAGTCTAAGGAACCCTCAAAAGTTTTTGAGAGTTTTTGGCATGGGCCATTCATTATTGATTTGATCTTCTGGGGATCAACTTTGACACCTTCATGGGAAATAATGTGACCGAGGTACTCTACCTCCTATACTCCAAAAGCACATTTAGATGGCTTCGCATAAAGTTGGTGCTTCTCCAAAATTATCAACACAAGTTTCACATGTTACAGATGTGCTTCCCATGTCTGACTATAAATCAATATGTCATCAAAGAAAACTAGCACAAACTTCCTTTAAAAAGGCCTAAAATTAGTGTTCATCAAGCTTTGAAAAGTAGATGGTGCATTTGTAAGACCAAAAGGCATTACCAAAATCTCATAATGGCCCTCATGTGTTCTAAAAGCAATTTTATGAACATCTTCATCCTTGATTCTAATTTGATGGTACCCCAAGCGAAGATCCAATTTTGTGAAATAATTAGCACCATGCAACTCATCAAGTAAATCATCAATTACTAGAATATGAAACTTATCTTTGATGGTGTACTTGTTGAGTTCCCTATAATCTGGGCACATCCTCCATGTGTCATCCTTCTTTCGCACCATGACCATTGGTGATGAATATGCACTTTGGCTATGCTTGATGATCCCTACCTCTAGCATCTCATGGACCATCTTTTCAATTTCACTCTTTTGTGTATATGAATATCTATATGGTCTAATATTTGGTGGTTGACTACCTGGAATTAGTTGAATGGCATGATCATGTTCTCTTTTTGGTGGTAGTCCTTTTGGCATGGACCCAAAAATAGATGATTGGTCCTCAAGAATTATCTGAAGATCAGGATGTGTAGATACTTGTGTGGGTTGAACTTCTATGGAGCATAATCATGCAATAATTCCCTCTACCCCCTTTTTTAGCATCTTGGTCATCTGATGTGAACTAATCAATTGTGGAGATTTTTCATGTAATCCATGTAGTTCAATTTTCTTACCTTCAAAATGAAAGCACATGAATAGTTATTGGAAGTTCATCTCAATGGTACCTAAGGTTGTGAGCCATTGGAATCCCAAAAAAATGTCTGTGTTACCCATGGGAATAGAAAACATACGAGATTTGAGACTATACCCACCCATAGTAAGCTTAATACTATGGCATTTGCCTAAATAATTAATTGTGACACCATCTGCAATCATGACCTAAAATTTTGGTGCTGGGTAGATGAAATAGTTCAATCAAGTGGCCAACTTATGGTTTATAAAGTTATGTGTGCTCCCTGCATCAATCAACAATGTCACCTTCTGTTTCTTGAGGAAACCCACCACCTTAAGAGTTTGTGGAGTGATAATACCTGCAAGTGCATGACAAGAGATTGTAGGTTGGGAATCTTTAGGTACCTCCTCTATATCTTCCTCATCATCATTGGAGGCATCATCTGCTTCTTCATCTTCATTTGGTCCCTCAATGTAGAATAACTTCTTCTCAGCACATCTATGTCCTTTACTCCACTTGCTATCACAACTGAAACATAATCCTTTTGCAAGCTTCTCTTCAATTTGCTGAGGGGTCAATCTAGTAGGTGGAAGAAATGTTGGTGATGATATGCTATGATCTTTGAAGTGAGTGAATGGTTGATTCTTGTTGGCTATGAATTTTTCCTCAACTCTACGTGCCATGATAATAGAATTAGAAATCTTAAGTGGATTAAACATGCGTACCTCATGTTGAATGTGGTCCTTGAGTCCACCCAAAAATAGGTCATTCAAGTTTTCTTCAGAAATTATCTCCACACATAAGGACAGGTTCTAAAAATGATGAATATAATCCTTGATGGAGCCAGTTTATCACAATTTTTCTAGTTGGCTGAAGTAATTCTCTGTCACACTATTGCCATAGTGTAATTATAGCTCCTTTGTAAAAACTGACCAGGTGACACTGAGAGTCATCTTTTTCTTTTAAGCACACAACCATCTATACCAAATGAATTAATCAGGTTCAAGATACAAGGATGCCATGGTAACCTTCTATCCACCTAGAATCTGATGTAGGTAAAAAAACTCTCCATTTGGTTGATCTAATTGAGTGTATCTTTTCCATCAAATTTGCGCATATCCACCTTTGGTAATAGGTTCCTCTGTGGCCATGGAGTTAGATTTGAAGTAGACTGGTTAAGAGAACCACCTTGGTGGGTTTTTTTAATAGAGTTAACTTGATAATTTGATTGATTAATTTTCAAAGCCATCATGATATCTCCCAAACTATATTAGATTGTATGTCTTGCACCTCACTCTGAATGCCTTG
This sequence comes from Torreya grandis, assembly GCA_037957365.1. Taxonomy (NCBI): domain Eukaryota; kingdom Viridiplantae; phylum Streptophyta; class Pinopsida; order Cupressales; family Taxaceae; genus Torreya; species Torreya grandis. The sequence continues at coordinate 881,414 of JARHVA010001949.1, forward strand.
CACACTATAGTCAAGCTGGCTCACTTTGTGATCTATGTCAGAAAACCCTGGTATAAAGAGTCTAGTACATCCCCATTCTGACTCCATCTCTTCCTTTTTAGGATTTTTACCTATATTTTCAACACCCTTTCCTTGGCCTCGAGTTTGTGGACCTACCATAAAAGGGTTTTACGATGTCGACCCTTATTGGCACTTTTGACCCAACTTTGACCAAGCAATTTTGGAATTATTTCGGCCTCAAATAAAAATATACAAAGAACATATCATGGCGAAATTTTTATAATATTTCCAAAAATGTAAATAACTCAGAAAAATTCTTTGAATTGTGCACTATAGAGCAATTTTATGAAAAAACATAAAATAGAGATAATTTTTGTAAAACGGATCCAAATGAGCTAAAATTTTAATGGAAGCTTAATTTTAATATTTTTCACCTCCAGTAAAAAAATTTCACATAAATTCGCAACCCTTTTTTATATATCACATAATTTAAAAATTTAGTGTTTCGCCCACAAGATTGCCCAAATCGCAGCTCTAATACCACTTATAATGAAATTACTTCAAGAATTAAGTATAATAGAATAATTATATCCAAATATGACTGAAATATATCCAAATATATGATAATATATAAGCCACTTTGAGGGGGCAAGCTTCAAAAAGAGCAGAATTCACAATATGATGATAAATGATTACCCACTACCTCCTATATATAGTCTATCTAGGCCATGGTTACTCCATAGGCTGACATAATAATCAAAATAAAGAATATATAAATGTAATATAACATCAAAGAGGGATAAGTAAGCCATAATTCAACTAATACCATCCTCATACATGGGATAGGTTAGGGGCGTAGCACCCTCGATTTCATTAAAACTCTTGGATATTTTGAATGTAATCTCAAGTCCACATGTAGCATATGTCAAGGTTATGATAGAATAAAAATTCATCCTTTATGTTGTATGTGGATTTCAATTATCATTCCTCCTATCACCATCCATGTGAATGTTATTGTCTTTTTAATTTTCCATCTCTTATAAAATCTTGCTTGGTATACCTTAGACTCATCGTATGAGGACTATCACCTCATCTTCATGCCAATGAATTAAATTTCCCTATAATTGTGATATTTATAAGATTAAAGGAGACATAAAACCTTATAATTTTTAATATTTCCAATAATGTGGTGCCCTTAAAATTCCTACACTTGAACCTTTGCCTAGTATCCCATTTAGGGAATTTCAACTCTTTAATTATCCTATCAATTTTACTTGATGTTATAATGGTCATGCCAAATCATTGAAAACATACCTCCTAACCTCATAGATTATGATGATGATGATGAGTTGGATGATATAAAACTCAAGGTCAAAACTTTTGATCTATCCCCTCATATCATCACCCAACTTCCTCCCTCTCTACAGCTTTGATCCCGCCAAACTCCTATCAATTATATAATTGTGGTCTTAACCAAGACTAAACATTCTATTCATCATGTGAATTATAAAAATAAGGTCATACCTATCTATACCATTGACTTCATTAAAACTCTTGGATATTTTGACTGTAATCTCAAGTCCACATGTAGCATATGTCAAGGTTATGATAGAATAAAAATGCCTCCTTTATGTTGTATGTGGATTTCAATTATCATTCCTCCTATCACCATCCACATGAAATTTATTGTCTTTAACTTTCCCATCTCTTATAAAATCTTGCTTGGTATACCTTCGACTCATCATATGAGGACTATCACCTCATCTTCATGCCAATGAATTAAATTCCCCCATAATTGTGCTATTTATAAGATTCAAGGAGACATAAACCCTTAGAATTTTGAATTGTTCCAATAATGTGGTGCCTTTAAACTTCCTACACTTGAACCTTTGCCTAGTATCCCATTTAGGGAATTTCAACTCTTTAATTATCCTATCAATTTTACTTGAGGTTATAATGGTCATGCCAAATCATTGAAAACATACCTCCTAACCTCATAGATTATGATGATGATGAGTTGGATGATATAAAACTCAAGGTCAAAACTCTTGATCTATCCCCTCATATCATCACCCAACTTCCTCCCTCTCTATAGACTTGATCCCACCAACCTCCTATCAATTATATAACTGTGGTCTTAACCAAGACTAAACATTCTATTCATCATGTGAATTATAAAAATAAGGTCATACCTATCTATACCATTGACTTCATTAAAACTCTTGGATATTTTGACTGTAATCTCAAGTCCACATGTAGCATATGTCAAGGTTATGATAGAATAAAAATGCCTCCTTTATGTTGTATGTGGATTTCAATTATCATTCCTCCTATCACCATCCACATGAAAGTTATTATCTTTAACTTTCCCATCTCTTATAAAATCTTAATTGGTATACCTTAGACTCATCGTATGAGGACTATCGCCTCATCTTCATGCCAATGAATTAAATTCCCCCATAATTGTGCTATTTATAAGATTCAAGGAGACATAAACCCTTATAATTTTGAATTGTTCCAATAATGTGGTGCCTTTAAAATTCCTACACTTGAACCTTTGCCTAGTATCCCATTTAGGGAATTTCAACTCTTTAATTATCCTATCAATTTTACTTGAGGTTATAATGGTCATGCCAAATCATTGAAAACATACCTCCTGACCTCATAGATTATGATGTGATGAGTTTGATGATATAAAACTCAAGGTCAAAACTTTTGATCTATCCCCTCATATCATCACCCAACTTCCTCCCTCTCTACAGCCTTGATCCCGCCAACCTCCTATCAATTATATAACTATGGTCTTAACCAAGACTAAACATTCTATTCATCATGTGAATTATAAAAATAAGGTCATACCTATCTATACCATTGAATTAAATACACTTGACTATGATGATGGTTATGATTTAGATGACCCATTTTTAGGAGGACTTGTCTAAGATAGAGATGTTGATATTTTTTGATATCATACTTATTTATTTCAATCTTTTCATTCATTTTATCACATTCCTTCCTTCATAGTGCATAATTATAGTATTCTTCCTATGTTTCATAGATAAATATAGAGTGATTGCATGGTATAGCTCTAGTTTCAGAAATTCCTCTTAGAATCATGCACATTCATCATGCCATGATCAATCCTTACCATTTTTATATATACCAATATCATTCTAGTTTACTTCCTCTAGAAATGTTAGCTATTACTCTTAAGCCTGTTGAGTATCCAACCTCACCTTCAACTGAGCCTAGTCTAGTTCTTACTCCCACTTTATCTTTAGCTAGACCTCATCTTATTTCTAATCCTATTTTATATTTGGATGAGCCTAGTCTAGTTTCTAGTTCAGCCCTACCTTTTCTTGGTGATGGCCTTATTCCTTTATTGTAGCTTGATCCCATGCCTACCCAATTGGATAATCAACCTTATTATGATATTCATAAGTATTTTAGTCATTAGACTAGAGATTGTTAGTTATATCAGCCACCCGTGACTTCTCCTTCTCCTTATACTAGTAGGCCCCAAAATTCTACTAACAAGCATATTTGTTGCTTCCATGGGATACATAATCACTATTCCACTCATTTATAAAAACTTTAGTAATATATTGATGCATTGCATCCCACTCTTGTTTAGGCCAAAGATAAGGCTATACCTCCTGAGTTGTTACTTGTGTATATCCCTAAATATGGGAAGGTATATTATCTTTGGCACCAATGTAGTAGTACTCATCATACCAATCATTTTTGTATTCCCCAGTAGCACCTTAATGATCACTTTTTATTGATATTACACCAACTATTACTACTTCCACAAATTTCCCATGTAATAAGGCTCTTTCTTATTCACCCATGGCACCTCCTTCCCCACTTGTGGATTCTTCCCCACCCATGGTTCCTTCCCCACCCATGGCTCCTTATCCATTAGTGGTACCTCCTTCTCATCCCATAGATACCATTCCTATTCTAGCACCTATTAATCTCCTTGAGTATTATATGTATGTAAGCCCTCATAAGCATGCTCCTTCATATACACCTACATTTTTTGTTGAGGACATTTAAAGAAAGGTCTTTGGATAGCTTTCCATGAGAATCAATGAGACTCTGGATACCATTAGGATTCAACTTTATGGAGATATTTTAGATGTCATGGATAATATTTATGGGAAAAATTATTAGTATTTATGAACATGGAATGGTGTTATTTCACTTTATTATTCATTATGGTTTTAGATTGGACTTGTTATCCACTTTTTTACATCTCATATCATTTGACTATGTGTCAAATGTGGTTTAACCTATTTATTTCACATGGATATTTATATTATGCATTATGTATTATATATATGGTTTCATTTACTTTCATTTTATTTTTATTATGGTTTCTCTTTATTTATTTTCATGATTGTATAATTATGTCTATGAGTTTATTTCTTTCAAGGATTTTCTCTCTTTTCCAATGATTGTTTTCTATCTTATCTAAAAAACTTAGATAGTTATTATTGTGATTTGGTTATACAAACCTTGATCCACTTAGTAATCTTTCTTTACCATGTAATCAGTTAGTAAATAATAAATCTCATTGTAATTTTATTTTAATGATATACTTTGGATATCCCTTTATTCCTTTATATTCCTTTCACATATTAAGCATACATACGTGTATGTACCTAAATTTTTTCACCTTAATAATCCTATTAAACCTACTAATTTAACCCAAAATCATAACCCTAGATAATTAACTAATATATTCATTCTTACACAATATTTCCTACATCCGATGAACCTTATCATACCCTTATAACCAATTAATTACTCCATCAACCTACTATCTAACCTACTTAGCCACCAATCTACCCACTAGACACTTGACAATTTAAAATTCTTTTTTATTCACCTACCCCCTAGCTACCTTACCACCCTAGCTGATCCTACATCCCTATGAATCCTAAACCTCATTAACTCCCACCTAAACCTTTATTATCCCCTAAAATAACCAAGAAACCTATATAACTAGGGAAGCTCCTCCAAAGTTATAAAATCATCTAAACTAGAGGATTCTAAATAATTTGAAATTATTTAAAGTATTCTTCAACATCTTATTTAATCTATGCATGGGCTATAGCCAAAAATAACTAGAAAATATTGGAAATCACTTATCCTCCATTATACTCTCATAATCATCCATTGTCAAGCATACTCATACTCTTGTCAAGCCATCCAACAAGCCAAATAAGCCATTGGAGTCATTTTGAAACTCAAGTCAAGAAATCCACATTCAACCATTTTAGCATTCAAATTAGATTGGAGATCTTGGAGAGGAGTTATAAAGGATAAAATTATTGTAAGAATTAAATTTTAATTGTCTGATTGTTCCTTTATCCCCTCCTTTGATTTTGTTTGTGTTATTAGTTTTTTATTACTAAATATAGTAGTTTTGTAAATTACTCAAAACATAATCACATAATATATTTTAAACTTGAGATTACATATTAGTTCATAGGTAATCCTAAGTGTTTAGTTAGTCATATCTTTGGATACTTAGATTCATTTAAACCAAAGTTTACATTCATTTTTGTGTATCACTTTTATAACTCATGTTGGTTATCCCAAATATGTATGGAGGAGGAATTATAAAATCCATAAATGTTAAAATCCAAATCATTAAACAAAAGGCAATGATACAAAATTCAAATCACACTAAAAGATGTGATTCATAACACATCTCTTTTTTCTAATCAAATATCAAAATCCATAGTCAACCTCATGATAGAGCTGAGGTCCATTTGGGTGTGGTAGGCCAGTAGATTGGAAAAAGAGAATAAATAAACATCTTTTAGTGTAACTTAATTTCTCACACAAGTACTCGATCTTCACAGTAGACCGATGACTTTGTAAGAGGTATTGGGGAATGAGGAACATGTAGTGGGAAGGTAGGTCCATTTTACTTTTTATATTCATTTAACCAACACGAGTCAATCTTAGTATCTCACATATTTGCTTATACAACTTTTTACTTACTGTGTGTAGGTGTCCTTTATATTTTTATGGTTAATAGACTTTTAGTGTCTCTCTTTTGTACCTAGTATG
>JARHVA010001949.1:1492500-1932500 GCA_037957365.1 Torreya grandis
ACTTATTGAAAACCCAAACCCTTTCCCTTTGACCTATAGATTTTAAAATATGTTCAACTTGTTTTTCAAAAAGAAGTAATGACTCTTCAAGGACCTGGTTTTTATGCTAAATGGGATTGTTTGAAAAATCTGATGGCTTTTATAAAGTAAACGGTGGGAATAATAAATGCCTCGGCTTATGTTACGAAATCAAAGAAGTAAGGAAACAATGAAATCCCGATTTGCAAAGGATGAGTTAAAATCATGAATTTTATTGAAAACTTGTCTTGCTTGCTAAATGATCAAAAATTTTGAAGTCTTCAACTGATTTCAAAATAGAACCAAGTCGTGACATAATGAAATCCCAGTTTGGTCTAAAAATGAGGGCTATGAAATTTAAGCACATGGGCATTTTGTGAGTGGCTTTATGACTTCTTGGAGACAATTTTGAGCAATGTGTACAATCAAAAGCATAAAGCAAAACTTAAAATAAACTAAATGACAAAGTGACAACATGACCCACAATTAACACAAGTCAAAAAAGATTGAAAAATTTTAAAGGGGTACTCCAAGATTTCTAGGTGAAATCTTGGGGACACCACCTTCTCTTACAATTTTAACTTTGATTCCCATGTAAAATGAAACCAAGATGCAATAATTTCCAAAAGAAATGTGATAAAGAAACATTATAAGATTTATTAGGCACTTGACATCTTCAACTTTAGGCCCTAGTTGCATAAGAAAAAAGAAATCATTAATTAAGAAGTATTAAAAATAAATTACAGAGATACGATGAAAGACATTACATAATTTGTAAACTTCCAAAACTAATAAATACTAACATAAAAAATGTTAAGTATGTTAATGTATATCTCTTATGTCTAGAACTAAAGCATTGTTTTTCTATGGGACTAAAAATTGTCACATTCAAATAAAACTTTTTTAAAAATAGTGAAAAAACAGTAATTTTTCAAAATGCTTCTGTTTAAAAGTGAACATATTCTTGTAAATATTGAAATAAAATAGTTTTTCTTTTCTTTTCTTATTTCTGATTTTTTAGGTTAAATCATTTTTATGTAAATAATTTTTTTTTCAAAAATTAAAAATCTGTTCAAAATTTCTTATAAAAAAATTATGTTTGTTTTTTATGAATTAATAATTTGTAATAATTTTTAAAAATAAATATATCAAATAAAATTTTATAATATATTTAATTGCATATAATATTTAATATTTGAGTCATCCTACAATGACATTTTCCCATTAGTTGCTATTACAAAAGAAGAAGATGTAAACACATAAAAGTATGAGAAATAGTTATCAAAAAATGATTAGAGTTTTGTATATGACCTTCAGTTAAAAATTTCTTAAAAAATAAAACATCAATTTAATATTTTATTACCTAAAACTCTAATTTCTAGTTAAAATATGAAACATATTTAAGAAAATATCTTTTTGAGATTAATTATTTAGAATATTTGATTCATAAAAACTAATCTCTCATGAACTTGAATGGTTCAATTTTACTCTCATTAAATCACATGGTGAAATTTAAAAGACAAACAAACCATCTAAAAGTGTATCATATATATATATATATATATATATATATATATGAAACACATAAATTTCTCAATGACATAAAATTTTGAATGTAAATTTCCTTCTTTAAGGGAGTCTAGTCATACTCCTCCTGCAGGGTACAATTTATTTCCATGGAATTGTTGGCTTGAGGGAATCTAGCCATAACCCCATTGTAGGGCCTGGCTTATCTCCTAGAATTGGTTTGCCAACTGAGCTACAATTCTCAATAAATTAATATGTAATGTTGAAAGGGATGAACCATCTGGCACCTTATAGGTTCATTTTTTTTCTGAAATGCGGATTGACCTTTCAAGACTACTCTCAAGCCACTAACCAACTTACTTTCACTTGGCCTGGCTTGATACCATACTAGCTTGATTTTTTCTTCATCTTCTTCTGATGTCCTTGTTTGGCAATCTTGAAGTCCTCTTTAGGAGTAGACAAATACGCATCAAGCCATTGCAGGTGAGGGTTGGCGTATCCATGCCTTCCTCTAAAATAATTTCTCAAAGCCCTGAAAATAATTAGAAATGAATTGATGCTTTGAGGGTCAAAACCTCTCCATATTGAATTATTCAAATAACCATTCACGACTGCTTTCGTTGATTTGACACACTTTTGAAAGACCTTGTCAATAATCATCCTAAACTTAGATTAAATAATTTATTTATTTATTTTTTAAATGAAGAAATCTATGCAAATATTTTCAACACTCGTTGTTTTTTAACTACCAGTTTTTTAGAGTTGTAGAACTTAACACCATAATTATTTTTATTACCCACAAAGCTTACAGTTAATGTTTATGATGTCATGGACTTGCACCTTAATAACATCCAAGTCATTTCTACCAATCAAGATGTAGTTAAATACTATTTTTTATACTTTTTGTTAAAAAATATACGAGTTAACTATTATAAAATTTTAAAAAATTTAATGCATAAAAAATAAAGAATTTGTATTGGTAAGAAATAATTGTTTAATTGAAAGTTAGAGGAAATTGATTCGTTTACTATTTAAAGGTTCATTATTCCACAAAACATATGTCAATGTTGTATTAAATCTAGAAGAATATGCCTAAATAATATCTCAAGGATATTCTAAAATTAATATCTCAAACTTTAAATAAAATTATATAATTATTAACAAAATATGTGTTTTAAGTATTTTTATTGGTTGAATAAGAAGTAAATTAATTGAAAATGCAATGGGAGAGACTAATTATCATTTATATACAATTGAAAAATATCAACTAATATTAAATTAAAAAAAAAATGAAAATAGTTTTAAAAATATTTAATACATCAAATTTTAAAAGTTACCTTTATATAATACAAATAAATGGTTTTACATTAAAAATTAATATAATTTATTTATAAACAAGTAATTAAGTCTAATCAGATGTAAAATAGTAAAATCATATAATTGTTAATTTAATTTTAAAGAAATAATTGATAAAATGACAAGGTTTAAAGAAGTATTTTAATTTTTGCATAAATTATAAATAATATTAAACTCAAAGAGTAAAATCAATATTTTTGTGGTAATACAATGAGAACTCATAAAACTCATAACCACATGAGTACCTCCTTATAACTGTAAACACGACTTCACATTTTTGGAAGACAAAAAAAGATAAAATCTATTTTAATAAATGTATTCATTAGGTTTAGGGTTCTAAAAACCTCGTTTGTTTTTCTAAATCTCCATGTCAATCCCTAAAAAAATGACCTTCTTCAAACCCTAATTAGGCAATTGAAACACATCATGATAATCTCTAATAAATGGGTAATCTTCGAGAGATGGTTCCCTAGTTTCCTCAATTTCATTTATCTTTATGATAAATGATTAACACCCTTGTCTTTGATCTTTCTTAAGTTACAAAGTTGAAATCTGCCTAAGCTTCAACTCTCTCCTCTCACCTTGGATTTGTGTCTAATTCCTGAAATCATCAAGACACTCCTCCTTTAAGTAGTAGTCAACTTTGGCTTTATGCTTGTAAGCCAGTTGACTCCCAAGATCACATCATATGATCTTAGAGGTGATACATATAAATCCATACTTATTGTGAATTTGGGTAACCTAATCATTGCTGTGACTAAACACTATCTACGATGGCTTTTGCATCATTCTCATATTGTACTGACCATGTGTTTGCCATTACACCAAATCTGATAGAAAAATTACTAAGCATCTTACAAGCTATAAAACATTCAATGGCTCATGTATCTATTAAAATGGAAACTAGATGGTCAAACAAAGTACCTGATTAGCTCAATAGGTAGTGCCTGATACTCGACCTTTCGATTATCAACTGTTGCATGAATCCACTATTAGAAACCACCTTATTGAGTATTAAGGCCTTTTCCCTTTGATTTGTCCTAAGGACAGTCCAAGCATAATGATCCTCTCTTCAAATGAAGCACTCTCATGGTGGTCCCTTTCTAAGATTATGTTGGTTTCTCTTGAAACCATCTTTAGATTCATTGCCCTGCTTCTTGTTGCATGTTCCATTATTGAACTTAGCATTCTAATTCTTAAACTATTTATTGGAGTCTCCACTCCTTTCTTTCTAATTCTTATTCTTGAAGTTGGACTTAGGATTGCCAAACCTCTTCTTGAATCTATCTTTAGCTTGTGAAAGAGACTTTAGCTTTCATTCTTGCTTGGTCACCTTCTCGAAGACCTGGTCTATGGTGGAAGGTCCATGAACATCTACTTTCCCACCAATTTGGGGCCTCAAAACCATGATGAACTTCTTGATCCAAAACCACTCATCTCCCTAATAGTGAGGAACATACTTTAGCAATTTAGTGAACTGCTCTCAATACTCATTCACTGACATATCACCTTGCTCAAATTCTTCAAATCTATAAGCTTCTGATCAAAATATAGTTGTGGAAGCCATCATGATATAAATAAAACCACAAACTAATCCCAAGTGGTGGTGGTTGAATTTAGACTCATTTCCAACCTTTTATTGGCCCACCACATAGCTTCCTCACTAGCCAACTGGTATGCTCCCCATACTACTTTGGTGACCTTGGAGTAGTTTCAAATTTTGAAATACTTCTCCATCTTTGTTAACCATTCCTCAACTCTATCACCTAGACTAATTTTGTCAAACTTAGGTGGATTCACCTTCTTCATATCCCGAGCTAACTCTATGACAATCTGTGCTTTCACATCCTATGGATTATCTTACTCATTCAGATGTTCTTCAGGTTTATCTTATTGATCTTCTCCTTCATGGCCATGAAACACCTACTTCATAGCTATAATCCTATCTCTGGGGTCATTCATGACTGTGAGAAGTTGATCCATCTTCACTGACTGCTCAGCAGCAAATCAACTAGAATCAAAAGGAGGGTTGTTTTCACTAACATTTGAAGGACCCTCTTCTAAAACTCTCACTTTTACCATCCTTATTTCTATCAAAATAAGGTTATGAAAATGTTAAAGGATTCATTAGGTCCTAGAGTTTGAGTCATAGCTCTGATACCACATGTAACATTTCTATTGGGATCTAACTATAAATACGTATTTTTTTTTAAATAACCATATATGCAAAAGTAGACTAAATCCTGAGAGTCTAACATAGATAATAAAAGTATTCATGTGTAACCATGATAAATAATTCATATACAACATAAATACAATCATGAGAGTATGACAATTTGATAAATAAAGTAATTATAACATTTGATATTCAACTTAACCAAATACATAATAACCACTGTCAATGTGCATCAATGTATAATTACAACTCTGATATAATAATTACAGTATATCACAATGTATAAGTAAGATACTTCGCTACCTCGGAGCACAATTCCTAAACTTCAAGTATATGTGGCAATCTCAAGTGTCGTCTCAATAAGTAATACTGTTGTGGGGAGGGAAAACATCATCTAAGTGTTTTTACACACCAACCATGGACAAATGATCCCTTGCACTAATCTCATCAGGGAATGGCCCTCCCTTCACAAATAGGTAGATATTGACAACACAAGAATCTAGAGAGACTAGCAAGTACCTGTGTGTTGTATGATTTCTAACTAAATAAACATGCAGTGTGTCATAGAAAACTTAATCTATTACAAAATATCGCACATACATTTAAATCATACTCATGATATGATAATGTCTCACTAAACATACTTTAGCTAAATCTTTATGAATAATAAGATAAAAATGATCTATAGATCAATCAAATTCATACACACCACTTGATCAAACTACCTTCATCTGACATTGCAATGCTAGTAAGCTAGTGAAATCCATCTCACTCCTTACTCCACATTAACAATGTAGATTGGTTAAATACAATTCAATTACAAGATTCACACAACTTACATCCTACTAGTAAATACACCATATGGCTTGCTAAATTTAGGAATAACAACAACATACATTTAAATCCGTTAAACATATGCATGAATCTTTCATTATGTTCTATCCCATATTAGAAATAATGACTATAATTATACCCCCCGAGCAAATGCATAATTAACTACAAGTTCAACCAATTAAATTCATTTCTGGTTAACTACACCCTATGGTAACCCATATTACCACAATGCAGTGTTTTAAGCATATTTACTAGATTTCACTACGAGGCTAGTAAAGTAGTTGTAATACATGGAAACATGAAATCAAAATAGCTGGAACAATAATTTCCATTTTTTGCATCCAAAGAGTAAATTTTAAACTAAATTTTTTTTTCTGGTCATAATCTATCTAAGGAATAATATAATAGAATTACTCCCTTATAAGTATGTTATCCATTATATAGACTCCTATGAGTATTCATATTCTCAAAAGAGATTTTTGTGTAATTATTCCATCATTACATTTTTGTAATAGGCTTCTCTTAAACTTTATAGATACATACATACATATATACATATTTATATTTACATTATGAATATTTATGGGACTATATCCAGGTCGCTTAACATTTATATTGTTACCTTTATCCTACATCTCCTAACTCACCGGTTATAAATGTCAAGCCACCCGAATATAGTCCCATAAATATATATATATATATATATATATATATATATATATATATATATATATATATATATATATATATATATTTCTCCTTTAATTTTCTTAGGGCTTTCCTTCTTTTATGTTTAGAGATAATGAAGACCTATCCAAACAGACTTATATAATCAAACTAGGTATCATTTAATATTCCATAAATGTATATATGTTAGGTTTATTTATTGATTGGAACCATTGCTTAGACACATTCCTTTAAATATTCTTATGCATCTGTATTATGTAATTATTCTTTTCAACCTTTACAAAATTTAATTATTTTCACCTATATTATGGCCAATACGGATGTCTCAACCTTTACAAAATTTAATTGTATTTAAATTAGATAAGAGCAAACAATTGTATTCTCCTTAACACTTATGTTTCTCTATATCATTAATTCTCTAAGTTAGCCTACCATGACTCCCTATCATGGGCAAAATAAACATAGCCACACTTCTTATTACCAATGATGCCTAGCTGCAACAATGATATAATAGTTACAAGATTATCTGTTGATAGGTAAAAGAATGGCAACTTCAATAAATTGAATTAAAATTACACTCAGGTAATATATGTAGCGTTGCCCCGAATATTACTATACATTTTTAATAAGAGAACAACAACGGCTATCCATTTATATAGAAGCTAATTTATGAGTTTAAAACCTATAGTTGACCTCCTAAGTGGGTCGACATAATTGCTAATATAGGCTTAAATACATACTATTGACCCACCCCAGCTATCTCAACATATTAAATCGATGCTTATGAGGAAAAATCATCTTGAATCAACATCTAAAACTTTGCAAAGAAAAAATTTATGGTGATGTAATAAAGGTAAATAAATATTTGAGGTAATTACTTCAAGAAGCCAATGACCTCCATTCACATTCATATATTTTAAACATTATCAACAACGACACCTTGGCAGAAGTATAGTGAGCAAAAAGGCTAATTTTAATTATGATTTGACTTATCTGAAATCACTACAACTTCAATGCCTCTAAATTCTGAGTTTTAAATATGAATTAGATTTCCTAGCTAGGTCGATGCCATTTATACCTCAGGCTAAAATTCATAAAACTAAATACACACTTAGCTGACACAAGGCAATAAATTGATGCCTATATTCTTGGTAGCGTACCTATAGCAAGGAAAATTTTAGCTTACAACAAATTTCAGCAATACAAGATTAATAACCAAGCTGATATAAATTGATTTCAATGCCCCTACCATTACAATATTTTGAAAAGGTTATAAATAGGTTGGAAGAAATCCACAAAGTGACTTAACATAATTTTATCTCTAAAAATTTAAGTAGATTCCCTAGTAACAATGCAACGACCCTAAAAATGTGATTCTTTTTACAAAGTATGCTGGAAAATATAATAAGAGTACCTCTAAGAAAGTCGATGGCACATGAGAAATTATGAGTATATGCTAAGTTTAAATTTCATAATTGTATTTATTTTCTAAATCAATAACCAAGACATTAATCAAATCTCTATTCACTCAGAAATCAAATTCTTTTAGATAACAGTTTCAACACTAGTATGACTGAATTCTCAAGAACTAAAAGTAAGTATAGAAATCCTTCAATCATTTATGAATAATTTAAAGCATCAGCTACCTCTTGAATTCGTTGATGTATTGTTCCTGTTGTGCCTTTTCTCCCCTACTTAGTTTCTCCTTCTCCAACATATATGCATAAGATCCTCCACTCTTTTCCTTAAATAAAATAAGCGTGGTTTTTCCTTACAAGATCTTTTTGTTTTAATCTTTCTTTCTTTTTGTCATTTAAATATATTTATATATTTTTTAATTCTTTTTCTTTTTCTATTTTTAATCTCAATTTTTTTAATCTCTAGTTTTTCCTTTTATTTTGTTACTTCTTTTCTTTTTTTCCTTTCCCAAATAATTTCCATTTTTTTTAATACCTTTAATATGGACTATTCATTTGTCATAATTTATTAAACTAGATTGGCATCTAAATATGTTATAACAATCTAAATGGTGATTTTTGAAAAATAGAAATAATCCATATTTAATTTTATCTCTACCAAAATTGTTCATAACATTAAGACGTGTCACAACTATAAAATAACCCATCAAAACATTATCTAAACTAACAATCCACATAAAACCATATTCTAAGAAAGAAATAAACACATGATAATCAATTATTTCTAAAGCATTACTACCATGTACTAACTACTGTGTGTGTGCATGCAGGGTTTCACCAGCTCTCTGTAACTCTTCAACATCTCCATCTACACCACCCTCTCCGATGATGCTCTCCCTTCAGCACATTTGAGGGATGGGTTCTCTTGCATCCACCTTAGAACATGTAAGTCATTAAATTATATCTCATGATAAACAATAAGTAATAATATAACTGAAATAACACATTAATATGCTTAAAATGTAATCCACATATATTAATCAATGCATATAAAGTGGTCATGTATCATTATCTAACTAAGCAATATTTTAGTATCCCAAAATAGCATAAATCTCAAGCTTAATCAGAAATATATAACCAATATCATGTGTGTTTACTATAACCATATATAAATAGTCAAATAGTTTGCTTAGTAAGGAATCAGAATGCAACATCCTTCCCCCCTAAAGCTAGTCATCATCCTAGATGAATCTTATTCAAATATATGATCTGAAATAAAAATATTATTCAACTAAAAATAACATAATATGATAGTGTATAGTCAAGAAAATAAATGTAAAAATCTTCTGAAGAACTCATCATAGTCCTCCCATGTAACACTATCCTCAGAGTATTTGTCCCATTGGACCTTGCATTGTGACATTTCTCAGTTACATAAATGAATTTTGTGTGTGTCAATTACCTTGATTAGTTCTACTATGACCACCCCAAGATCTATATTGTACAAAGCATTCCAATCTAACACATGTGTAAGATTAGTTATATATTTTTTGAGATATGATACATGAAAGACATTATGCAAAAGAGCTAGGGTTAGTGGCAATGCAACTTTATACATAACTATATTGACCACTTATAACACCTCAAAGGGTCCCACATATCTTGGTGACAATTTTATAGATTTCTCGAATTTAATCAAGCTCTTATGCAGTTTTACCTAGAAAAGCACTTTATCACCAATTACAAAGTGCCTTTCTATTCTCTTCAAATATGCATAACTCTTTTGTTTATCATTGGCCTCGGCCAATCTCTGCCTTATAAGTCTAATTTTCTCTTCCATCTTTAATAGCATCTCGGGTCTGAAGACTACCCTGTCCTCTAACTTGTCCCAACTAATGGGTGTCATGTCTTTCATAAAGTGCCTCAAATGGTACCATCTTCAATGCTGATTGGTATGAGTTGTTATATGCAAATCAACCAAAGTAAGATAATCTTCCCACTTATAATGTTGATCCATGTAATACAATCAAATAAGATCCTTAAGTACCTGATTAACTCTCTCAATCTAACCGTCAGTCTCTAGGTGATAAGTTATATTGAAGTTAAGTTACATACCCAAAATTGAATTCAGAGTCATCTAAAACCTCAAAGTCAATTTTGGATTAGGATTTGAAATCATCTTCTCTAGAAAACCATGCAACCTATATACTTCCTTCACAAATCTCTTCACAAGGGTAGGTACATCATCTATCAAATTACCTGGAGTGAAGTGAGCTACCTTGGTTAGTCTATCAACAACTACCAAGATTATATTGTGTTTATTCCATGAGATTGGCAATCTTTGGATAAAGTCCATATTAATAACCTATCATTTCCATTCCAAAATATCATGTGGATATAATAGTCCAACTAAATGCATATGCTCAACTTTCACTCACTAACACTCCAGATAACATGACACATAATCCACTATATCTTTCTTGATTCCTTTCTAGAAATATAATGGTCTAAGCTTTTCCATGAGCTTGGTTACTCCTAAATGTCCTAAATAAGGGGCATCATACAATTCCTTAAACACTATGATCCATATATTCTCTCAATTTGGCACATGCATCCATCCATTATAATACAAGAGACCATCACTCTCTAAACTGAATCTTTTTTACCAAAGATTATGAGCATTCTCTGATAATTATTTCCTAACTTGATCATAAAATTCATCTCCTAGAGAGAACTCAATCACTTGATCCTTGAAGGTACTCCTATAGTAGTTATAGCTGTAATATACCTTCTGTGACTGAGAGCATTAGCTACCCTATTCTCCTTGCCTTTAATGTAACTAATATCAAAGTCATAGTTAGATAAAAACTCAAGCTAACATTTCTGACATGCATTCAAGTTAGGTTGGGTGAAAATATACTTGAGTCCCAAGTTATCCATCTTGAGCTCAAAAAGTTTTCCCAACAAATAATTTTTCCATACTTGTAAAGCATGAACAATCGCTACAAGTTCCAAATCATGAGGGACATAATTCAAATCATATGGCTTAATATTTCATGTCTCATAAGCCACTACTACTCCATCTTGCATAAATACTCCACCTAGTCCATCTCTTGATGCATCTGTACTATGAAAAAGTGACCATTGGGGTCTAGAATTCTCAACACTAGTGTAGACATAAGCCTTCTTTTCAACTCTTGGAAAGCTAAATCACACTTTTT
Organism: Torreya grandis; assembly: GCA_037957365.1. Classification (NCBI taxonomy): domain Eukaryota; kingdom Viridiplantae; phylum Streptophyta; class Pinopsida; order Cupressales; family Taxaceae; genus Torreya; species Torreya grandis. The sequence continues at coordinate 1,503,738 of JARHVA010001949.1, forward strand.
TGACCAAACAAACTTATTATTCTTCCATTGAAAGGAAGTAATTAGGTTAGCTATTTTGGAAAAGTTTGGCACAAACTTCCTGTAATAGCTTGCCAACCCCATGAAGCTTCTAACTTCATGCATATTCTTCAGTGCCGACCATTCCATAATGGCTCTAATCTTTCCTGGGTCTATAGAAATACCATCTACAGAGATAATGTGTCCCAAATATTTCACCTATTTTTGGAAACATGAACACTTAGATAGCTTCCCATAAAGCTTGTGCTTTTTCAACCACTGCAAAACTAACTCCAAATATTGAAGGTGCTCTTCTTCATTATTTGAATAGATAAGAATGTCATCTAAAAAAACTAACACAAAATGGTCAAGATAATCTTTGAATACATTGTTCATGAGATTCATAAATGCTACTGGAGCAGTAGTTAGACCAAATGGTAACACTATAAACTCATAGTGCCCGTATTAAGTTCTAAACATTGTTTTTAGAATGTCCTCATCCGTAATCCTCAATTGATGGTATCCTGATTGAAGATCAATCTTGAAAAATATTATTGCTCCTTGTATTTGATCAAATAAGTCATCTATACGAGGTAGTAGATACCTATTTTTGATGGTTGCCTTGTTCAACATTTTGTAGGCAATGCATAGTAGAAGGGTACCATCTTTATTCTTGACAAAGACAACTGGTGCACCCCATGGTGACACACTTGGCCTAATCAAACCCTTAGCCAATAACTCTTAAAGTTGAGCCTTTAGTTCAACAAACTTTATGTTTATCATCCTATATGGTGCTTTAGACTGTGGTTCCGAACTAGGTATGATGTTGATGGAAAAATTGAACTCACATCTAGGAGGCAAACTTGGTAATTTTTTTGGAAACACATCATGATAATCTCTAAGAAATGGGTAATCTTTGAGAGATGGTTCCCTAGGTTCCTCCATTTCATTTATCTTTATGATAAATGCCTGACACCCTTTTCTTTGAGCTTTCTTAAGCTGTATAACTAAAATCTACCTAAGCTTTAACTTTCTCCTCTCACCTTGGATTTGTGTCTAATTCCCAAAATCATCAAGACACTCTACCTTATTTAAGTAGCAATCAACTTTGGCTTTATGCTTTGTAAGCCAATTTACTCCTAAGATCACATCATATGATCCTAGAGGTGCTACATATAAATCCACAATTATTGTGAATTCAAGCAACTTGATCTCTATTTCGACTAAACACCTATCTACCATGACCTTTGCATCATTCCAGTATTGTATTGACCATATGTTTGCCATTACACCAGCTCTTCTAGAAAACTTGCTAAGCATCTTAGGATCTATAAAACATTTAGTGGCTCTTGTATCTATCAAAATGGAACTTGGATGGTCAAACAAAGTACTTGATAGCTCAATAGGTAGTGCCTGATACTCGACCTATCAATTGTCAACTACTGCATGAATTCATTACTAGAGATCACCCTATTGAGTATTAGGGCCTTTAACCTTTGACTTGTCCTGAGGATAATCACCAGCATAATGATCCTCTCTTATTTCCCTGCTTCTTATTGCCTGATCCATTATTAAACTTAACATTTATGATTCTTGAACTATTTCTTATAGTCTTCACTCCTTTGATTTCAATTCTTCTTCTTGAATTTGGACTTAAGATTGCCAAACCTCTTCTTGAATATATCTTTATCCTGCAAAAGATACTTTAACTTTTATTCTTATTTGATCACCTTCTCAAAGACCTAGTCCATGGTGGAAGGTCTATGAACATCTACTTCTCCACCAATCTGGGGCCTTAAGCCCATGATGAACTTCCTGATCTGAAACCACTCATCTCCTTGATACTAAAGAACATACTTTAATAGTTTGGTGAACTGCTCCCAATACTCATTCACTGACATATCACCTTGCTTTAGATTTTGAAAATCTGTAAGCTTATAATCAAAATATAGTTGTGGAAGCCACTATGATCTAAATAAAACCACAAACTGATCCCAAGTGGTGGTAGTCAAATTCAGATTCATTTTTAACCTTTTATTGGCCCACCATGTAGCTACCTCACCAACCAACTGGTATGCTCCCCATACTACTTTGGTGACCTCATAGTAGTTTTGAATTTCTAAATACTTATCCATCTCTATCAACCATGCCTTAGATCTATCACCTAGAATATTTATGTCAAACTTAGGTGGATTCTGTTAAGGTGTGGAGCCTAAAAGCTTCACCAAGGAGCAGATTTGGCAGTTTGCAGGTTTACACAGTCACCGGCATCGATCAGGAGCAGTTCAGGAGACGCTGGCATCGGCAGGTATCAGCCGACGTCGGTCACAGGCAAGCAGGCAGGAATCGATGTCGGTTACTTGTGCGTCCAGAGAGCTATTTCCGAGGATAGAACCGAGTGTTTGCATGATGAGATTAAGTCATAGTCTTAAGTCTATGTCTCTATTATTAGTAAGACTATTTTTAGAGCCCTTGTTCAAGAGGCTTAACTGTTGGTTGTAAATGCATGCTCAAGTCTCCTAATTCTATATGTAGAATTAGATCTTCTTAGCTTATTGTAATGTAATGAATGTTGAAAGAATAGTACAAAATTGTATAGGTGAATCATTCCAGGTTATTAGAGTTGATTGTACTTGAGAGAGAGAGATCTTGAGGGAAAGAGATCTAGAGAGAGATTTGTACATCTAAGAGAGGTGTGGAAGAAAGAAGTTTCTTCAACTGTATTCCTTCTGTAAAGAGTTTAATACAAGTTTTCAGGGTGGTTTCTTGTATCTCTTGTTCTTTGCTATTATCTGATTCTAGTTACTTATCATTCTGATTTAATTCCACGTTTATTGCTTTCATAAGTGTAATCAAATTGTTGGTTGATCCCCAACAGATTCACCTTCTTCATATCTTGAGCCAACTGTATGACAACCTGTGCTCTAGCATCCTGTCGATTATCTTGCTCAACTGGATGTTCTTTAAGATTGTCTACTGATCTTCTCCTTCATGGCCATGAACCACCTACTCCAGAGCTATAATCATATCTTTGGTCTCATTCATGATCATGAGAATTTGATCCATCTTTGTTGACTACTCAACAACAAATCAACTAGAATCAAAAGGAGGGTTGTTATCACTAGCATTTAAAGGACCTTCTCCTAAAACTCTCACTTTCACCATCCTTATTTCTATCAAAATAAGGTTATGAAAACTTTAGTGGAATCATTAGGTCCTAGAGTTTGAGTCGTAACGTTGATACCACATATAACATTCCCATTGTGATCTAACTAGAAATACATTTTTTTAAAATAACCATATATGTAAAAGTAGAGTATATCCTGAGAGTGTAATAGAGATAATAAAAGTATTCATGTGTAACCATGACAAATAATTCATATACAAAATAAATACAATCATGAGAGTATGACAGCTCAATAAATAAAGTAATTATAATGTTTGATATTCAACTTATCTAAATACACATTAACCATTATCAGTGTGCATCAATGTATAATTACAACTTGGATATAATAATTACAATATATCACAATATATAAGTAAGATACTTGGCTACCGTGGAACACAGTTGTCAAGCTTCAAGTATTTATGGCAATCTGAAGTGTCATGTCGATAAGTAGTAATACTATGGGGAGGGAGATCATCATTCGAGTGATTTTACACACCAACCACATACCAATGATCCCCTACACTAGTCCCATCAGGGAATGGCCCTCCTTTCATGGATGGGTAGATAGTGATGGCACGGGAATTCAGAGAGACTAGCAAATACCTGTATGCTATATGACTTCTAACTAAATAAACATGTAGTGTATCATAAAAAAATTGATCTATTGCAAGATATTAGACATACATGTAAATCATACTCATGAAATGATAATGTCTCACTAAACATATTTTGGCCAAAGATTTATGAATAATAAGATAAAAGTGATATATAGATCAATCAAATTCATACACACCACTTGATTGGACTGTCTTCATCTAACATTGCAATGCTAGTCAGCCAAAGAAGTCCATTTCACTCCTTACTCCACATTAGCAATTCAGATTGGTTAAATATAATTCAACCACAATATTCACAAAACTTACATCTTACTAGAAAATACATCATATGGCATGCTAAATTTAGGAGTAACAACAACATACATTTAAATCCGTTAAACATATGTATGAATATTTCATTATGTTCTATCCCATACTAGAAATAATGACTATAATTATACCACCCAGGTAAATGCACAATTAACTGCAAGTTCAAAAAATTTAATTTGGTTAACTACACCCTATGGCAACCCATATTACCAAAGTAAAATGTTTTAAGCATATTTACTAGATTCCTCTAGGAGGTGAGTAAAGTAGTTGTAATACATGGAAACATGAAATCAAAATAACTGGAACAATAATTTCTATTTTTCACATCCAAAGAGTAAATTTTAAACTAAAATTTATTTTTTGGTCATAATCCATCCTAGGAACAATATAATAGAATTACTCCCTTATAAATATTTTATCCATTGTATAGACTCCTACGAGTATTCATATTCTCAAAGGAGGTTTTTGTGTAATTATTCCATCATTACATTGTCTATAATGGGCTTCTCTTAACCTTTATACACACACACACACACAGATATATATGGTTACTTTTATTCTACATCTGCTAACTCACCGGTTAGAAATGTTAAACCACCAGGATCTAGTCTCATATATATATATATATATATATATATATATATATATATATATATATATATGCATATATCTTTCTCCTTTAATATTCATAGGGCTTTCCTTCTTTTAAGTTTGGAGATAATGAAAACCTATCCAGACAGACTTATATAGTCAAAATAGGTATCATTTGATATTCCATAAATGTATATATGTTATTTTTATTTATTGATTGGAAGCATTGCTTAGACACATTCCTTTAAATATTCTTATGCACCTCTATTATGTAATAATTATTTTCAACCTTTATAAAATTTAATTCTTTTCACCTATATTATGGCCAATACAGATGTCTCAACCTTTACAAAATTTAATTGTGTTTCAATTAGATAAGAGCAAATGGTTATATTCTCCTTGACACTTATGTTTCTCTATATCATTAATGTTAGGGTGTGGAGCTAAAAGCTTCAACTGTTTGCAGACACAAGAAGAGGATGCTGAAGAACCAAAAGCACTGGCGTCAGCAGCATGACCGACGTCGATCAGGTGCAGTCAAGAAGGAAACCGATGACGGCAGGAGGTCAGCCGACGTCGACAGCACCAGGCAAGCAGGGACCGACGTCGGTCGCCTGTGTATTTCTAGAAGTGCTGTTGACGAACAGTCAGTTAAGTGAAGCGAGTGTTTACATGTCAAATGACTAATTATAGTCACGAGCTGCATATCTAATTATTGTAGTTAGATTTCTATTTTTGTAACCATGGGATTCTATTTAAAGACCCATGAGGCATGCATTGTAATAATCAAGAAGGCAAGTAAAAGCATTGAAGCAAGCAAGGTCAAGGAGATCTACAGGTGTAAGGTCAAGGAGATCAGCTGAAGCATTTAAGGAGGGATAATAACTCAGGCTATAGAGTTGTTGTGTTGAGCAAGAGAGAGAGGGAAGAAGGTCTTGAGGTGTGGCAAGCCTTTGAGGTGGAGGAAGAAGTGCCATCTTCCTTATTGTATTTTCTTCTAGTAATATTTAATACAAGAGTGTGTATTGTCTCTCAAATTCTTTGCTATCTCAAGTTTCTAGTTACTTTATCATTCTGGTATAATTCCGTGTTTAATTGCTTATAAGAAAGTAATCAATTGTGCTTTCGTTGGATAAGGGGTCACCTAACAGTTGGTATCAGAGCATATTGATTATTGTAGGTTCTCCTGACAAGTGGTATCAGAGCTACGGTTTTCAGGGAGCAGGTTATTGTTTTTTGATTACAGGTCATTCACAGTGTTTTCTAATTGAGTGGGAGTTCAATAATGGTAGAAGAAAGTAAGCTAGGAATGGAGAAGTTTAACGGCAAGAATTATCAACATTAGAGGATGCAGATTGAGGACTATCTATATCAGAAGGATTTGTACTTACCGTTGGGTGGGGTTGCATGCAAGCCCACAGATATGAAGGATGGAGAATGGAGTGTTATTGATCAGAAGGCTCTCAGTTCCATAAGGTTGAGCCTTGCATCATCTGTGATTTTCAGCTTATCACAGTGCAAGACAACGAAAGAGTTGATAAAGTCCTTGACGAATTTATACGAAAAGCCCTCAGCTTCTAATAAGGTATATCTTATGAAGCAGCTATTTACTTTGATTTCCAGGAAGGTGGATTAGTACATACTCATCTCAGTGATTTCCATGGTTTGGTAAACCAATTAGCTTCAGTCAATATTGTTTTTGATGATGAGGTAAAGGCTCTCTTGATTTTATGTTCTTTGCCTGAAAGTTGGGACAGTTTGGTTATGGCAGTAAGTAATTTTGCATCTGCTTCTAAAATCTTAAAAGTTGATGATGTTGTGAGTGTGATCTTGAATAAAGAAATATGCAGGAGAAGCACAGGTGAATCATCAGGGAATGCTCTAAGTGCAAAAAGTAGGGGAAGGCAAAGGGAGAAGATTGAGCAAGGGAAATCAAGGTCGGGAAGGAGATCCAAGTCCAAAGGTATTACCTGCTAGTTTTGTGGAAAGAAAGGACATACAAAGAAGGAGTGTTGGTTGAGAGATAAAGAGAATCAACGTGCAGGTACTAAAGAAGCAAAGGATGCAAATATTGTGGTACAAGACGCTCTCATACTTTCTTTGGATAGTCAGGTAGGATCATGGATTTTAGATTCTGGTTCATCTTTTCATGCATCCCCAAACAGAGATTTGTTTCATGAGTATGAACAGGGAGACTTTGGAGTGCTCTATTTAGGGGATGGTATGCCTTGTCAGATAGTTGGCAAAGGGAAAGCGTAGCTGAGGTTGCAGATTGACAACACATGGGTGTTGAAGGAGGTCATGCATGTTCCAATTCTGAAGCAGAGTTTGATTTTTGTAGGAAGGTTGGGAGATGAGGGATGCACAATAACCCTCACAGTGGACTCTTGGAAGGTTACCAAGGGAGCACTTGTTCTAGCAAGAGGTAAGAAAGTAGGTACTCTTTATCTACCTACTTGTATTACTGATTCTACTTCTGGTGTAGATTCAAAGATGTGGTCTAATAGGCTTGGTCACATGAATAAGAAGGGAATGGAAGTTCTTGATTCAAAAGGTATGTGTTCAAATTTGGAAAGCATAGATACAATTCATTACAGGAAAAGGAAATTTGATGCTTTTGATAGGAACAAAGAAGCCTTGGTGTTTATGGAGGAGATGAAGGACAGAGATCAGTGACAGGGGCTGAATAAATCTAAGCAGGGCAGTATAGACAGAGGTTTGATCCAAGAAGAGCTCGCGGATGAAAATTTCATCACTTACAGGAACACACAGACGCCAATGTCGATCACATGTGACCGACATTGGTCAGCTAGATACCGGCATCGGTCATGTGCAGACCAGTAGGGTCGGTAGGTCGGGCAGGAGAAGTCTGACGTCGGTCATCAGGACTGACGTCGATAGAAGGGACTCCAGCGTCGACCAAGGAAATGACGTCGGCTGTCAGGGTCAGTACAGGGAAACGACATCGGTCGGGAGCAGACTGGGAGATGGCTGAGATCGATCACTGGAACGGATGTTGGGTGGATCAAAAAGTCTCAAACACCCATGTGGAGGTCAGGAAAGGTATGTGAACCTCATATTCATTGTTCACCTTCTTTATATTGCTTACTGATAGTCATGAACTAGGAAGATAGAAGAAGTAATGCAGGTAGAATCCAAAAACACTGGGAGCTTGGCATGGATGAGGAGTGTGAGTCCTTGGAGAAGAACCAAACAGGTATTTGTTGGTAGAGTGATCAGCTAGAAGAAAGCACTGGTTAGAGGGATGGATTCTTGTTTTAGAGAAGAGAGTGGATGGACACATGAGACAGAAGGCTATGGCATATGGTCTTGGTTAGGCTGCAGAACAATGGAGGTTTGACCATTGTATTTTATCTTTACCAGGTTGGATAATATTAGCTACATTATCTTGTTACTGTATTGTGTTACTTGTTGCAAGGTTTCATATACAGGGAGTTTTCTGAGCTAAGGGTAGAGTTGGTTCAGAAGTGTGTCATGGAGAATTTGGGAGCAACAAAATTCTTGTAGCATAAGTGACAGGTATTGCATCATAGGTTTGCATGGTGGTTGGTCTTCAAGAGTGACTTTGAAGAGGGATACAGAGCCTAAGGAACAAAATAGATGGTGTACAGGTACAAGTACAAGTTGCAGCTATTTATCTCCAAGTGGGAGATTGTTAGGGTGTGGAGCTAAAAGCTTCAACTGTTTGCGACACAAGAAGAGGATGCTGAAGAACCAGAAGCACTGGCATCGGCAGCATGATCGACATCAGTCAAGGGCAGTGCAGAAGGAAATGTCAGGGGATCTCTAGCTCTACCAATTAGAGCACAATTGATTGCTTTCTTATATGCAATTAAACACGGAATTATACCAGAATGATAAAGTAGCTAGAAACTTGAGACAACAAAGAATTTTAGAGACAATACACACTCTTGTATTAAATATTACTAGAAGAAAATACAATAAGGAAGATGCCACTTCTTCCTCCACCTCAAAGGCTTGCCACACCTCAAGACCTTCTTCCCTCTCCCTCTTGCTCAACACAACAACTCTAAAGCCTGAGTTGTTATCCCTCCTTGAATGCTTCAGTTGATCTCCTTGACCTTACACCTGTAGATCTCCTTGACCTTGCTAGCTTCAATGCTTTCACTTGCCTTAGAATAATTACAATACATGCCTTATGGGTCTTTAAATAGGATCCCATGCTTACAAAAAATAGAACTCTAACTACTAAAATTAGACACATAACCTGCGACTTAAATTAGCCGCTTAGCATGCAAACAGTCGATTCAACTAACTAACTGTTCGTGCAACGAACAGTTTTGGACCGCACAGGCAACCGATGCCAGTCCTGCTTGTCTGGTGCTGTAGACGTCAGTCGACTCCCTGCCATCGCCGGTCTCCTTCTCCACTGCATCTGATCGACGTCAGTCATACTGCCGACGCCGGTGGCTCTGGTTCTTCAGCATCCTTCCTTGTGTCTGCAAACGGTTGAAGCTTTTAGTTCCACACCTTAACAATCTCCCACTTGGAGATAAATAACTGCAACTTGTACCTATACCTGTACACCATCTATTTTGTTCCTTAGGCTCTGTATCCCTCTTCAATGTCACTCTTGAAGACCAACCACCATGCAACCCTGTGATGCTATACCTGTCTCTTATGCCACAAGAATTTTACTGCTCCCAAATTCTCCATGACATACTTCTGAACCAACTCTACCCTTAGCTCAGAAAACTCCCTGTATATGAAACCCTGCAACAAGTAACACAATATAGTAACAGGATAATGTAGTTAATATTATCCAACCTGGTAAAGATAAAATACAATGGTCAAACCTCCATTGTTCTGCAGCATAATCAAGACCATATACCATAGCCTTCTGTCTCATGTATCCATCCACTCTCTTCTCTAAAATGGGAATCCATCCCTCTATCCAGTGCTTCCTTCTAGCTGACAACACTACCAACAAATACCTGTTTGGTTCTCTAAGGACTCACACTCCTCATCCATGCCAAGCTCCCACTGTTTCTGGATTCTACCTGCATTGCTTCTTCCATCTTCCTAGTTCATGACTATCAGTAAACAATATAAAGAAGGTGAACAACGAATATGAAGTTCACATACCTTTCTTGACCTCCACATGGGTGTTTGAGACTTATTAATTCACCCAACATCCATTCCCGTGACTGATCTAGGCCATCTCCCAGTCTGCTTCTGACCGATGTCAGTTCCCTGCACTGACCCTGACTGTCGACGTCGTTTCCTTGGCCGACGCCGGTGTCCCTCCTGCCGACGTCGGTCCTTATGACCAACGTCGGACTTCTCCAGTCTGACCTATCGACCCTGCTGGTCTGCACATGACCGATGTCGATACCTGGATGACTGACGTCGGTGCCAAGCTATCGACATCGGTGTCTATGTGTTCCTGTAAGTGATGAAATTTTCATCTGTGAGCTCTTCTTGGATCAAACCTCTGTCCATGCTGCCCTGCTCAGATTTATTCAGCCTCTGTGACTGATCTCTGTCCTTCATCTCCTTCATAAACACCAAGGCTTCTTTGTTCCTGTCAAAAGCATCAAATTTCCTCTTTCTGCAATGAACTGTATCTGTGCTTTCCAAATTTGAACACATACCTTTTGAATCAAGAACTTCCATTCCCTTCCTATTCTTATGACCAAGCCTATTAGGCCACATCTTCGAATCTACATCAGAAGTAGAATCAGTAATACAAGTAGATAGATAAAGAGTATCTACTTTCTTACCTCTTGCTAGAACAAGTGCTCCCTTGGTAACCTTCCAAGAATCCGCTGTGAGGGTTATTGTGCATCCCTCATCTCCCAACCTTCTTACAGAAATTAGACTCTGCTTCAGAATTGGAACATGCATGACCTCTTTCAACACCCATGTGTTGTCAATCTGCAATCTCAGCTGCACTTTCCCTTTGCCAACTATCTGACAAGGCGTACCATCCCCTAAATAGAGCACTCCAAAATCTCCCTGTTCATACTCGTAGAACAAATCTCTGTTTGGGGATGCATGAAAAGATGAACCAGAATCTAAAATCCATGATCCTACCTGACTATCTGAAGAAAGTATGAGAGCATCCTACATCACAATATTTGCATCCTTTGCTTCCATACCTGCATGTTGATTCTCTTTATCTCTCAACCAACACTCCTTTGTATGTCCTTTCTTTCCACAAAACCAGCATGGAATACCTTTGGACTCGGATCTCCTTCCCGACCTTGATTTCCCTTGCTCAACCTTCTCCCTTTGCCTTTCCCTACTTTTTGCACTTAGAGCATTCCCTGATGATTCACCTGTGCTTCTCCTGCGTATTTCTTCATTCAAGATCACACTCACAACATCATCAACTTTTAAGATTTTAGAAGCAGATGCAGAATTACTTACTGCCATAACCATACCGTCCCAACTTTCAGGCAAAGAACATAAGATCAAGAGAGCCTTTACCTCATCATCAAAAACAATATTGACTGAAGCTAATTGGTTTACCAAACCATGGAAATCACTGAGATGAGTATGTACCTATCCACCTTCCTGCATTTTCAAAGTAAATAGCTGCTTCATAAGATATACCTTATTAGAAGTCGAGGGCTTTTCGTATAAATTTGCCAAGGACTTTATCAACTCTTTCGTTGTCTTGCACTGTGATAAGCTAAAAATCACAGATGATGTAAGGCTCAACCTTATGGAACCGAGAGCCTTTCGATCAAGAACGTTCCATTCTTCATCCTTCATATCTGTGGTCTTGCATGCAACCCCACCCAATGGTAAGTACAGATCCTTATGATACAGATAGTTCTCAATCTGCATCCTCCAGTGTTGATAATTCTTGCCATTAAACTTCTCCATTCGTAGTCTACTTTCTTCTGCCATTGCTGAACTCCCACTCAATTAGAAAACCCTGTGAATGACCTGTAATCAAAATCAATACCCTGCTTCCTGCAAACTGTAGCTCTGATACCACTTGTCAGGGGATCTCTAGCTCTTCCAATTAGAGCACAATTGATTGCTTTCTTATATGCAATTAAACACGAAATTATACCAGAATAATAAAGTAGCTAGAAACTTGAGACAGCAAAGAATTTGAGAGACAATACACACTCTTGTATTAAATATTACTAGAAGAAAATACAATAAGGAAGATGCCACTTCTTCTTCCACCTCAAAGGCTTGCCACACCTCAAGACCTTCTTCCCTCTCTCTCTTGCTCAACACAACAACTCTAAAGCCTGAGTTACTATCCCTCCTTGAATGCTTCAACTGATCTCCTTGACCTTACACCTGTAGATCTCCTTGACCTTGCTAGCTTCAATGCTTTCACTTGCCTTAGAATAATTACAATACATGCCTTATGGGTCTTTAAATAGGATCCCATGCTTACAAAAAATAGAACTCTAACTACTAAAATTAGACACACAGCCCGTGACTTAAATTAGCTCCTTAGCATGCAAACAGTCGGTTCAACTAACTAACTATTCGTGCAACGAACAGTTCTGGACCGCATAGGCAATCAACGCCGGTCTTGCTTGTCTGGTGCTGCCGACATCGGCCGACTCCCTGCCGTCGCTGGTCTCCTTCTCCACTGCATCTGACCGACGTCGGTCATACTGCCGACGCCGGTGGCTCTGGTTCTTCAGCATCCTTCCTTGTGTTTGCAAACGGTTGAAGCTTTTAGCTCCACACCTTAACAGGAAATTGGTGACGATAGAAAGTTAGCCGACGTCGGTAGCACCAGGCAAGTAGGGACTGACGTCGGTCGCCTGTGTATTTCCAAAAGTGCTGTTGACGAACAGTCAGTTAAGTGAAGTGAGTGTTTGCATGTCAAATGACTAATTATAGTCACGAGCTGCGTGTCTAATTATTGTAGTTAGATTTCTATTTTTGTAACCATGGGATTCTATTTAAAGACCCATGAGGCATGTATTGTAATAATCAAGAAGGCAAGTAAAAACATTGAAGCAAGCAAGGTCAAGGAGATCTACAGGTGTAAGGTCAAGGAGATCAGCTGAAGCATTCAAGGAGGGATAATAACTCAGGCTATAGAGTTGTTGTGTTGAGCAAGAGAGAGAGGGAAGAAGGTCTTGAGGTGTGGCAAGCCTTTGAGGTGGAGGAAGAAGTGGCATCTTCCTTATTGTATTTTCTTCTAGTAATATTTAATACAAGAGTGTGTATTGTCTCTCAAATTCTTTGCTGTCTCAAGTTTCTAGTTACTTAATCATTCTGGTATAATTCCGTGTTTAATTGCTTATAATAAAGTAATCAATTGTGCTTCCGTTGGATAAGGGGTCACCTAACAGTTGGTATCAGAGCATATTGATTGTTGTAGGTTCTCCTGACAATTAATTCTCCAAGTTAGCCTGCCATGACTCCTTATCATGGGAAAATAAACACAACCATACTTCTTATTATGGGTAATGCCCAACTACAATAGTTATATAATAGTTGTAGGATTACCTGTTGATAGGTAAAAGAGTGATGACTTCAATAAATTGAATCAGAATTACACTCAGGGAATATATGTAGCGTCATCCCTAGTATTACTGTATAATTTTTATTAAAAGAACAACAACTATCCATTTATACAAAAGCTAAATTATGAGTTTAAAACCTATAGTTGACTTCTTAAGTGGGTCGACATAATTTCTAACACAAGATTAACTACACATTACTGACCCACCCCAGCTATCTCAACATATTAATTAAATGCTTATGAGGAAAAATCATCTTGAATCAACATCTAAATTTTTTCAAAGAAATATTGTATGGTGATGCAATAGAGGTAAACAAATATTTAAGGTAATTACTTAAAGAAGCCAGTGACCTCCATTCCCATTCATAGATTTTGAAAATTATCAATCGTGACACCTTGGTAGAAGTACAGTGAGCAAAAAGGTTGATTTTAATTATGATTTGACTGATATGAGATCACTACAACTTCAACACCTCTAAATATTGAGTTTTAAATTTGAATTAGATTTCCTAGCTAGGTCGATGACATTTATACCTCTGGCTTAAATTCATAAAACTAAACACACACTTAGCTGACACAAGGCAATAAATTGATGCCTATATTCTTGGTGACGTACCTATAGTAAGGAAAATTCTAGCTTATAGCAAATTTCAATGGTACATGATTAATAACCAGGTTGAATAAATTGATTTTGATGCCCCTACCATTACAACTTTTTGAAAAGGATATAAACAAGCTGAAAGAAATCCACAAAGTGACTTAATAGAATTTTATCTCCAAAAAGTTAAGTTGATTCCCTGGTAACAATGCAATGACTCTAAAAATGTGATTTTTCTACAATGTATGCTGGAAAGCATAATAAGAGTACCTCTAAGCAAGTTGATGCCACACATGAAATTACCGGTGTATGCTGAGTTTAAATTTTACAATTCTAGTTGTTTTCTAATTCAATAACTAGGACATTAATTGACTCAGAAATCAAGTTCTTTTAGATAATGATTTCAATGCTCATATGACCAAATTCTCAATAACTAAAAGCAAGTACAAAAATCCTTCAATCATTTATGAATAATTTAAAGCATCACCTACCTCTTGAATTCATTGATGCACTATACCTGTTCAGCCTTTTCTCCCCTGCTTAGTTTATCCTTCTCCAAAATATATGCATAAGATCCTCCACTCTTTTCCTTACAGGATCCTTTTGTTTTAATATTTTTTTTGTCATTTAAATATATTTTAATTCTTTTTCTATTTTTAATCTTTATTTTTTTAGTCTCTATAGCAATTTAAATGGTAATTTTCAAAAAATAGAAATAACCCATTTTTTCTTTTATCTTTGCTAAAATTATTCCTAACATTAAGATGTGTCACAACTACAATAGAACCCATTACGACATTACCTAAACTGGCAATCCATAGAAAACAATATTCCAAACAAGAAATAAATACATGATAATGAATTATTTCTAATGCATTATTACCATGTACTAACCACCCTGTGTGTGTGTAGGGTTTCGTTAGCTCTATATAGACCTTCAACGTCTCCATCTACACCACCTTCTCCAATGATGATCTCCCTCTATCACATTCAAGGGATGGATTCTCCTGAATCCACCTCACAACATTCAAGTCATTAGATCATATCTCATGATAAACAATAAGCAATAATATAACTAAAATAACATATTAATATGCTTAAAATGTAATCCACATAAATTAATTAATGCATAGAAAGCATTCATGTATCATTATATAACTAAGCAACATTCTATTATCCCAAAATGGTATAAATCTCAAGCTTAATCAAAAATATATAACCAATATCATGTGTGTCTACTATAACCATCTATAAATAGTCAAATAGTTTACTTAGCGAGTAATCGAGATGCAACATTTTCAAACCATAACTTATGATTGTCATGCCCATTTCTTTCCAAAAAAAACAAACACAACACACAATTATAATGAACAAAACACCAATGATAGATTCCAAGATCCATTAAAACATACATGCAAATCCAACAACTACCATAAGACTTTAACAGGCATAAACCATAATTAAGAAGCCCACAATCCTAATTCATTTGGCCAACACTCATATTTCCTTCATGAGCTCATGTCAAATAATAACTATGCTTATGATGTTAAGACAACCATTAAATTCAACCTCAACCACCATAGGCACACTTATCTCCATGTTTCCACTTGGGTGAGTTCCCTGGCCATGTCAGCTTCCCTTCAGGATCTTGGGCAACTCTTGCCACCTATCACTTCCTAGGTGACTTTGTGAAAAGCTCCATGTAGCGATAATTCACTACTCATTGACCTACTACTCTATAAGGCTAACATGACTTGATTAGGGCTGAGGAATATTAAAAATTATGCCATGTAACAACATTCTGCTAGTTTGTTGCCCTGTAGGATTCACTCTTGATACATATGCCTCTTAAATCATGGAGTATCAGGATTCTACTACATGGAAACATCTTGATCACTTGCTTGACCATAGGCTTCATGCCTAATACGAACATCTCTAGAGCTATAGAGTAACAAGATTGTGCCACATGGTAACATCTAGCTATCTTGTTGAGCAATAGGCTTTGCACCTAGAATGGACATTTATAAAATAATAGGTCATCAAGATGATGCCACATGGTAGCATCTCATGATTCCACTTGCCTTTTGTAACCTATATAGACATCTCTAGGACATTAGGTCACCAGAATGATGCCACATGGAAACATCCCATAAGCCCACTTGCTCAAAAGCTTGCACGTTGTATGATCCTCCTCAAGATTATAGGTCACTAGGATGATGCCATTTGGAAACATCCTACTAGCCCACTAGCTTGGAGACATCACTCCTTGTACAATCCTCCCTAAGATTACAGGTCATCAAGTTGATGCTATATGACAACATCTTGCTATCCTGCTAGCTCGACATTGACCATACTACATATTAAGTTGATGTCACTCCCACTTTAGTAGGAGGATGACATGTGTCTCCCTCTAAACCACTCACAAAAAGGTTATAAAATGACTAAGATAAAAGCCCGTTGAAAGACCAAACTAATGGGCATGTAAGGCAAAGTCGAGGCAAATGAATTAAGTTGATGAGGACAAATTTGACTAAGGAAAAAAGCCATATTTGACTAAGTAAAATCTTACAACCAATCAAAAGGTGACCAGGGCAATTAAATGTCAATTAAGCCTTCTTTTATGTAGAATAATTCATCCAAGCTAGAAGCCAATGTTTAAAGTGAAGCGTAAAAACCTATAGGCTAAATTATGAAGCTGATTGAACTTGTAAGCAATAAGATGAACAACACTGAGGATTAGACAAGCTTACGACACTAAACCAATATTTTTATTGGTTTATTCAATCACCCAGAAAACATGAGGCATGCTCAATTTGAAAGTCGACTGGGCTATTCATTAGAAGTTAAATTTTTTGATGATTAATACAAAGACCCAATTTGTTAAACCAAGCAAAGAGAGCAATTGAAATTTTAAAGCAAGAGTATTATCATAGAGTTAAGGAGAGGTCTTAAAATCCTCTTCTAACATTGGTTAAATTATTACAAGTATTTCTATAGTTAACCTATCTGGTTACCTTGCATTAATAAATCTTAGCCTAAGAGCCATGTTCTATTGTAATTTCCTTTTTAAAACAAGAGAGTCTTGGTAAAGGAAAAGTCTAAGGTAAAAAGCGTACTCAATGCTTTAATTTAGAACCCTTTCATAAGGCATTTCTTTATTAGAATAGCCAAAACTCAGACTATACAATCCTATTATAAATTTATTCTTCCTAGTAATCATTCAACCATTTATTTGAGATTCACTCACTTATGGATAAGCTTAATCTGTGATATAAATTTCAACAGAATACATGAGGAGGCACAAAGATTATCTCTTAGGTTGATTATCCAAAACTTTTGACCAAGTACAACATACTTAACAATTTATTAAAAGAGTTGTACTAGATTTAGAGTTGCCCCTTACTTATAGAGGACATACTTATAATTCATTTGTAGTCACTACCTACCAATGTGTGATTTGGAATTCAAATCAATCCTTACTTGCTTTAACATGGGAGTTTTGATATAATGCCACCTAAAATTAGGTCCCACCTATATGTGCAACCATAATATTGATGGTAAGAGAGATTCAGGGTTATCATTTCAAAGAGAAGGGTACCTCCACAATCACCACTTCTGATTCGTATTAACACACATTGATATGTAAGTGTGCAAGGCAGTTAGCAATGTTAGGGACCCCTTATCCAACGAAAGCATAATTGATTACTTTCTTATAAGCAATTAAACATGGAATTATACCAGAATGATTAAGTAACTAGAAACTTGAGACAACAGAGAATTTGAGAGACAATACACACTCTTGTATTAAATATTACTAGAAGAAAATACAATAAGGAAGATGCCACTTCTTCCTCCACCTCGAAGGCTTGCCACACCTCAAGACCTTCTTCCCCTCTCTCTCTTGCTCAACACAACAACTCTATAGCTTGAGTTATTATCCCTCGAATGCTTCAGCTGATCTCCTTGACCTTACACCTGTAGATCTCCTTGACCTTGCTTGCTTCAATGCTTTTACTTGCCTGCTTGATAATTACAATACATGCCTCATGGGTCTTTAAATAGAATCCCATGCATGCACAAATAGAAATCTAACTACAATAATTAGACACGCATCTCGTGACTATAATTAGTCATTTAACATTCAAACACTCGCTTCACTTAACTGACTGTTTGTCAATAGCAGTTCTAAAACGCACAGGCGACCGACGCCGGTCCCTGCTTGCCTGGTGCTGCCGACGTCGGCCGACTAGCTGCTGTCGCCAGTTGCCTTCTGCACTGCATCTAACTGACATCAGTCATGCTGTCGATGTCAGTGCTTCTAGTTCTCCAACAACCTTCCTTCTTTGTGTCTACAAATAGTTGAAGCTTTTAGCTCCACACCCTAACAATCTCCCACTTGGAGATAAACAACTGCTACTGTACTTGTACCTGTACACCATCTATTTTGTTCTTTTGGCCCTGTATCCCTCTTCAAAGTCACTCTTGAAGACCAACCACCATGCAAACCTGTGATGCTATATCTGTCACTTATGCCAAAAGAATTTTGCTGCTCCCAAATTCTTCATGACATACTTCTGAACCAACTCTACCCTTAGCTCAGAAAACTCCCTGTATATGAAACCCTGCGACAAGTAACACAATACAGTAACAAGATAATGTAGCTAATATTATCCAACCTGGTAAAGATAAAATACAATGGTCAAACCTCCATTGTCTTACAGCCTAATCAAGACCATATACCATAGCCTTCTGTCTCATGTGTCCATCCACTCTCTTCGTTAATATGGGAATCCATCCCTCTATCCAGTGCTTTCTTCCAGCTGACAACTCTACTAACAAATACCTGTTTGGTTCTTCTCTAAGGACTCACACTCCTCATCTATGCCAAGCTCCCACTATTTCTAGATTCTACCTGCATTGCTTCTTCCATCTTCCTAGTTCTTGACTATCAGTAAGCAATATAAAGAAGGTGAACAATGAATATGAGGTTCACTTACCCTTTCTGACCTCCATATGGGTGTTTGAGACTCCTTGATAGCTAACTGTCCACCCATCATCCGTTATAGTGACCGATCTCGGCCATCTCCCAGTCTGCTCCCGACTGATGTCGATTCCCTGCACTGACCCTAACTTTTGACGTCATTTCCCTGGCCGACGCCGGTGTCCCCCCTGCCGATGTCAGTCTTGATGATCGACGTCAAACTTCTCCTGCCGAGTTTATCGACCCTGCTGGTCTGCACATGACCGATGCCAGTATCTCGCTGACCGACGTCGGTCCCAAGTGACCGACATCGGTGTCTATGTGTTCCTGTAAGTGATGAAATCTTCATTCGTGAGCTCATCTTGGATCAAACCTCTATCCATACTACCCTACTCAGAATTATTCAGCCCCTGTGATTGATCTCTGTCCTTCATCTTCTCCATAAACACCAAGGCTTCTTTGTTCCTATCAAAAGCATCAAATTTCTTTTTCCTACAATGAACTCTATCTATGCTTTCTGAATCTGAACACATACCTTTCGAATCAAGAACGCCCATTCCCTTCTTATTCATGTGACCAAGCCTATTAAGCCACATCTTCAAATCTACAATTGAAGTAGATAAACTAGAAGTAGAATCAGTAATACAAGTAGACAGATAAAGAGTATCTACTTTCATACCTCTTGCTAGAACAAGTGCGCCCTTGGTAACCTTCCAAGAATCCACTGTGAGGGTTATTGTGCATCCCTCATCACCCAACATTCCTACAGAAATTAAACTCTACTTCAGAATTGGAACATGCATGACCTCCTTCAACACCCATGTGTTGTCAATCTGCAATCTCAGCTGCACTTTCCCTTTGCCAACTATTTGACAAGGCATACCATCCCCTAAATAAAGCACTCCAAAGTCTCCCTATTCATACTCATGGAACAAATCTCTGTTTGGGGATGCATGAAAAGATGAACCAGAATCTAAAATCCATGATCCTACCTAACTATCCAAAGAAAGTATGAGAGCATCCTGTACCATAATATTTGCATCCTTTGCTTCTTCAATACCAGCATGTTGATTCTCTTTATCTCTCAGCCAACACTCCTTCTTTGTATGTCCTTTCTTTCCACAAAACCAGTAGGTAATACCTTTGGATTTGAATCTCCTTCCCGACCTTGATTTCCCTTGCTCAACCTTCTCCCTTTGCCTTCCCCTGCTTTTTATACTTAGAGCATTCCCTGATGATTCACTTGTGCTTCTCCTGTATATTTCTTCATTCAAGATCACACTCACAACATCATCAACTTTTAAGATTTTAGAAGCAGATGCAGAATTACTTACTGCCATAACCAAACTGTCCCAACTTTCAGGCAAAGAACATAAAATCAAGAGAGCCTTTACCTCATCATCAAAAATAATATTGACTAAAGCTAACTGGTTTACCAAACCATGGAAATCACTGAGATGAGTATGTATCGATCCACCTTCCTGCATTTTCAAAGTAAATAGATGCTTCATAAGATATACCTTATTAGAAGTCGAGGGCTTTTCGTATAAATTCACCAAGGACTTTATCAACTCTTCCATTGTCTTGCACTGTGATAAGCTAGAAATCACAAATGATGCAAGGCTCAACCTTATGGAACTGAGAGCCTTTCGATCAAGAACACTCCATTCTTCATCCTTCATATCTGTGGGCTTGCATGCAACCCCACCCAACGGTAAGTACAAATCCTTCTGATACAGATAATCCTCAATCTGCATCCTCCAATGTTGATAATTCTTGCTTTTAAACTTCTCCATTCGTAGCTTACTTTCTTTTGCCATTGCTGAACTCCCACTCAATCAGAAACCTGTGAATGACCTATAATCAACAAACAATAACCTGCACCGTGCAAACCGTAGCTCTGATACTAACTGTTAGGGACCCCTTATCCAACGGAAGCACAATTGATTACTTTCTTATAAGAAATTAAACACAGAATTATACCAGAATGATTAAGTAACTAGAAACTTGAGACAATAGAGAATTTGAGAGACAATACACACTCTTGTATTAAACATTACTAGAAGAAAATACAATAAGGATGATGCCACTTCTTCCTCCACCTCAAAATCTTGCCACACCTCAAGACCTTCTTCCCCTCTCTCTCTTGATCAACACAACAACTCTATAGCTTGAGTTATTATCCCTCCTTGAATGCTTCAACTGATCTCCTTGACCTTACACCTGTAGATCTCCTTGACCTTGCTTGCTTCAATGCTTTTACTTGCCTGCTTGATAATTACAATACATGCCTCATGGGTCTTTAAACAGAATCCCATGCATACAAAAATAGAAATCTAACTATAATAATTAGACACGCAGCTCATGATTATAATTAGTCATTTAACATGCAAACACTCACTTCACTTAATTGACTGTTCGTCAACAGCAGTTCTGGAATGCACAGGCGACCGACGCTGGTCCCTGCTTGCCTAGTGCTGCCGACGTCGATCGACTAGCTGCCGTCACCGGTTGCCTTCTACACTGCATTTGACCGACATCAATCATGCTGTCGATGCTGGTGCTTTTGGTTCTCCAGCAACCTTCCTTCTTCGTGTCTGCAAACAGTTGAAGCTTTTAGCTCCACACCCTAACAAGCAATTCCAACTATCAAAATTGACAAGTTCTCATTATGAGAAAATTTATTAATGCCAAATTATTATTTCAAAGTTTCTACCACATAAAATCTTAGTAATCATGATTATCTTCTTTTCTATTCTTTCATTTAGCCAATCACCATTATCATAGATACATATTTATCTATTGATTAATTTATCATCATAATATCAAGAATGTGCAAGGTTACCTTAATCCATTCCTTATGCTTCACAACTAGGAAGATACCGTCATAACCATTTAACATGAACCCATAAACATCATCATAAGTTAGGCTATGCTCATATATGCACCACAAAGCAATTAACAACCTAAAGATATTCAAATATAACATGCTCTTTTCATGAAAGAATAATTATGTGGAGACATACTTGCTCTGATTCGTTCCTTAGAGATTTATCTTATTTCACTAAAAAGATACAAGATTAACACTCAATTGGTTGTCATAAGGTAGCATTAGATTTATACATAGAGTAAGCCATAACCTTAATATTAGAGTTTTACCACATCCTGGTTCATTGAATGGTCCTAATGCTCTAAAAAATAAGAGACACTTTATTTAACATTCCCACAATTAAACATATGCAATCAATGTATCCAAGGAATTCATAATTTCAAAAGAGGGGTCATTATAACCTTTTCATAGCTATAAGTTCAATTAACAACATCTGAGATTTAGTTCCAACGTTACCAGCCAACATTAATCAAATTTTTAGTCAATCATTAGCAAGGTACCACCATAATAAAAATTCATCTATCAAGTTAAGCAATATAATAGGTAAAGATGATGCACATTCACATATATAAATACTAATATATATCACCCCCTGACTTCAATTGAGAGTGTTTACTATTCCTCCAAATATAACATAATATTATAGGTATTTCATGCTTTGTCAGAATAAAATAATCAAAATAAGTGTTCTAGGGATTAAAAAAGAATTATTATTCATAACTAATCCATATCAAGACTATAGTATTCCTTGATTAAGTGTTTTTAGGATAGTCTCATGCATAATTATAAATAGCTCTGCAGCTAAAGCTTACACAAGATAAGGTCCATCCCTAGCATGTTTTCTCAAGGGTTGCCCTGATCCTGCATTTGGAGATTTTATAGGTTGAGCTCATGTTTGGGTAACTTGGCTCTTGCAATATTTTTAAAGGTAAATTTCACTCCTTTCTTGAGATGTTAAAGTTTTCCTAGCCTTCTTGTGCCCTTTCAAGGGTGAAGAGGCTCATTTTTGAAACATAAAAATTTAGGGAAACATTTTCTTTAATAAAGTCATCACACATTGTAGGGTCTCAAAAATTTAAGCATGGATTTCCATTAGCTACATAATTTGAAGATCTTGGTGATACCCAACTATAATGTTTTCCATTCCTTCCTTTTATAACATCTTGTGTACACATTTTAAGTTTAGAAAGGTCAACAAGCAATATGTATCATATTTAATTTACACAAATCATGATTAACCTAAGTTAGAAAGGTGATGAACTCATAAAGAACATACCCAAGATCTTAGAGTTTAACCTAGACTCTGATGCCAAAATGCCATTCCCATTTTCCCCCAAAAGATAGGCATGACACATAATTACAACAAATAAAACACCAACGAACATGGATATATATTGGGGTCCATTCAAACATACATGTAAATCCCATAACTACCATAAGACTTTAATAAACATAATCCATAATTAAGAAGCCCATAGTTTTGATTCATTCGACCAACACTCAAAATTCATTCAGGATCTCACTCCAAATGATAATTGTGCTTATGATGTTGAGACAACCATGAAATTCAATCTCAGCCATTATAGGCATATTTAGCTCCATGTGGCTACTTGGGTGAGTTCCTTGGACACACCATCTTCCCTTTGGGATCTCAAGCTACTCTTACCACCTATCACTTTCTAGGTGAATTTTTGAAAAGTTTCACGTGGCGATAATTTACTACTTTTTGCCTTGCCAATATATAGGGCTAACATGACTTCCTTAGGTCTCAAGAGTAGTGAAAATTATGCCACACAATAACATTCTACTATCCCATTGGCCCATAGGCTTCACTATCGATATAGATGCCTTTGGAATCATGAATTAATTGGATTCTGCCATGTGGTGGTATCCTGCTCACCCACTTGTCCATGGGCTTCATGCCCAATATAGATATCTTCAAAACTATAGAGCAATGAGTTTGTGCTATGTGGAAACATCCTACTCACCTGTTGGCTTGCAGGGTTTATGCTTAGAATAGGCATCTCTAGAATAGGCATTGCTAGGATGATGTCATGAGGTAACATCTCACACACCTACTTGAATGGAGGCTTTGTAAGTTATACAAACATCTCTAGGATATTAGGTCACTAGAAAGATACCATGTGGCAACATCCTATGAGCCTACTTACCTGAAGGTTTACACACTATACAGTCCTCACCAAGATCATGGGTCATCAAAATGATGCCATATGGCAACATCGTGCTAGCCCACTATCCCACAAGCACCACTCCCTATACGGTCCTCCCCAAGATCATGTGTCATTGGGATGATGCCACATGGTAACATCTCACTATCTTGCCAGCTTGACACTGACCGTACCATAGACCAAACTGATGTCACTCTTGGTTTAGCAGAAGGACAACACATGGTTTCTTCTAAACCACTTACTAAAAGGTCATAAAAATGACTAAGACAAAAATTTGAAAAAATACCTAACTAAAAGGGGTCTAAGGTAAAGTCCAGGTAGATAAATTAAGTCAACGAGGACAAATCTGACTAAGGCAAAAATCCATATTTAACTAAGTAAAAGTTTGTAACCAGTCAAAAAGCAACCAAGGTAATTATATGTTGATTATGCCTTTCTTCTATGTAGAATAATTAGCCAAGGCAGAACCTATCATTCTAAGTGAAGCATAGAAACCTTAAGGCTAAATTACAAAGCCAATAACTAACAAGAAATAAAATGAATAGCGTTGAGGTTTAGATAAGCCTACAACACTAAACCAAAATCTTATTGGTTTAGGCAATCACCTAAAAAACACAAGGCAAGCTTAGTCTGAAAGATGATTGGTATATTCATTATAAGTTAAAAACTTTGAGGATTCGTACAAAGACCCAATATGTTAAACCAAGCTAAAAGAGCGATTGAAAGTTTAAAGTGAGAGTATTATTACATATTTAAGGAGAGGTCTTAAAATCTTCCTTTAATATTTGTTAAATTACTTTAAGTATTTCTAAACTTACCTGGTTACCTTGCATTATTAAATCTCAGCTCAAGAGCCATGCTTTGTTGTAATTCTCCTTTTCAAAATAAGAGGGTCTTAATAAAGGAAATGTCTAAGGTAGAAATATTACTCAATGATTTAATTTAGAACCCTTCCATAAGGCATTTCTTTATCAAAATAACCAAAACTCAGACTATACAACTCTATTATAAATTTATTCTTCCTAGTAATCACTCAACCATTTATTTGAGATTCATTCACTTATGGATAAGCTTAGTATGTGATATAAATTTCAACTAAATACATGAGGAGGCACAAAGATCATCTCTTAGGCTAACTATCCATAAGTTTTGACTAAGTATAACATACTCAACAATTTATTAAAAGAGCCATACAAGCTTAAGAGTTGCCCCCTACTTGACAGATTCCTTTCAGGGAGATCTACGATCAAGGCCTATTAAGATTCTTAAAAGCACTCTTTCTAAGAGTTATTTAAGATTTTATCTTTCTTAGATTGAACCTTAGCAAATGTTAGCCAACCAAATCCAACCTAACTGAGTAGAATCCATATTATGAATGGCATGACATAACCCGATTTATAAAAGTATAACACCATATGTCTTAATCATCCAAAGCATAGGAAACCTAAATCACATGCCTTCATATAGGATTGATTCTTTATACATATACAATTCATTTATAAACATCTCCGAACAAGCATCTCAAGGTGTAAGAATCAAGCAAACACAAGAATTTTATATGAATAACTTAAATATATTTATATATTAAGGCCATTTACTTGTCCAAGCTCAATCATGAATATACAAGTCTCAAAAAGGATTTCATTTTGGACAAGGATCCATCAAAAGGAGATTTATTATTCCTACATACCAAGCAAACTATAAAATAGTTCTCTATAGTAATAACTAAAACATTCAACTGATAAACTTCATAATAATAGTGGCTCGCAACTCACTCCACAATCATTTTTTAACATATAAATAGAATAAGTTTAGCTGAGAATAAATATTCATTGGCTTATAGCCAATTGTAAAAAGAAACAAGCGCAAGCAGTTTGTAACTAATGACAAGCTCCTCTTCACTCCAAGTACAACTTTGGCCAATAGAAGGTGGGCTCACCTTTTATCCTTTTTCCATCATCAAGTGACTACTTTAGGTACCCCTAAGCTAGATTCCCATCTCTAGACATGTTCACATCATGATGCAAGGTAAACAAAGGGAAAAAATAATCATGATGTATTGGGGTCAATGAGATATCTACTCACAAGGTGATAATCTAATCATATCTAAGTCAAGAGGATTACCAACCTCAAATCTTTTTTTAACAAGTAAAATACACCAAAGAGAAAACATAACAGGGAAACAACCACTAAGATATATTCTATAATCAGTCATGAGAGGACTTAGGAAACCTACCATCATGTCCAACATGAGAGACTTGTCCCTTCCTCTGTGATGAAGAATGTGAGCTCTAAAGACATCAATAGTCTTATAGGACATTCCTTACTATAAGAGTAAGCAAAAATATAAACAAATAGAACTATCATGGAGGAATATCTCAACTCTGAACTCCCATACTAGGGGTAAAACACTATGGGGTGACCCAAGCACAACCATAAGAAATCAAGCAAAGAGAAGTAGTCCAAGTGGACTTACTCCTCTTTAACACAATAACTCAATTAATAATCACACAAACTTAATTTAATCAAATAACAAGATATTCATGTCCATATGATACCTACCAAATGATCTAGGCCCTTCCATGGATCTTTTCTGAAGGTTTATACCAATTGAGTCTCTCCCTCTCCAATCTGTTTTATTATTTCCCTTCTCTTCTTCCTTTATGTTCCCACGGTGGCCAGAATGCCAAAAGTTCCAAACCCCTTTGTCATAGATCCACTCTCCTCAAATAGCTGTACTCTCCTTATTACAACCCATTTAGAACATGGCAAGTGTTTGTTATTTCCTTGGATCGACCAACCACTCTACTTTCTTGCCCATGCATTCATAAATGGACATTCTCTTTGCCAATCCATAATGGCACATGGTAGCTCTAGCATAGTTTTATGGTTACTTTTAAGACAATCCACCTCCTTATGCAAGGCTAAAGGTAAAGGAAATTAATGGACAAGCCTACAAGCTTCCACTAGATAATGTAGACATTGGTTTACTTTATCTCATGCATTAAAGATGACAAGCATAAAGGTGGTTTGACCAACCCTATAAATATTACAACCACTATGACACTCCATGTTTTAAAGGAAAGGCCAAATGGTATATAGGGTATCCAAGTTGGATCAATTAAGGTTTAGACAAGATTTGAGTCAAATATAGGATCACACATGATGCAATAATGCCTAACGTAGTCATGTTTCCTTCATTGGTAATGACCTATTCTTGCACACTTATTATACCCATGAAATCCATTATCTTTATAGTTGAAGCTTGAAATTATAACATGCTAGATCATTTACTTAAACCAACATAATTAGCTTACCAATTAATTCACAAGGTCATGAAGTGATATTAATATAGTACCTTAATACATATGTAATTTCTTTTGCAGCCTAAGGTAATAATTTAAGCATTGTTAAACCAACATTTACCATGTACATAATCCTCTTACTTTCATAGTTACCACCACCAAGGGAGTATAACCGTTGGTTTAGCACAGTCATATGATTTTCTCATGAGGGTCCTTACAATGATTGTCTATTGTCATAGACCATAATAAAATACAAAATAAGCTAAGTACCCTTTTTTCTTGGTTATTAATATTTATAACAAGTGATAAAATTTATCACTCTTTACTAGTTATATTCAAATTTGCTTAATTTTGGCATATCTTATACAAGTTGAAGTAGTCTCAATTTTTATTTTGTTTAAGCAACTAAATCCAAAATAAGATAAAATATATTGGTGAACCCTTCATTCCTTGAGCATAACAAACCATGGGTTCTCTTAGGGTTTCATATTTATGTGCCAGGGTTTCAATTTTTGATATTTGATTTCTATATTTAATCTTGCAATCTATCCTTTGATCTATCCCTCTTAATGTTTTTTTAATCATGTTTTATGCCATCTAAGATGGCTAGCTCTCTTATCCCTCTAAGCTAAAGATCTAGGATAAGTAGTGTTTAAATTAAGCATAATCAAACTTTTTAAATATCAACCACATGTGTTTATACAACTAAAATGGCTAAAATAGATGAAATGCAAATTCTTTCTTCTTCTATTTATACAAATGTTAATGATGAGCACATATAAGTAAAACATATTCTTAATGATGACATACCTTAACTTTAAATTTTTTATCAAGTGACAATGAACATAATAATGATTTTCATGATAGAATACATCCTAATGACCTTATTAAAAATTCCCACACTAGGCTCAATTTTAACCGGTCTTCATACTTCTTGTGGAAAATGGCCAAATATAAGCTCCAAATAATTCCCCACATATAATTGAGCATAATTTAACTAATTGGTCTTACCCATTATTTAAATAAATGAGCCCATGTTTTTTTTTAAGAGAATATGGATTGAAAAGAAAGCTACGGGAAATATTTTAAAGGCCTTATGAGAAGTGCATTTTTTAAATTAAAAGTTATGATTTCAAAAGGAAGTTGTATGGGAATGAATGAAGAGGCCCAACCATCATTTCTAAAGGATAGAGTTCCTTTTATGTTAAAATATGCAAGTGGTTAAAAGTAAAAAAAATGGCAGGTAAAGTACACATGAGGCATGGGCACATCTAAAATGGATATTTCTTAGGCCATTTTAAATTAAAAAGGGAGAATTATGATTTTGCATTGAATTATTATAGTGAGTAGCTAAATTTGACTATTATTCCCTCTCTTTTTTTCCCCATTCATTTTTATATATTATGTGTGGATTGCTCATTGGAGAAAAAGATGATCTTTTTGGACTCTATCGTCCCCTAAATTTCATGATTCGTATCTGATCCCTTGTTTTATGTTATATATGGATATCTAAAGTCCTCATTATAATGGAGTATGATCATTCATATTTAATTTGTGTCATAGAGCTATTTTGGATCTCATTTATCTACAAGGTTGTATTATAATGGCTTTGGTCTTGTTGTTGCAATTTCATTTACAAGGTTGTATTTTACCCTTCATAATTTATTTGATTTGTTGTGTTCTTTTCTCTTCATATATTCTGATTACATTGTGTTCAAATACACATGAGATCATTGTAATTATTATTTTTTCATCATCACTTTGGTTCTATTATATTTCCTTCTCCCTTACTTCCTCAAGATTTTATTTTATGCAATTAGAATAGGTAGATTTAGTATTATAATAAGCACATAAGCAATCGGCCCTAGAGATTACCTTACAAGGGTTATCCCACACTGGTAGAGTATCCCATGCTATGGTAATTTTTAGGGCATCCTCAAGTATAAAAAATTACTTACATATGGTCCATTTTGTCCGTTTAATGGATTTGATTATTATTTAATGAATCTTATACAAATCCCTTGATTTGTATTAAAATATTAAATTTTTGTGAGAGTTTTAGACCTGTCTTCTTTTTGAAGCATTTTTAATCACCTAACAACTTTGTTGGTCAAATTAATCTTTATCAAAGAGTTGTAGACTTCTCCCTACCTTTAAATTAAGGAAAATTCAGGCATTTTCAAAGAAAAATTCATTTTCATATAATTCAATGTCATTTTAATGAAATCACACTGTAAATGGCCAACCCAAAGAGCCTTTCCTTTTGTTTCTTAAAATTATTGGAGCCCACTTCACCTAAAAAAATGGAATCCTATACCTAAATCATCCCTAAATACTCTTCCTACATTTAATGGATATGGTTTTATTGGTTCAATAGATCACATTCAGGGTGTGGCAAATCTATGTGCACTTCAAAATATCACAAAAAATGATGTAATCATAGATTGTTTGTTTCATCATTGAAAGGAAAGGCACAAGAATGGTTTAGAGGATTGGATTTTCAATTAATATTGACTTAGTGTCAACTTCATGAGTAACTACACAACTAATTCAAAGAGAGGGTGGATGTTTGGTCTCTTATTAAGCATTTGACACAATAAAAAGGGAAACTATGGAGCATGTGTTAAATTTCAACTTTAGATTTGAAAAAACATGGGAAAGGATAAATATAGAGGTATGTCCTCGACTAGGTATGGATTCTTTTTATTGTCTAAAGGCTTTCAATTTTGATTTTGTATTAATGATACAAGCTCAAGGTGGGGAAATATTACCATAAGCCTATGCATTTGTTGTTACACCTAATAGTAAATTTATAAATGTTGGTGGGTTAGCTTCTATACCCATAATACCCTTGAATCCTAAACTTCATGATGTTTCTCAGAGCCCCCAAAGCTCTGCCACTCAAGTTATAAGCCTACCTCAACCATGCCATAATTAGTCCATGATTGAGATAAGAAGCTTGGTCACAAAATTTTCTAATGAGTTCATTGCTTTGAAGAATCAAATGCCCATCTAGTAGGCCCAAAAATAGTTATCTCTACAATATCCTTCAAATCTTGTCCCTAACCCCTCAAAATCCGAAAAACATGCAAGATGGAGGTTGATATAACTTTGTTTTTTCCATTACGATGAGGTAAGAGAGCTGAGTGAAGAAATAATGGATGAGAAACCTGATTTATAGATAGATCATACACAAATAGAAAGGAATCTAACAAATGAGGATAAGCTTGATGAGTTATTAATTTTTGAATGGAGTGAAGATGGTGATGATGATGAGGAATTAACACCTCTAGAATAAATCAAATGATATGAAATACTCGAGGAATAACCCTTTAATATTATCAATGAAGGATATTTTAGAAACTAAAATCTGATTATATATAACATCTCAATCGTGTATGCTTGACAAATACTAATCAGGGCTTTACCCTTCAATTCTAGGCCTTCTTGTTGTTGAAAGACTCACATTTGACATCTCACTATGCTTAATTCATTACTTTATGGTCCAACCCTATCACCTAGATCCCTTGTAGACTACATAAAGCTTAAAATATGATTTATATCTTTTACTATCAGTTATAGACCTTCGACAATTTTCTTCCCTATTGGACACTTGTGCTCGCATAGGGACACTAACATCAACACTAATGTTCAAATTCATTATCTAATGTATGTCCTTAATAATCATCTAAATTAAAAATCTTTTGAAACATATGGGTCAACCTATTTGTCTTATCTAGCCCTTTTGTGACATATTTTCAAATGGTGTGGTATAAATACAAATCAAAACCTACACATTTTTCATCCAATAAATATTAAGCAAACACATATTCAATCTCATTCAATCAATTGCACAATTGATTTCTACTACCTTATTCTTCCCTATTTCTATATGTTATGTATCTAGGTATATGATATATTAATATATATGAGTTGATGGAGATGTCAACATGTGACACACATCCCCCTTAGTTAGTTATATGAGTCCAATATATTAGGATAAATGAGCAACTTGTAGAAATAGTGCATAGGATAATGGTCAGCCTACATTAGGATTAGGAGGTTACCCATCCATTTTTAGTTAATTAGAGGTCTATAAAAAGGAGATGAATATCATTGTAAAGGATATCAATCAATTAATAAATTCAGTGTTGAGTATTCTATTTGGTAGAAGGATATTGGAGGTTGTACTCTTGAAGAAACATTGTGGAGTTATTTCTTCCTAAAGGATTATTGTATGGTGTTGCCCTACCATGAAGGTATTATTCTATTTCTATATATATTGAATATTTGGGCATATTAGCCCACCAATATTTATTATGGTGTGTTGATCTACACTATATTCTGCATTATTCTAATTATTATAAGTGTGGATCATAATAAGTGGCATCAAAACATTTATTTCAGCAAATATTATGGGTGAAACCCCAAGTTTGGAGAATCACTTATATCTTTCAATATGTTACAAAATTTTATACAATTTTTTTCTGGTGTTAAATAATATTTTAAGGAAGTCATAATAAAAAAGTTGAGGTTTTATGATCATTTTTAAGGGAGTTATTACTATTTTAGGGTTTGTAATAAATTAATCATATCTACCAAAATTTCTAGAACTTTTATATGATTTTTTTATATTTAGTATCAACTTATAAGAGAGATACAATTAGAATTTTGGAATTTTTGGACATGTTTTGTTGGAGTTATCATGATTTTATGATTTTTCATAGATTCTCTCTACAATTAAAAAAATTATATTTTTTTCCATAAAATTTTAACTGAAGTTGTAATATCAGACATGGAAGCTACAATCAAAATTTAAGACTATTTAGATAAGTTTTGCGTGAGTTGTTGAAATTTTATGGTTTTTTCATTAACTTTGATTTTTTTGTGGATCATGAAGTTACAAGTATTTTTAGGGGAGGATGATATTGATGCTAGAGAATGGTGGATTCTTTTTAAGGAGTATAATGTTTAAATAATCCGGTGGTAAAGACATTTCTCAAAATTGCTTTATGGTCCTGCAACACTTTGGTGGGATGAGCTGGGATTAAAATGATGGAAGTTTTCGTTTGAAATAATGGAACAAGTTTTACTAGATCAATGGGACAAAGAAGCTCAAGGTGATGAAAATGAAAAATAAGAGGACGATGAAGAAAATGAGGTAGATGAAAAATTAATGGAATAAAATAATGATAATAAATAAAAGCATTTGGGTGATGAAGAATAAGAATAAATAGAGCATATTGTTGATGATGATGAGGCTACAAATGATGTGAAAGGAGAGGTAGAGTATTTCAAAGAGGAAGAAGGATTTGATTATAAGGGTTTGAATAGTTTGGATCCAAATAAATCAAAGTCAATTTTTTAATTTTATGGATGCATTCAAAAGAAGAAAGCCATTATGTCCATAAATCCTAACAACAAGTATAACTTCATCAACATGGATGTGGCTCAACATCTACATGCTCAAGCAAAGAATATCAAGGAGGATCAAATAGATGGTTAGAATATTTAGGTTTTTGAATTTTTGAAGCTCACTATAAACAAATATGTTTCGCATTCAAATTTTTATGCTTTGGATATGGATGGTGTGGATATGATTCTTGGATATCCATGACTAAAGACTTTAGGAATAATCAATATTAATGTTCAAAATAAGTTCATGAAGTTTTGGTATATGAAAAATAAGGTCACTTTATAAGATATCATAGTTGGAAATAAATAGATAATAATCAAGGTAGAGCATGAGGATGAGATTGAAGATGATATGTGCATATCTTGTATGTAGCTAAACACACTCCTCATTTGTTTTTATGTGGAGAGATTGCACTCCTCACATATACCTACACATTCCTTTCCCAAATTTTGTTAACAATATTACACACAAGTCCCATGCCTGCTTGTAAACTTTTATGTAATGATCACCTTAGATCATAGTATGCATATCACACTACACACTCCTCACACGTCACAAGCATGTGCTCATAGACTTGCTAGTTCTTTTGACCCCACTTTAGCATAATGATGCATTGAACTACTTATACCATGTGACACAAAAAATGATCTAACTCCTTGTTAGTCACTAATTGAGGATCACAGGATTAGGAATCATTGAAGACATCTTGAACATTATCTATTCATACCATTGTCAACTAGCACATCTGATAGGAAGATTCAAATACTCTCATTGGTAGTTGTGTAAAAATTAATATTGTTCTTGTATCATGCATGTAATATATGTAAGATGCACATCTGGACAAAAAGACAACTAAGACAATTAGTCAAGTTGATACAACACATAGGGATAACATAGATAACATGTTTTATGTATCTATCCTATAACACATTATTCCTATTCCCTATTATTTATTATTGAATAAAAGTTACATTTTTGTGAAAAATAATTCCATTACATTGAATGTGTGTTTAATTGTTCTATTTGAATACTCTCTGCACATTTTCTCTACACAACCTAACTCTATTATCCCTCACACACCTAATCTTGGGCCTTGTGGTATGGATCATTGGTATCAAATCTTCGATCTATTCCTTTTTATGCATGGAACCACATAAACACAATGAGAGATATAAGGTAATAGTTAATTCTATTTCAGATATTAAAAGAGGACATTGTAACAAAATCAAGATGGTTTATGCTCAAAACTAATATGAAGTAACCCTAGAAGTTAAAAGGCTCATTGTTGACACAATGGAGGCACAACGCAATATTTTTTCTGGCCAATTCTATAAATTGATGATGCAAAGGAACCCAACACTTTCTCATCCATCTCAATAGTATGCTCCATAATGGTTTCAACAACAAACCCCCTATAAAATATAAGTTAATATTGCCATCACTCTATTCAAAGGCAAGATTGATGCCAAAGTAGTGGATGCCTGGATTTGATAGCTTGAGGTGTACTTATCAGTCAACTACTCCACTGATGTTGAGAATATTACCTTAATATTACTGAAGATGCCCATTCTTATTGTTCACCAATGGGATACCTTTAGTGTGTAGCATACACAAGAGTGTGTTCTAATCGAATCATGGAAGACTTTTGTTGATACATTGAAGGAAGAAGACTACCCTCTCCTACACTTTGAAGATGAATACATCAAGTTGTAATAACTTTGATAGTATAAGGATTAGTTAGTGGAGGACTAAACCAACACATTCCATGCCTACTTTGTGTGCTTATTAGAGAGTTTGAGTGAACAACATAGGATGTTGAAATATATCAGTGGACTCTAACCTTATATTTGTGTAAAGTTGGAATTCTTAACTTTTAACACTTTGGGACAAGAATATCATAACTCTAATAAGATTGAATTTGATATAAGGATGAAGTATCATTCAACATCTTCATCCAATATGGTATATTAGGGCCAACCCTCACACAATTCCATATTACAACCTTCTATATATAAACATAACACTTCTTGTAAAGGTGAGTAGCCTCAAAATACTACTCAATACTCAAAGGATTCTATGCCTTGTACTTCAAAAAAAATCATGAAAAAATGAGGTAATAAGTGGTGCCATCACCATCACTCATCCATCTATGATGAATCTTAATGGCATAAACAACAATCTTTACTTGCACACTCTGCATTAGGACCCACACTAATGGATAACATTGATCTAGATGACTCTTATCTAAGCACCAACACCACTATGATTGACATATCTAAAGAGAATAAATGTGTCTTCCATACCAAGTTCTAGGTGAAGGGTTAGAATCTCCACATCATCATCAACAAAGGTGGCCAAAATAACATCATTACATAATCAATAGATGAACACCTTGGTCTTCGCATTATTGCATATCCTAAGCCATATCCTGTTGGGTGGTTGCAATAAAAGAAAGATACATAGGTCCAATTATAGTGCACTTTCCAGTAAAAATTCAAGCTTATGGAGTATAATGTCACTTACAACATCGCACCTTTGGAGGTTTGTGACATATTACTAGGGAGATTGGATTTATACAACCATAAATCTACTTATCAAGCCAAGCCATAACATTAGACTATCTGTATTTAAGATCTTTTCTACCACTTTTTTGAGTTAGTTCCATTTACCAAAGTCACCTTGGTCTCTGTAAAGCGATGTCATAAACTTGTATCGCATGCACAAAAGTTTGTGTTGCTCATGGTTTTCCCTAGCATGCCTGCATAGATGATAAAGTGAATTGTAGTAGCATACACCAATCATATAACATCATAATAAAAACAAATCTACAAGTTATTGGAGTAACGTAGTAAAGTATTCATAGATCCTAAAGGCCTTATAACACATTTCATAGTAAAATACCATATTGATTTGGTCATTGGATCACCTCTTCCAAATATCCCCTATATCATAGATCAATTTGGGAGAATGACAAAATCCAGTGCTAGATACAAGAGCTCCTTGATTAAGGCAATATTAGGCCTAACTCTTGACCTTGTAAGAGTTTGATAGTCCTTTTACCTAATAAGGATAGGTTCTTACAACTCTTCATAGACTATCACACACTTGACAATATAATGGTGAAGAATCAATACCCACTGTCGTGCATTGATGATCTCTTGGACTAGCTCTGAGGCAGTCAATACTTCATCAATATCGACTTGAAGTTATGGTTCCAATCCATTCTGAAGATATTTAGAAGATAACATTCATGATAGTGGAAGGATTATACAAATGGTTGGTCATGCCTTTCGACCTAACTAATGTACCAACCAATTTCATGTGCTTGATGGGTAATCTACTCAGGCCTTTCCTAAATTCCATCATATTTTATGTGGATGATATTATCATCTTCAAAAAAACTTAGGAGGAGCACTTGGAACATGTATCACACGTCTTTAACACCTTATGTCAACATAAGTTGTAATCCAACTTCAGAAAGTGTACATTCAACATTGCACAGATCCATTACCTAGGCTACATCATTGATCACACAAGAATCCATGTAGACCTAGAAAAGATCAAGAGGATCTAAGATTAGCCTATTCTGTGTAATCTCATAGAGATAAAGAGTTTTCTTAAACTTCTATTATAGGTTCATCCTTGGTTTTTTGCACATCTCTTGGGCTCTCAACCAGATAACACATGTAAAATCTAAGTTCAATTGGACTCATGTGCAACAACATGATTTTGAGGTACTCAAGAAATGCCTCTATGCAATGCCTATTCTCATAATACTTGACATTATGAATTTATTTTAAATTCACACTAATGCATCTAATTATGCACTTGGTGCAGTACTTGTGCAACATGGACATCTAGTTGCATACCACTTAGAAACATTTAGTGAGATAGTGCAAAGGTACTCCACTTATGAAAAAGAAATATATGTTATTGGTGTAATAAATCAAATAATGGAAACACTATATCTTGGGGAAGGAGATAGTTATTCATTCAAATCATAAGCCATTTTATTTCCTATAGACATAAAACAAGATGGAGAATGCATGACATATGAAGTGGATGACTTACCTACAACAATTCCATTTCATGATGAAGCACAAGAAATGGAGGGAAAACAAGGTAATAATTTTCCTTAGTTGAACATCAGTTCTCACACTCATCATAGTGTTGGACATGCATGACCAAAACTTCATAGACTTGGTATCCGTTTACTCAATTGATCAGGACTTTGTGATAACTTACACTAGCCTAGTGTAAGGTAAATAAGTTTATGAGTTCTAATTGTCTGAACAATTTTTTTACAAGTTTACACATCTTTGTGTTCTTAATGGCCC
The DNA here is from genome assembly GCA_037957365.1 of Torreya grandis. Taxonomy (NCBI): domain Eukaryota; kingdom Viridiplantae; phylum Streptophyta; class Pinopsida; order Cupressales; family Taxaceae; genus Torreya; species Torreya grandis. The sequence continues at coordinate 1,540,637 of JARHVA010001949.1, forward strand.
ACCTCACTAATGACTCATCTGAGAGGCACACTATACCAAGACCTCAAGTCACTTCAATGTGATAAAGACTCGAGTCGCATTATAGTCATAATTCTAATAATCACACATGCACACAAAAATGGAATTCCATATCAAGTCTTGCATTCTTTTTTGCATCACCAAGCCCATGAATAGGAAGCTAGGACTTTACACACCTTTACTAGTTCCATCCAGACCATGGGAATATATCAACTTGGATTTCATGACTAGGTTGCCTATGAAGATATGCCAACATGATGTTATGTTCATTATAATGGATAGGTTTTTTAAGATGGCTATCATGGTCGCTTGTAAGAAATACATTAATACAGGTGGAACTACACAAGCTTTATTCAACCATGTTTGGGTTAATTTTGGGATTCTAACATGCATAATCATTGATTGAGATCTATGCTCTGTAACTCACTTTTGGAAAGTATTATGAGACTTGATGGGTACATAGCTAGATCGATCAACAACATTTCATCTATGGATAGATGGGAAAACTGAAGTGGTTAATCACACACTTGTTCATCTTCTCTGAATTTACAGTCATGCATATGCTCACACTTGGGATAATAATATCTTATACATTCAACACACCTAAAACAAAATGATACACATCTCTATGGGTCGTAGTCCATTCCATACATGTCTTGGGTTTCAACATTTGGTACCCCTAGACATTTCCTACTATGCACTTGTTGGTATTGATTTGTGCACACAAGAATATGAAATAAATAAAGTTGAGCAGTTTTTATTACACATTTAGTCTATTCATTAATAGGTTTAGAATATTCTCTCACACACAAGCCAATTACAAGGAGAACCATAATGCACATCACACACCTCATACATTCAGAGTTGGAAATAAAGTTTGGTTGCACCTTTAGAAGGAACTATTCAAAGGTCCATAATAAAAGATTAAGCCTCTATGCTATGACACTTACACCATTCTACATGTAGTTTGTGAGAACACCTTTGTTCTTAATCTACCTATGTACTTATGCATGCACCCAATCTTCAATGTGAAACTTATCAAACCTTACACTTTACCACTTTTTGAGCCAACAATGACACAACATACTTCTAATTTGGATGTTGAACACCCACACGCCATAGAGAATGACCAAATAATTGAAGTGATATACACATGCACCTGCAATGGCACACATCAACTTTTCTGAGTGGTTAAGGTTGAACAATATGCTAATCAAGCTAACTCATACATTTCTCAACAACTTTGAGTGTAGATTCATCGGTTTCACACTAATGTAATGGATACCATTGCTCTTCAAGAATGGGGGAATGTTTTATGCATAACCTCTACATAGTTGAACACAATCCCCATTTATTGTTCTGTGTAGAGTTCACATTCCTCACACATCCCTATGTATTCTTTTGCCTAAAGTTTGTTGACAAACTTACACATAAGTCTCATACCTAATCGTAAACTTTTATGCAATGAACACCTCAAATCATATCTTGCATATTACATTGTCCACTCCTCAAACTTCATAGGCATCTGCTCATAGACTCATTGGATCTTTTGGGCCCCATTTTAGCACAACCACACATTGACCTAACCTAATCGCATGACACAAAAAATGTTCCAACTAATCAGTAGTTACTAACCCAAGATCATGGAATGGGGAATCATTGAAGACAACCTCAATATTGACTATTCAGACCATTACCAACTACCACATTTGATAAGAAGATTCAAATACCCTCCTTGGTGGTTTTGTAATAATTAATACTACTCTTATATCATGCATGTAATATATGTAAGATATGTATATGGATAAAAATAAAGCCAAGATAGTTAGTCAGGTCAATGAAACACACATGCATAACACATATAGCATGCTTTATGTATCTATCCTATAACACATGCATTGTAACACATTGTACCTATTCCCTATTCTTTTTTATTTAATAGAAGCTACATTTTAACAAATAAGACTTCCAATCCATTGAATGTGTGTTTAATTATTCTTTTTGAATACTGATTACACATTCGATTTACACAACCAAACCTAGTTATCCCCCACACACCTAGTCCTAGGCCTCATGGTGCAGATTAGAAGAAGATTCAAATGAATACATTGATGAAAAATCAATAAAATCAGGGGAGAACACTTCATATTCTTAAGAGACAAAGGAACCAACAAATGAAAAAGTGAAAGAGGTAGAATAAAAGTTTGATAAGGTTAAAGTATCATAAAAATTTGAGGTATATAGGAACCCACATTGTCATGAGAGGTAAAAATCATGGATCCATGTAATGAAGTATCATAACAACAATCACTTGGTCTATATAAGAAATCAAAGTACCAGTCACTATGGCTACACAAGGACTCAGTGGAGTAATCACTATGGCTATGCATGAAAGCAAAAGAAGAATTACTATGGTCATGTATGGAATCAAAATAACACAATGGCATATGTAACATGGAATCAGTGGGTAAATCATTATGACTATGCATGGAAGAATAACTACTATGGTCATGCATAAAATCAAAGTAGCATAACATAATATGGTACATGGAATTATAGAAGGAATCATCATGAATAGACACCAAGGCAATACAATTATGATCATGAATGGAATTAAAGTAGCACAATGGAATTTGGAAACAAGGTTCGAGTGCTATCACCTACCAATATCACATACGGGTGGTTAGATGATCAAACTTGGAGACAAGTGTGAAATGATTTAAAACACACTCATTATTTGGTTTCTTCTTATGTTTCAGGGATGAAACATGTCTAGGAGGGAAGGCATGCTATATAACTAGGGATATGATATATTAATGTATATGGGTTGATGGAGATGCTGACATGTGGCACACATCCCCCTTAGTTAGTTATATGGGCCCAATATATTAGGATAAATGAGTAACTTGTGGAATTAGTACATTGGGTAATGGTTAACCTACATTGGGATTAAGAGATCACCCATCCATTGTTAGTTAATTAGAGTTCTATATAAAGGATATGAATATCATTGTAAAAGATATCAATAAATTAATAAAGTAAGTTTTGAGTCTTCTATTTGGTATAGGGATATTGGAGGTTGTCCCCTCAAAGAGACATTATGGAGTTATGCCTTCCTAAAGGAGTATTGGATGGTGTTTCCTTACCAAAAGGGTATTATTATATTTCGAAATATATTGAATATTTGGGCATATTGAACCACCAATATATATTACGTTGTGTTGATCTACATTATATTTTTCATTATTTTTATTATTATAAGTGTTGATCATAACACTATATTAGTCATAGGAGTATTAATAAAACATGTCAAAAACATTTGAAGAACAATCTATTGATATTTTGGCCTTCGAGGCCAAATTCCAAGCCCTATAGTCCAAAAATTTCTCATAGGACCCTTCAAACTTATATGAGGCTTCCTAAATCTTATCATGATCTTCAAATGGTCTTTAAAGCCTTCTAACATTGTTCAAAGTTTCACTATATGTACTATAGGTTGCTTGAAGATATCCTCATGTGATAACATGTTTTGAGTATTTGGATGATGTGTTAAGCTGTCACAAGTTGTCCTTGGGTGAGTACAAGGGTATCAAGTGCCTTTTGAAACCTAGAGGATGATTTATACCTTGTTTGACAAAGTTAAGGTTTTTAATCAAAAATAAGGTATTTGGAGAAGTTAAGGTCTTCATACTCATAGTATAACTGCTTACCTTAGCTACTTCTTATGGGAAGGGCCTCGTAAAAAAGATTGGTAAGGTGTCTAAGACATGTTTACATCTTGACATAGTGATTAATTCTGTATCCAAAGTTGTCTTCAATGGTCTACTTGGTCAAGATTGTTTCAAGCTCTAGTTAGCCCTCCAAGTCATCAAATGCCCTTTTAAACATGTAATATGAATCAACCTCCATATTATAAACCTTTGAAGAAGATATGTTTTGATTTCACATTGAAATGAGGGGTCTTAAAGGGTCTCACAACTGTTTCAAGTTATGAAAAAGTGGTCATATGTGCAAAAGAGTCTCTTTAGGGGTCAAATATCAATTATTTACCATAAAAGGCCCCACACACATGAAAAATGACTTTTCAACTTCCCTCCCTCCATACCACTTAGTTTGAAAGCATTATTTGACTCCACATTTCCCCCCTCATGCTTGCTAATAGCCTTTCAAGATATTAATAATGAAAAAATGTAGAAAAGTGGGTTTCACAGGTGTTTTTAAAAATTGTACTAACTTTTATGATCAGAATAGAGTTAGTGGAGGTCAAGTATATGTAGGGGGAAATCATTCTAGGCATCATAGAAGTGAATCCATGAGTTTTAGAGTCAAATAAATAAAAAACTGGCCCCTTCTCTCCATCACTCATCTTGTTAGCCTGAGATAGCCATTCATGTTTATACTCAATCTGTATAAGAGAGAGAAAATGGTGATCTAAGATTTTGGTTAGAGGAAGTGGGTATCATGACCTTTAAATTCTTGGAATTATTTTGAATATTGATTATCCATGGTTTATGAACAATGGTTAATAACGTAGGTAATCAAATTGGTCTCCTACATCTACATAGGGTCATATTTTGAGTTGTTTCAATGCATTTCTACTTTGATTGATGCAATAAATGTTTTTATGTGTCTTGTAGAGGTCCTAAAAATCCATATAATTCATTATACACCCCTAGTTCACATGTGTGAGATTATGGGATTAATAAACCTTCATGTTGTCACAAGTTGTAGGTTGCAAGCAATAATTTATTGATGTTGCATAGCCTTCAATGCATGAATATGGAAGTGAGTAGAGGTTTAATGTTGGATTATGAGTTAATTATAAAAATTTAGGTCTTATTTGCCTCCCAATCATAACTAAGTCATCAAATGTTCAAGAAAATCCTTCAAAGTCCTTTTTTAATGTGACTGCCATGGACATTATGTAATTTCATTTATAAGTGTGTGGAGGGTGTCATTATGATAGCTATAAAGAACCTTAAAGTTATTTTAAAGCATAAACAAGCTTCATCTCTTAGTCATATCTATAAAATTTCTTGCATGCTCCTCATTGCCTCATACTCACAAAATCTATTCTCATCCTTAGCCCTTAAGAGGCATGCTCTCATTTGAGCACCTACAGGTTTGATCTTAGGTCATGAAGAGACCTTGAAATATGGAAATGGGATGAAGGGTTAGGAATTTTTTAGAGGTAAAATATGGAGTATGAGAAACATTTATCTCCAGTTAAGGTAGTGAAGAGAGAAAGAGGCCTAGTTAGGCTCAGTAGGCCTAAAAGATCATACACATCTAGGTGTTGGGCATAATGATGAAGATATACTTTCTCATGGTAGAGTGGAAGTGATTTAGGATTGGAAGAAATAAAAAATGATTTGGGGAAGATTTTAATACTCTTTAAAGACCACCAATATGTTATAAATTTGGTAGAAAAGGGTCAATTTATAAAGTATAGTCACAATAGGCATAAAATTGAACATCTACATGCCTGATTATAGATGGAGAACAAGTTGAGCAACGAGTCCTATTTTTGGGTGTCTTCAAGGTGTTTAGAGTGAATTGATATTGATAAAACCCATATAAATGATGATAAATTCTGATAAGTGGGGAGAATATTATCATGAAGGAAAAAACTCACTCTCTCACCAAGTCAAGAAATCAAGATTACCACGTACAACCATGAGAAGACAAAAGAAGTTGAGCTGTGAATTATTTGGGTAGATCACTATATAGTTATATGAAAATAAAAATCCCTTGTACATCATGTTTTAATTTATTATATAGGTATCAATGTGCCAAATAAGAAAGGATAATGTCTAAATTTTTGACTCTGACAAATCTAATTGAGCACCTATAGGCAGGGCCTTAGTGAGGAGTGAAAGTGTGAGAAACCATACATAGATGAGAAGTGAAAGATAGGAAAGGACGTATATTGAATTGTATTCAAGGTTATAAATATCAATTGAAAACTTTGGTCCTCTAAAGTAAAGAAGATCCTTGATAGGCTAATTAGGCCTATTACACCTAAATAGGCAGTCACAAGCCTATATATGGAAATTAGAAATAAATTACACTTTTGGGAGCATGATGAGGATTAAAAGTCTCATATAAGATAAATAATTGTATTAAAAGATGGAAAATGGGGTATAAAATCATAAATTTCAGAGGGAAGCTCAAGAATTAGACCTTTAGGGTCAAATTGGCATATAGACCCAAAAACCCTAAACAAGAGCTAATGGGGTTGTAGGAGATCTATGGAGGAAGAAGGGTAAAGAGGAGAATTGTAATACGTAATTTTGGGTGGAATATACCCCTAGGAAGTGTTATAACCAAAACCCAAATCCTTTTACACCTCCTCAATAAAATTCACCTCTCTCAAGCTCTCAACTAGGCTAGGCAGTCAATTTGAGTCATCATATTATGCTCATAACTTTATGGAGATGTTGTATAGATTTATGAGATAATTAGGAAAAGTGGATGGGGTTTTATAATTAGGAATAATATAATTTTTTCCCTCATAAATTCCCTAGATATATGAATCATCATTAATACCTCCAACCACCTAAGAAACACTGTTTGCACTATTTTGGAGCTCGAAGAGGACATAGTTTTGTTTGGTACTTGCAGGAAAAGTTGCATGGGACTGAGTGGAATTTGGAAATGATAGAGGGTTTTTTTTACTGAGTATTATTGGGATTTTTTTGTGGATTAGGCATCCTAACTCTATGAATCATTGTTAAGACTAGTGGAGCCTCTAAACCCTTTCTAAACCTCTCATAATGACCCAATGGAGAAAATGTGTTTCTTAACACCCTAAAATGCAAAGTTTTTACCTTGGAATGGTTTGGATGGTCTTATAAGGTCTCATTTGTACCTAAATGAGACCTTATTTGACATGTGTAGAATGTATGGTATACAAATCAAGTCTAGAGATGATTGTTATAGGCTTAAAAAGGGTAGTTTCAGAGGGTTTCTCATAGAGTTGGTTTGGGTAAGGCCTAGTATGGTTTCATGGAACCATTTATGATAGGACGAAGGCTTATAGGATGTTTATATAGTATCATGAGGAAGAGTTACAATTAATTTAACATCTCCTTAGGAGTCAAGACACCTAGTTTTGACCAAGTATGCTACCAAGAGCTCCAATAGATCTAATGCAACTAGGTAGCAATACTTGAAAGTGATTTGTAGGTTTTAATAATGAGGATGGGATATAAAAAAATATACTTTTATGGTGATGTACCTCAAAAAAAATGGATGATAGAGTGGGAGTGTGGAGAAGCATGGCTTGACAAATTGGTTTTCATCCCTCTAAATCCTAGAGAGAGGTCCTAAGAAGAGGTTCTCAATCAAAGGTCCTGATGAAAAAATTGTAGCATCTAGATAGGTTATTAAAAAAAACTTAAAGGATATAAAACATATTTATACTATAGTTTATATATTTTCAAATATGGACTGAGGGTCATGAAGGCATAAGAGTTGAATGCAATGAAAAGCGTGGGCTTCTACATGGTAAAGAGGTGAGAGAACATGATGAAGTATGGATATGAAAATCATACAATAAAATTCAAGGAAATATATTTGAAACTTCCTCTTCAAAAGGTGGCATTATAACACCTTGTTCAATGACTAGTCTATCTTATAATGAAGACCACTATGCCACCAAGGCAATGCATGGGGAGAGTTATGGGGATATTTCTACCCCTATTCATGTTTGTAACTACTTGGTTAATGAAGGATTATCATAATTACCTCTCCTCCACACTTCCATGCCACATTCTTCCCCTCTTTCCCTCTGATGTTATATAAAGGCAACCTCTTTTGGCTTGTAATGTAATCCTTGGTGGAGTATGGTGAAGCCCTACCCTATAATATACTTGTATCTACCTTTGCATAATGAATAAATTTTATTTCCAACCTTCTCATATGCTTTAAAATAGTGAATAGTGATGGTTGTTAATGAGTGTTAGTGGTATCAATTAGACTCCATTCATTTGTCCCATTTCTTTAACTAGTTATAGGTATGTTTATCATCTTGACAGGTCATATGAAGTATGTTCATGGACATGCATTGACTAAGTTTGGAGGCTGATTAATCAAGTGTCTCTAAGAATACCTATTGATCACCCCCTCTTAGTCTTTTTTTGCCTCTCACCTCCATATTGAAAAACTCATGCCTAGAAGTCATTGTGAGTTAGTGCACCAGTTCAACTTGTGTTCATGTTCATAGTGTAGGATAGGTAGGTGGAGGATGTTTATATTGGTATATCACCTCTTTTAGAGTAGGTTTATTTTATGTTTATCTCTCCCTTTTCACCTGAACAAGTTAGTAGGCTTAGTGATTTGGTCATAGATGATGCATCATGGGATCTATCCCCATAACCTAGAGGTTTGGTCTACCTATAGGTCACCCTTAGCCTTGGACTAATCCCATGTTACCCCAAATTTAGAAATGTTTGAATAATCTTCTCCTAGAGTGTAATTTGGTGGTCGATATTTCTAGCATGCCCATTGGGACAAGCATTTAAATCAATTAAAGAATTTTAATTTTGCTCTTCAATCACTAGCCTTTGGAGGCATGACCTCAAACACCAATGGTGTCTTCGAGCATGTTCATCTAGTTGCAGCTATCCAGGTATCCATTATAGCAAAATTTATTTCTATTTTGTCATTTTAATGAGGTGGTTAGAGTAGAGGTTGAATTATATTTAATGTTCACCCAAGTTTATGAGATTGATCAATTTTATAATGATCCATATCAACCTCACCATGATTCTTATCAGCTTTTTCATGACCCATATTAACCCTATGTTCCTTGTCACTAGTAGTATGTTGACCCTCACCAGTATTATGTTAAACCTCCTCAACCTGGTTATCAGTCTTATATGCCACTTCTCACCCTAAATCCACTTCCTAAGAATCCTACCTATCCTCTTGATCGGTCTTGGCAAGATCATGGTACTCCTAGTCAATATAGCCATGTTCCAAATTAGTCCATCTCAAGCCTTAATCAAACCCTATTAGATTATGAGAGATATAAGGTTGAGATTAATACACAAAGGGATTATGGTAAATAGGTCCCTAGTCATATCATCAGGCTTGTGAGTGACTCATTGCAATAAATTAAGAAAGAGTGGGCATCTATTAGGAGGAAGAATGATTCAAGACTCACTAGTGATATGTTAGACATAGATGGCTTGATTTCAAGCATAGAAGAGAAGCTAGTGGTTTATAAGGGGAAAAAAATCTAATATTATCAGCCTCATGTGCCCTCCCCTATTCCATATAAATATTCTTTTGATTAACCCATCCTCCCTCAAAAGACTAAGTCAGCTAAGTTTCAAAACCTTGCAATTTTCCCACATGTTACTCAAGCTTTCCTTGTAAGTCTATTTAAGAAAATATGCAAAAGAGGGAAGAAGTTCTTATTGAGATGATTAATATCATGATTCAAAATAGACTTGGTAGAGCCATTCCCTTCCTAATCAATGTGAGGATATTTATAATTAGATGAGACTTGATCCTGAAGAACCCAAACCTTTACCATCTTGGAATTCTATCCAAGAGGGATTTCAAAACAAGAGGGAGGCTCTAGTCAAGAAGGTTGAAGTAAGGCTACAACTATTGAGGAGCCTCAAGAAGGCTATGAAAAAATTTAAGTTGTTTTTGAGAATAATGAGCATCTAGATGAGATGAATGAAACACCTATAACCAAGCTAAAGCTTCTCTCTCTCTAAGGATTCCTAAAAGGGTCTTATATTCCCATGTTATAAAACTATAAGGGTGCTACCTTGAATCCCAAGACAACTCATGAATACTTCCATCATCCTCCCACCCTTGACCTCCTTGAGAAGGAACCTATCCTATGGGAGGTGAGTGAAGAAAGTCAAGCTATAACAACAGTTGAGCAAGGTGATTCATGTGAGTTGGAAGAAGAGATTGCTATTATGATACCTATTGGTGAAGATAAGTACAGATCAATCCTTAAAGATGTAGAAGAATATAAAATTCAAGAGCAAGGTGAATTACAAGAAGAATGCATACCAATTGGTTAAGGATAAGTTGTTTAACCTGCATTAGTTGTAGATCAAAGAGACAACCTTCAAGAGGTTTCAAGTGTTTAAGAGGAGGAATGTGTTGATATTGAGTCTCTTGGTTTCATTGAAGTTTAAGAATTCATTCCTTATTGTCAAGAGAAGCTTGCTAATGAACATGAAATCATAATAGTAAATGAAGCACTAGAAAATGATCATGATCACATGGACACTAATCAAGGAGATGATGGAAACTTTTGGTCACAATATTGGAAAATTTTTAATGAGTATGAGACTCTCCAAGAACTTACACCTCCTATGGGGTAGATTGAAAATGCTTCAGTTGTTGACCTTGTCAAGTTTCATTCACAAGAGGAACCATCACAAGATGATGAGGATAAAGTTGAAATGGTTGCTGCAGTAGTGCCTTAAGTTGACAATCTTGGACATAAGCCAAGTGAAGATGCATAGTTTCCTATTGAATACCAAGAGGCTCAAGATGAAAACCATGAAGACCTTGACAAGTCACCAATTTAGTTAGACATTGAAGGATTGCTTAAGCCTAGAGGGAAGTTTTAAAGTGGATTTTTAGTGATAGATGGAGCTCTTAAAGATGATCCTACTATAATGCTTCAAGAATAAAGCCTAGTTGTATTTGATCCTATTGATATAGCAGATGATCAACATGATGGAGTTCTAAAGCACAATGGATTTCTTAAAATGATCATGAGTAATCAAAAGCAATAAGGGATGAAATTTGAAACACCAAGTGAATGTGTGTTCATAGTTGATTTTTTTGATGCTATCATCTCACATGAGAACATGCCAAATGCATTAACAAGCAAGAAGACTCCTCTATCAAGAATCACATCCATAAAGCAACTTGTTCCAAATAATTACCTATCTCATGGAAGGAGAGTAAGCATAAACTTCCCCTTTGACCCAAGAGGTGGAAGCTATGTTTAGGTTAGTTGTTTATATTAGGTTGTTTTTGTCTTGTTTTCAATAAGTACTTATCATCACAAGTGTGTTATGGGAATCTTTACCTTCTACATTGTTTGGTGTGTTGCTTTTTGTTTTGTCTATGTATTTGAGGGTATTTGGTTTTTCTTATTTGTTCAAGGGTCTTGTAACCATAATCAAGGTCTCATATCAGTCATAATAGTAATGTGTGGATCCCTTGCTCAAAGGATGAGATAACTAATTCTCTTGACTAGAAGACAGGTCAACCCCTGTGAGAATGTTGATAATTTGGCCTCCTAAGCCAAATTATAACCCCTATATTTTGATACTTTCTCATAGGGACCTTAAAACGTACATTGGGCTTCCTAAATCTTTTCATGATCTTAAAATGGTCTTTAAATCCTTCTAGCATAGTTCAAAGTTTCACTATATGTATTATGGGTTGCTTGAAGAGATCCTCATGTGATATCATGTTTTGAGTCTTTGGATGATGTGTTATGTTGTCATGAGTTTTATTTGGGTGATTAGAAGGGTGCCAAGTTCTTTTTGAAGCCTAGAGGGTGACCTATACCTTGTTTGACAAAGTTAATATTTTTTAGCAAAATTTAAGGTATTTGGAGACGTTAAGGTTTTGTGTTCGCATAGTATTACTTCTTAGCTTAGCTACTTATTATGGGAAAGGCCTTGTAAACAAGATGGGTAAGGTGTCCAAGACATGTTTAAGTCTTGAAATAGTGATATTAATGATGTATCCAAGGTTGTCTTCAATGGTCTACTTGGTCAAGATTGTTTCAATCTTTAATTAACCCTCCAAGTCATCGAATGCCCTTTCAAACATGTCATATTAGTCAAAATTCATATTATAAACCTTTGAAGAAGATATTTTTTGATGTCACATTGAAATGAGGGGTCTTAAAGGGTCTCATAACCATTCCAAGTCATGACAAAGTGGTCTTATGCGCAAAAGAGGTCTCCTTATGTGTCAAATATCATTTATTCACCATAAAAGGCCCCACATACTTGAAAAATGAATTTTTGAATTCCCTCCCTCCATACCACTTGGTTTGAAATCATTATTTGACTTCTCATTTTCATCTTCTTACATGACAATAGCTTTTCAAGTTCTTAATCATGAAAAAATGCAAAAAGGGGGTTTTACAAGTGTTTTTAGACTTGTACAGACTTATAAAGTTAGAGGAGGTTAGGTATATTTAGGGGGAACTCATTATAGGAATAAAAGAAGATAATCCATGAGTTTTAGAGTTAAATAGGTAAAGAACTAGCCCCTTATCTCCATCACTCTTCTTGGGAGCCTTGGATAGCCTTTCAAGTTTATACTCAGTTTGCATAGGAGAGAGAAAATGGTGATCTAATATTTTGGGTAAAGGAATGGGGTATCATGAAATTTAAATTATTGGAATTATTTTTCAAATTTATTACCCATGATTTAATAACAATGGTTAAGAACCTAGGCAATCAAACTTGTCTCCTACATCCACACAAGGTCATTTTTGAGCAGTTTCAATGCATTTCTAGTTTGATTGATGCAATAAATGTTTTTATGTGTATTATATAGGTAATAATAGTACATATAATTAATTATAAATCCATATTTCACATGTGTGAGTTTACAAGAATAAGAAACCTTCATGTTATCATAAGTTACAAGTTGCAAGCAATGATTTCTTGATGTTGCAGAGCCTTCAATGCATGAATATGGAAGTGAGTAGTGGTTTAATGTTTAATGATGGGTTTTTTAGAACAATTTAGGTATTATTTTCCTCTTAAGAATATATAATTAATAAAATTCTCAGGTAAGTCCTTAAAAGTCATATTTCTAATGTGATTACCATGCATATTGTGCAATCTCCTTTACAAGTGTGAGTAGGGTGTCATTATGATAACTATAGATATCCATCAGATTATTTTTAATCATAAATGATATTAATATCTTATTAATATATATATTTTTTCCCTCATGCTCCTAACTACCTCATACTCATAGAAGTCATTCTCATCCTTAGCCCTTGAGAGACATGTTCTCATTTGAGCACCTAAAGGCCTAATCTTAGGTCATAAAGAGACCTTGAAATATGGAAATGGGATGAAGGGTTAGGAAGTTTTAAAAGGTTAGGTATGGATTATTATAAAAATTTATCTCCATTAAAGGAAATGAAGAGATAAATAGGCCTAGTTAGGCCTAGTAGGCCTAAAAGATCATACACAACTAGGTGGTGGGAAAAATGATGAAGATATGCTTTCTCATGGTAGAGTGGAAGTGCTTTAGAACTTGAAGACATACAAAATTATTTGGGGAAGATTTTAACACTATTTAAAGATTGTAAATATGTTATAAATTTGGTATAAAGGGATCAATTTACAAGGTATAGTCACAACAAGCCTAGAATTAAACATCTACAGGCCTGACTATAGATGGAGAACAAGTTGAGTAATTAGTCCTATTTTTGGGTGTATTCAAGGTGTGTATATTTAATTTATATTTAAAAACCCAATATAAAGGATTATAAATTTTAATAATTTTTGATAATATTTTCATGAAGGAAAAAACTCACTTTCTCACACAATTAGGAAATCTGATTGCCACCTACAACCATGAGAAGACAAAAGAAGCTAAGTTGTGAATGGTTTGGGTAGATCACTAGATGGTTATATGAAAATAAAATTTCCTTATACATAATGTTTTAATTGATTATATATGTCTTAATGTGGCAACTAATAAAGGATAATGTTTGCATTTTTCATTCAGACAAATCTAATTGAGCACCTACAGGCAAGGCCTTGGTGAGGAGTGAAAGTGTGAAGAACCATACATAAAAGAGATGTGAAAGGGAGGTAAGGAGATCTATTGAATTATATTTCAATCTTATAAATCTCCATTTGAAACTTTGGTCCTCTAAATCAAATAAGAGTCTTGATAGGCTTATTAGGCCTAATAGGCCTACATAGGTAACCACATGCTTATATATGGAAATTAGAGACAAATTGCACTATTGGGAGCATGATGAGTGTTTTAAATTGAAATTTAACAAAATTAGGAGATGGGGAAGTATTTTCCTCATTAAAATGAGATAATATAACCACCTCAGGGCTGTGGGTATCCCTATTAGGAGGTAGATCTCTAGATTAGGGGCTATCTCCCCTTGATGTATCATTTAAGCTCATATTCCTACTACTAACACTTAAGGGGTTGAAAAGGGTTAAGAATATAATGAAACATAAACATATTATACTATATGTGATACACCAAATTTATACTATACTCACACTCTTTGACATTCACTTGAAACTAAGAATAAGCTACTTATACACTTCACTCAAATCAACTCTCTCTCTCACCTCAATTCTTCAACATGGGGTCTTGGGGATAACATAGGATAATAAGAATAAAAAATAGGTATTTTAAGATACTATATTAGATATACTTCTCACTTACACCTACAACCTCACTTGACACTTTTTGTTGACCTGTAAGAAAGGAATCACAATACACTAAGTACTAATGGAATCAACATGTGAAGGTAAATAGAAATTACACTTACACAAGAATAATACAAAGAATGTGCACTTAATTAAATATTTTAATGAGTTAAAACACTTGTATTTATTTATTGAAGGAAAAATTTTGGTAGGGATTCACCATACCTAGTGGAGTGATCCATACAATGGCCAATAAGGCCCCAATTATAGAACTTGGAAGAGAGAGAGATGGGGATTTGAAGAGGCACAAAGACATGTGTCAGCAAATTAAGATTAGTTATAATTTCATGTGGAAGATATTTGGGGTGATATATTCCATTTAATAGGCTCAACTTGTCCAAACAAGTCATAAGAATTGTGAAAAGTGGCACAAAACCTACAATTTTAGCATAGGAAACTACCCTCATGATTTGCCTTCCAAAACTAATTTTATCCCTATATATGGTTAGGTATGATGGTTGGTATAAGAAATATGGGTTACAAAAAATTCCCCACATACATTAGACTGATCCCTGACCATCCGTATTCTTGTGGACATGCAAAATCATTTCTGGCAATCTCAAAATGGCTCTTTTCCATGCACCTTCTCAACTTGGCATTCAAAAACTCCAAATTTTGAAAAATTATCCATGAAAAATAGTGCATGACGCTTTTTAAAGTCTTCCATATCATTGGTTTCAATAAAAAACCTTTAAAAGGCTTCCCACCACTTTCCCCAATTGTTCACTAGCTAGCTCATTGGACTGGCTGAAAGTTAGGGTTTGGTTTGGGAACTTAGAGGTTTATTCATGAGATGAGATGAATTTTTTGAGTTATCTAAATTTTAAATCTTCCTTCTAAAGTTTTTTCCATTTCTTGACTCCTCCTGTGGCCTATACACCACTCAAAATGGTCAAAATTAGCCTTGTTTTCCTTTGATCTGTACAATTCCATACAAACAAATCACATTTTTGGGATCCTATGAGATTAATTTGAAATATATAGGTGGTTTCATGGACATTCCATTTCATTTGGATACCTCATTTTCTTTCTTTCTCTAATCGAGTCTTTATAAGGGTTTTACAAGGGTTTTGAGTGGCTTGAACTTTTAACCTTTATTCATAAAGGTAAAACATTGAAACCCTAGAAAAATTCCATTTGTGGAATCTTAATAACCCCATATAAGTTATCCAAATGGATTAGGGTTCCATGCAAGCATTCATGAAATATATGAGTGATGGAAATTAACCTTTGAGTTACTTTTGTGCTTCCTATGGGGGGGGTCTGAGCACTCTTTAGGTCAAAAATGGCTTCCTATGGAGTTAATTTTCCAACCATAAGTTGTATCATATCTTAATATACCCCATAAACCATCTCCAACACTTGGAATGGATCAATAAATGCCAAAAATGGAAATGACCCCTGGTTTGGGACAAGGCCTGGACCTTGCCAATGGGCTAGTTTGCATTCTTGAGCTACATGACCCTCCATTTTCACTCACTAGGTCTTATATCAGATTTAAAACATCATATCTACCCATGAAAACATGTTCCAATCAATTGGAAGGCATGTAAAATGCCAAAAATGAAAATGACCTTCAATTTGGCTTTTAGGCCTAAGGATTCCTTTCACACTTGACTACAAACCTCCTTGGTTGGGACAATATGTATGTTTATAGACCTTATATTAAGGTTTTTTAGGTTTATTTATGTCCCATATATATTATAAAATCATAAATTTTTCTTTTATATCCTTATAGTTCAATATTTCATCACTTTTCCCAAAAGTGGCACCTCCATGCACATTAAAAATTACCCTGCTCTGAGATACAAGAAAGAGGGTTTTACATATTTAACTTGGAAAATTTATTATTTGAGAGTGTTATATAGGTATTAATGGTAATAATTACAAAATTTTAGCTCCTAATTCCTCCATTTGGTCCCCAAACTCAACAAATTTGCAAGGTAGACTTTTGGGAAAAGCATAATTTGAGGGTAGGCAAGGTTCAAAATGTGTTTGGAAGCCTAATTGATTATTTTGGGTTTTATTAGAGTATGGAAGGAATATTTTTTCAATTAAAAATCTATTTAAATCACTTATATTTTATTTTTGTTTCAAACACCTTATCCCATGCTTCTCTAGCCCCATCTCATGTATTGCTTCACTATACTACCTATACCGACTAAGATACAATTTTCTAGGCCTGTGGGCTTTCATGGATGACCTATGAACTAAAAATGTGTGTAAGGTATTTTATTATCTTCAAAAAATCATAATCCCATCATAATAGCTCATTTTAATTCTCCATTTGAGCTCTAAAGATCCTTTTCACCTTGACTGCCACCAATTCCTCATACTCTGACTGCATATGCCTACTCACAAGCATGTAGATGCATATTAATAGGTATCTAGCCAAAAAATGGGGGTATAAAACATTTAAATTATTCTCTTTTAATCACATTATCCTTACTCCACCATATACATGCTTCATTTTTAGCACAAAGGACCCTTTTGACCTTGACTAGGTTAATCTTCCACTGTCCTTGGCTGTAGGTACATGTTCCCAAGCTTGTAGGTCATCTAAGGGTCACCTAAAGAATTTTAGGAGTATATATGATTTGTTTATATTGAATTTATCTCTCTATATTGAATTTATCTCTCTATAATTTACATTTACTGTAGTTTCTTCTTGGGAATCCTCAACACCATCCTTTTTGTCATTCATCAAAGCACTTCCTGTACGGACTGAGACCCTGTTTATGATTGAATGTGTATCTTGATCATGTATTTTGCGTCAAAATTGTATACCAAGGCCTTGGGGTTGTCATATTATCATCATGTTACCAAATTTCACTTGATTTCATGCTCTTTTGAGCTCAAAAACCACTTTACCCTTGATTGAGATCAATTTTCTCAATACCCTGACTGTGGATGCATGTTTCCAGGCCTGTAGGTTGGCCAAGGGGAATTTGGAATATGTTTGACTATGTCTATGGATTTTTGAGCTTTCATTTAGCCTTTTAAGACTCACACTTAGACTTATATTCTTATTTAGGAGTCGTTACACCATATTTTTTGTGCCAATCTTTGAAATACTATCCTCACTACCTCTCTACCTTGTGTATGGATAGAGGATGGCCTAAAAGGGTAATTTCATGGAATATCCTCCTTATCCATCACCTAAGTGCTTAAGAATGATGTTATATCCCTTGGAAGTGTTTCCTCTATTTGGAAAAGGTTTAGGACTTTCACATATGCTGCAAGTTTAAAATCTCCTTCAAACTCTTGTAGACATCACTACCATAATTCAGTGAGTTTTAACAACTTTTAGAGGATTCAAAATCCATGTTATCCTTATCTTTTCAAGTTCAAAATTTTTAGAGGTGTTATTTGTAGGTAGGAATACCAAATTAATATAAGAGGATCTCCTAAAACAATCACCTCTTCACTTTATGGAAACCACGAGAACCCTTAGGATCTTTGTTTGGAACTTTTAGGGACTGTGAGCCCAAAATTGTAGTCACTTTCTCTTGAATTCTCACAACCTTGTGATCACTCTTTATCAAGCCTATACCTCTCCAAAATGAATTTAAAGTACATTCAAATGATTAAGACCATGTGGAGGTTGTTTTTTGGTCATGATGACATCAACATGCTCTTGTAGGTGAAGCTCCTGGGTGTGTGGACTGAGATAAACCCTTAAGAGGGAAAAAACATGTAAAACAAGGTCTTCCAAGCACCACAATACAATTTTAAAACCTTTCAACACCACAGAAATTAGGAGCATCATAAAAAAATAGCTTTCCAAATGTGGATAAACCACTCACAAAGGAACTGAGCTGATTGTCAATGCAAACTAGGCCATTTACAAGCATGTACAAGCCTAAAGGAGGATTGTCCAAGTATCTAAGGATTATAAAACCAAAAGAAGCATGAGAATGTCCTAAAAAACAAGTGTAATCTTTTAAAACAAACCTTTCCCTTAATCTAAAGCAAGAGAAGTTGAAATAGATTTAAAAAGAGACCCCCTCACGATTGAATAGGCATAAAAACTTGCCTCGAGTGTTAAAGCTCATTCATAAAGGAGGAGGCACAAAATTGAAAGTTATTATTATAGATGTGAATTAAACTTAGAGATATCCACCCCCAATAGCATTTCTTCCAACTCAAACTGTACGACCCATAGTGAGTGCTTGAAGTTGACCTTCCTTTTCATGCCAAGAGGAAAAGGAAGAAAAATGAGTTTTAGATGTTTTTTTTATGAAATTTCTTCAATTAAAATGTGTTAATGGCCTATGGGGAGGTGAAGAGTCACACTACCATGTTTTCCAAGTGGCACACTTCCCAAGAAAGTTGTACAAGTGCCCATTTCTCTTTGTTTGGCCCAGAAAATTTCCTTTTGTTTGAACAACCTACAAATTTTATTTAATTAAAGTTTATAAATATCTCTTAGGACACATGTCACATGATACAACTCCTTGGCACTTGCACAATTCCCAAGAAACCCATACAAAGCATTAAATGCACTATTTAGACCCTTTGAAATGACTTAAAATGATAAATGAACCTAGAGAAAACTTATCCAAAGCTTATACAACATCAATTAACACTAATTGACCTATGGAACACCTTATAACAACATATTATGCCCCTTTAAATACCTAAAAATGAAACTTTTTACTAAGGGTGCCCTATTTTGACCTAAAAGTCAAAATTGGCCAATAATGAGGATTGAAAGTCTTAGAGAAGCTAAATAATGAAGTTTAGAGATGGTCAATTGGGTATAAACTCAAAAAATTTAGAGGGAAGCTCAAGAATTAGAACTCTAAGGTCAAACTAGCATAGATACCCAATAACCCTAAGCAAGAACTAATGGGGTTGCAGGAGATCTATGGAGGAGGAAGGGTAAAGAAGATAATTATAATAGATTATTTAGGGTGGAAAAAACCCCTAGGAGGTGTTATAACTAAAACCCAAACCCTTTTTCACCTCCCTAAGAAAATTCACCTCTCTCAAGCTCTCAATTAGGTTGGGCAATCAATTTGAGTCATATTTTTATGCTCTAAACTATATGGAGATGTTACATGGGGATCTAAGCTCATCAGGAAAGGTGGAGGGAGTTGTGTACTTAGTAATATTAGCATTTATTTTCTCATCAATGCCTAAAGCTCTATGAATTGTAATTAACACCTCGAACCACCTAATAAATATTGTTTGCACTATTTTGGAGCTCAAAGAGGACATCATTTTGCTTGGTACTTGCAGTAGTAGTTACATGGGACTAAGTGGTATTTTGAGATGATATAAGGGTATTTTGAATTAGTGTTATTGTAATTTGTTTGTGGGTTATGCCTCCCAACTCGATGAATCATTATTAAGATTAATGGAGCCTCTAAACCCTTCTTAAACCAATCATAGTGATCCAATGGAGAAAATGTGTTTCTTAACATCCTCAAATGCAAAGTTTTTAACTTGGAATGGTTTATATGGTCTTCTTAGGTCTCATTAACACCTAAATAATCCATTGGTTATCATGTTTAGAGTGTATTGTGTATGGAACAAGCCTAAAGATGATTGCCACAAGCTTAAAAAGGGTAGTTTCAAAGGGTTTCTCAAAGAGGTGGTTTGGGTAAGGCCTAATACAGTTTCATGGAACCATATATGATAGGAGGAAGGCATAGAGGATGTTTCTATAATCTCATGATGAAGAGTTATAGTGAATTCAACATCTCCTTGATAGTCAAGACACTTAGTGTTGGCCAAGTATACTACCAAGAGCTCTAAGAGACCTAATGCAACTATGGTGATATCCCTCAAATAGAAATGGAACCTATAGTGGAAGAGAGGACAGGCATGGCTTGAAAAACTAGTTTTCATCCCTTCAAATTCTAGAGAGAGGTCCTAATAATACGTTCTCAATCAAAGGTCTTGATGAAAATTTTGTATTAGTTGGATATGTTATTAACAGAACCTTAAAAGATATCGTATATATCTGTAATATAGTTTAGAATTTTCAAATATGGACTGAGGGTCATGAAGGTATAAGAGTTGAATATAATGAAAATCATGGGATGCTACATGGTAAATAGGTGAGAGAACATGATGAATTATGGAGATGATCATCATACAATCAAAGTTAAGGGAATCTCTTTGTAATTTCCTCTTCAAAAGTTGGCATTGTAACTCCTTGTTTAATAAATAAGCCATGTTGTACTGAAGACCACTATGCCCCCAAGGTAGCACATGGGGAGAGTTATGGGGTTGTTTCTATCCCTATTCATGTTTATAACTACTTGGTTAATGAAAGATGGTCATCATTACCTCTCTTCCACACTTCCATGCCACACTGCTCCTCTCTTTCCCTCTGATGTTATATAAAGGTAGCCTCTTTTGGCTTGAAATATAATCCTTGGTGGAGTATGGAAAATCCCTAACCTATCAACCACTTATATTTGCATTTGAAAAATGAATAAGTGATTTTTATAGCCTTATCATATGCTTGAAAATAGTGAAGAGTGATGGTGGTTGACAAGTGTTAGTGGTAACAAGTAAACTCCCTTAATTTGTCCTATTTCTTTAATTAGTTTTAGGTTAGTTTATCATGTTGGTAGGTCATATTAAGTGTGTTCATGGCCTTACATTGACTAAGTGTGAAGGTTTGTTCATCAATTTGACCTATTGATCACCCCCTCTTGGTCTTTGTTTTGCTCTCACCTCCATATTGAACCACTCAAGCCCATTGTGAATTAGTGCATCAGTTTAGCTTATGTTCATGTTCATAGTGTAGGATAAACAGGTCGATGATGTTTAATTGGTGCATCACCTCCTTTAGAGTAGGTTTATTTCATTTTTATCTCTCCCTTTCCCCCTAATAAGTTAGTAGGCTTAGTGATTTGAATATAGATGATGCATCAGGGGAGCTAGCCGCATAACCTAGAGGTTTAGTCCACCTATAGGTCACCCATAGCCTTGGACTAATCCCATGTTACCCCACTTTTGGAAAATTTTAAACAATCTTCTTCTAGGGTGTAGTTTTGTGGTTAACACAACCCATGAACATTATTTGTCAAGTTACAAGCTATAACATTGCCTGCCCTTACAAATAACATATTGCACCCTTGTGCATACACAATCCCACATTTATGGGAAAAATAAATTTGTCTGAGGCCATCCTTAGTGTATTGGATATATAGGCAACACTCATTGACAAATTGGTCCTTAAGGTCAGCTCAACTTCATGAGCCCACTAGCCTATTTTTGGTAAGGTGACATGACCTAAGGTGAAGAACTAGAGTTTGAGCTATATACAGTCATATAGAGTTTGTGCATGTGATCAAATTATATCAATGAAAAGGTGACAAAAAACCCTAACAAGTCTAGGTGATCACTTCTCAATACAATGAATATTCTGTACAAGATAAAAACATTGAGCCACATATAAAAGCATCGATACAAGTATCCATTAATCAATGATAATGTCCAGTCCTCCAAAAATAATATTTCTAGAATCTGATAATGAGATCTTGAGCATCAATATTCCTATTTATACACATGTACATATTATATTTGTATTCACATCTGAAAACTAAGTATTTTGTCTTCTTTGTGTTGTAATTATCATAATATAAATTGTCATTATACTTTCAATATCTGGTAATTTTCCATGTTTAATATATTATGTTATCTAAATTAATTATATTGGCATGCTTTATAATAGTTTTATTCATCCATTTTATTAGGATATTCTAACCCCTTGAACCCTTATACAACCAACCAAATCACATAATAGGGTTAAACATTTGGTGAACCTAACCTCTGAGTCTTCTATGTAACCATTGCTTTCTCCAAGGTTATTCAACTTCCTAGGGTTTTATATTTTATTATGGATCTATTTAATTCTTGCTTTTACCAAAGATAAAATTAAGGCTTTCCCCATGGAAATTTTTGTCAAATCAAGTATAACATATGAGAAAGAAGAGGTGTATATATAATAATAATAATAATAATAATAATAATAATAATAATAGATATTGATCACAATCAATTTCAAATGTTACCAAGTGAAGAAAAGCATGCTTGTTTGACACATTTCATTGAGCCACCTACCATTCAAGTTTCTAATAGTCATCATCCCACTCCCATTACTCATCAAAAACTAATGTTGGGTTATGAAATCCATGATATTAGAAAAAAAAAAGGTAGGTCATCACATCATGGTGATGATCAACATGTTCCTCCACCTCCTAAAATTAAATTGAATACACATAGGCCAAGTTATACATTTTTTTATTTATGAAACTTTATACAATATTCACAAGTAAATCATGGCTTCCTTGAAAAATCCAAATAGTTTACTATCACCCTATGTTCCAACATTTCCAAATAATCTACCATAACCAAATATTTTAAAGTTTTCAAATGAAGTACCAATACCAAAGATTCCAAAACTTTTAAATGATGTATCATTACTAAAGGTTCCAAATTTTCTAAAGGATGCACCATTACCAAAAGTTCCAAAATTGTCAAAATAGGTTCAATTAACTGGGGTTCTAAACTTTTCACATTATGAAAATCTCCAATAAGTTTCTCATAATGATGAGACATCCATTATTCCTATGTTCCAAATAGATGGTGAATTACAACCAATGATTTAATCTTGGCAAAACTCAATAATTTATATTACTTATCTTATGTCTATGATGAGTATTATAGGAGAAATATAAAGGAAAGATTCACTCATCAAAGTAGAAATGTTATCCTATATGATACTAATAATGATAACATCATCAAAAATCAACCTCTTACAAAATGTGTATTTGAATGTCCTTATCCATAAGAGCTTATCATGCCAATGTTATCTTTGTTTTTTGGCCATGAAGATCCTTCCAAATAAATAATTCAATATGTACATTTTTTTAATCATTCAGCTAAAGATGAGGGAATATTTTTATAAGCATTCCATGGAAGCTTCACATAAGAAGATTGGGATTGGTTATATAGTTTACCTAATGGTTCCTTAACCACATTCAATAAATTATAATATGTTTTCTTCTTGGCATATAATACACATAATGTACCCAAGTTTATATTGGAACATTTGCAAAACTTCAAACAACATGATGATGAGTCTATTCAAGATTATGTTATTTGATTAAAAAATGCATCATGTTGCTTAGCGTATTGGCCTTCAGATTTGGAACTAAAATTCATGTTTAGTATAGGTCTTAATTCTCCACTCAAATAAATGGCATTACATAAATGTTACACCTCATTTAGCCACTTATATATGGATGTGCACATATATGCTTGTTCCTTTCTCAAATATAACAAAGAATTAAATACATATCCTATAAAGCACAAAATATTTGTCATATATACATACAATGGGAATGAATTTATAATTGAATATAATGAACAAATATGTGCCATTCCAAAATTTTATATTAAATCTTTGCAAAATTTACTTAATATTTGACCAATACTAGATTGACATACTCCATAATGACTTCCAAGTACACTAAGTGGAAAGCTTCCTTGCCAAAAGAATTTAATAATTACATTATTTATGGGTGGAGCTTATTTTCATCATAACCATATTGATCTGATAGAAAAAGAAAGATACTGTAATGAAAGATGTTTGTCACAACTTGGTTATAACATCAAATACTTACACCATAAGGGAAGTTGGAAAGATTCATTGGGCTACATAATATTATAATTTTTTTATGATCCATGTGTTGTAAAAATGAAAGTGAAAATAGATATAGATTAATAAGGTTTTTCATTCTCTCACAAGGGAACATTAGTTCACATAGCACATGATAATGATGGAAATTATACTAAGCAAGGAGATATGAGGAACATGCCATGAACTATTTTCACTCAAAATGATCCAATCATGACAAACATGATCCAATTGATGCACCATGACCAAAATAAATAAAATATTCTAAGAAAATCCCCAAAAATCACATATTCAAAGAAAATATAAAAACATTCAAATAAATCAAAAATAATACAGCATACACATGTTTACTAGCTCTTTTGCATCTATGTTATTTACTTTATGCTAGTAGATAACATATATTTTATTTTATATAAACACATATGATTCATAGGTACTTTAGTGTGATATAGACATACATTAGATCCATGATGCATGCACATGTAGATGTTGGACATTTCCTCTTCCTATGTGGCACATTAAGTTGGGGGTACATTGCTTCTATTTGATAACGATTGATACATATTATATTGTTTTATCATCACCTTTACATTATCATGTTGAGATTATATACTAATTCTTAAAAAAATTTATACTCATGATTACATCCTATATCTTATAGTTCATATGCTATGTTACATGACATTTTTTGCTAACCCATATATACAGGGACTAGTATGATATGCTTATATTGGTTGCTTATACTTAATTCCTTCAAATTGTCACTTCTTTTAGTGTAATTATTGTTTGATATTGACTTATCCATGGAAAATTTGAATATATCCCTTGTTTTTGGGCCCCTATGCTATTATGTGCTATTTATATATGGGTGAACATTTGAATATGTCCTCCCTTTGAGTGTGCGACATTTGAACATGCCCCATTTTTGCAGTATCCTTAGAACCATTTAGTGTGACAATGAGTGATATTACTTGTGTTGAGATTATACTATTACTTTCTAGACTTTTCCATGATATACATCATGTATCTTCTGGCTTATTGTGATCACATACTATGATATTCATCGATATATCTACTTAGACATGCTACTCCTATATGCTACATGATTCATAGACATATAATATAATGATATTATCCCTTTAAGGTAAGGTGAGTACCAAATTCAACTCCCTTCACTTCAAAATGAGGGTATATTAGTGGGTGTATGCCATAGAGACATGACTCCACACATACAAGTTAGCAAAATTTTAAATAATTTACATGATTCAAATATACACTTGGGTTATATTCCTATATAGTTGACACTTATTTCTACAAATGTAAGACATTTTTTATAGATTTAAGATAGATATCATACATAGTTATAGATTATAGGTTACATTCTTGAAAAATACTACAGATTGACACAAACTAGAGGTGCATATGCCATGTAAGTGCACCAAAAATTACAAATACACATTCAAAATATTTTACCAAGAAGCACCATTTTGAGCCTTTATTAACCATAGAAATTGGCTCCTTTGAGTAGTGTGGTTGAGATTATATGCCCTATATTAACTTAACACTACTTCCATTTTATAGGTTGAGTTGGTTATACCACTTAGCTTGCCTTTTATTATACATTCACTTGAGTTGTGCAATTGAGATTCAATAATCTCAATGGTCGTGACACAACTCACCCTTACACCAGATTTAGGGCATAATTACCCTCTAAATTTACCCTTACATTCTCTAAGGTTCATTTTTGACCCTGTCTTAGCTTAAATGCTTCATAAGGAAGCATCTTTACCAAAGCAAAGTACCAAGGTAAAACATGGTTGCATTGACACATGGGTGGACCCCTTGATCTCTTTACTTTTCAAGCATTTAAATTATTCAATTTCAAATTATATGCAATGATTTACACTATAACATACTCTAAGTTATAGGTCATACACTAAAAATAAATTCTCCAAGGCTCAAGTAAAGGCAAGGTGTGTTATACACACCCAGGTACACATTTATTTCCTTTAACCTATTAATTTAATCCTTATGCATTACTAGATTAAAGGGGGGATGTAGATTATAAAATTTAATTATATATAGCATCTCAATCTCATATAGTTGAGAAATACCAATCAAGGCTCTACCCTTTAGTTTTATACCATCATTCTCTCGAAAGGCTCACATTCACCATCTCACTATGCCTAACTGGTTATCTTATACACCAAACCTATTCTTATGATGACCCAGATCCCCTATAGAATACATAAAGCTTAAAATACGATTTATATTCTTCACTTGTAGTTACAAACCTTCAATAATTTTTTACCCTGCCAGACACTTGTATTTGCATAGGGACACTAATTTTGATGCTAGTGTCCAGATTCCTTATCTAGTGTTTTTACCTCAAAAGTCATCTAAATTGAAAATATTTAAAAACATATGGGTTAGCCTATTTATAATATTTAACCTTTCCATGAGATATTTTAAAAAAGTGTGGTAAAAATACAAGTCAAAGCATACTTATTATTCATCTAGCAAATACTAAGTAAACACCTATTCAAGCTCATTCAATTAATTGCAAAACTTATTTCTACTACCCTATTCTTCCCTATTTATATATAAATCTTAGGAGTGGTCATATCATAGGTCTAAATCATTCAAAGAACAACTCAAAATTAATATTTATCAAGTTACAAGCTAGATCATTTCATGCCCTTGCATATAGCATATGTCACCCTTGTACACACACAAGCCCACACTTAAGGGAAAACTACATATGTCTGAAGCCCTCCTTAGAGTATTGGATATGTAGGTTGTGCTCATTGACAAAGGATTCATTTAGCTCAGCTTGACTTTGTGAGCCCACTAACCCATTTTTAGTTAGGTGACATGACCTAAGCTAAAGAACTAAGGTTTGACCTATATACAATCATACAAATCCTATGTGTATGACATAGATATATCAAAATAAAGGTGATAAAAACCTTAACATGTCCAAGTGGTCACTTATCAATATAATGAACATTATGTAAAAGACAAAATCATTGAACTATGGACAAAATCATCGACACAAGTGTCCATAGGTCAATGGTAGTGTCTTGGCATCCAAAAGCAATATTTGTAGAATTTGATGATGGGATATTGAGCATTAGACTTCCTATTCCTACACTTGTACATCATAGATACACTTGCATATCTAAAAATCAAGTATTATCTATTCTTTGTGGTGCAATTATTAGAACATCAATTAGCATTAAAGTTTTTTATATTTGGTGATTTTCTAGATTTAGTATACTATGTTATTTGAATTAATTTAATTGGCCTCCTTTAGAATAGTTTTATTCATCCATTTGATTAGGCTAGTCTAATACCTTTAACCCTTATAAAACTAACCAAATCACATTAAATGGTTAAATAAACACTTATTCTCTATTTTTAAGTAAGGTTATATACTTTTGATGGGTGTAGATACATAAAATTAATCCTTAATGCTTGATGATTCTTATGCTTGACATCTTTACCCTTACTTGGTCTTGTCACCATTTTGCTAACTCATGATCTATAAGAGCCTTCACTATCTTTTAGGCACTAAAAATATCATACATACATCCCTATTTCAATTTTATTCATCCCTATTTAGTCCACATGATCATGTTAGACCTCAATAGTTTTCTAGGAGAAGTCCACACTAGTTGAACATTATAACACTACGGAATTGTCCTTTAATGCAACCTTGTCTCCCACACTCTAATGGTCACTTTTTTGAATTTATCAGTTACACAATGGCTCTCTCATGCATCTTATCAAATTGGTTAGCTAAATTATTATAATAAGTATCTTATAAAAACACACTAAGGCCACTCATTTAACGCCATTGAATCTCTCTAGAAAAAACACTACACACTAAGAAAAAGAGTACTATTTCTTCTTATGTAAACTCTACAACATTCTCATAGTAAATATCCAAGTCCAAGTATTGTTTATTTCAGGTTAAGGGCATTTATTTTCAATCATTTCAATTAATCATATAACTAAAGGCATTCTAGCAATGACTCTCTCACGTATCTTATCAATTTTATTAGTTAAATTATTATAAAAATAATCATATAAAAGCATACCAAGGCCACTCATTATAACCCCATTGAATCTCTATAGCAAAAGCACTGCACATTGATCAAAAGAGCACCATTTCTTCTTATTTCAAATCTACAACATTCTTGTAGAAATAGCCAAGTCTAAGTATTATTTATTTTAGGTTAAAGGCATATATTTTCAAGCATTTAAATCAATCATATAGTTAAAGGCATTATAGCTACATAATCACTGATCACACAATCACTCTAAGAGGGATAACTACATCGCACTGAGCCCCATTTAGGGTATGTAGTCAACACTCAGTCATAAGAGGTTTCTGAGGCCAACTCGACTATCTTTTTTAACCCATTTTATTACCTTTTATTATCTAATTACCATCTACTACATTTATAGGACCATGTTTTGATATTTAAAAGTATTCTTCATGACATATCAGCACATAGATCTCAATAGTCAATCTTCATAAATTGTCGTACAGGTCCAAATTGATATATCATGAATATAGTCAACCAAGATGTATCCTTAGTAGCATACAAGCCTAAAATACACCCTTATCCACCTCTTATGGACTTGTTCAAACAAGATATAAATTACTATTTTATAACACAACTATGTTTGTATGTCATTTCAAATAGTTTGCACATATGGACAATTTGCACAATCAGTTCAAAATCTGTTTAAGGGACACTCTTTAATCCTTGTCATATTTATTATTTTAGCAAGTTCTTAATTTATATAAATTTTATAATTTAATATATTATATTATATTTTAATATCATATCAATACATATTAGCATTTATATTTTAATTATTTAATTTCATTCGTCTAAACACTTCTTAAATTAAAAGGGTTAAATAATGGATAGTATTTTTCCCTCTTTCTTGAATAATGGAACTCAATAGAGTTATTATCTACTTTTTAGAATGGTTATGTTATTTTTGATGAGCCATAATGCTTTATTTTCCTTAAGACGAAACACGTTGATGAAGATCATACACCACTATAAAGGAGGAGCACCACAGTAATCCTAGTTGCATCAATTATGAAGAGTAATACCATGCTTGCAAACAATGCACATGTTTTCTTTTAAAGGTAGGTTGTTCAATAAAATTCTAAGCCCCCTTGGACTCTATAGATATGAAAAATATGATTTATATAGTACCTTAGTCTTATACACTTAGAAATTACCTATCATGGCTATACGTTTCAATTATAGACCTGCCTACTACTAAAAGGCTCGCGTTCACTATCTCTTTATGCCTAAATTTCTGATCTCTTAGTCTGATCATTGTTATTATAATGACCAAGACTTTTATACTATTTAAAAATATCAAAACCTGATCATTATCCTTCATTGTTAGTTTGATACCTATACCTATTTTTTAGTTCCCTTGACACTTGCATCCGAGACGTAAACACCTACATCGATGTAAGTGTCTAATTTTCCCACAAAGTGTCTAGTGACCAAAAGTCATCCAAACTTGAAAAATAAATTTATCTTAAAGGTTGGCCTAAGTGATTTATTATGAGATATTTCCAAAAAGGATTGGCATATATACAATATCAACCCTTATTCTTTCTTCACCTAGCAAAAAATTTGGGAACACCTAGAAATCACATACAACTCAAGAGGCAATATACCAAAAATTACTCAATCAGGCATTCAAGTGATAAAAATTGTCTTATTCATCCCTATTTCCATATCAATCATAAGAGCAGTATTTCCATGGGTCTAAGGCATTCAAAGATAGCCCATGAGCTGCATTTTCTAAAAGCTGTCACTGCATGTCTTTACTTATCACACATTGCATCTTTGTACACACACAAACCAACACATAGGGGAAATATACATAAATCTAAAGACCTATTAGAAGTAATTTATATGTAGATAGCACCCATTTATAAAGTGGTCCTTGGGGAAACTCAACACTATGAACCCACCAACCCATTTTTCCGATAATCACTCCAAGGGTGAAGAGCTAGGGTTTGATCACTTGACAAAGAGTGACATCCTGTGTGGATGATCTAAAGACGTCATAATAAAGGTGATAAAAAATATCGAAAGATCTAGTTGGTCACATCTATATGTAGTTAGTATTTTGTATAGGACATTTGTTGTAGGGTTAGTCACCTGCATCAACGTAATTATCCATATCTTATGCAAGCATCCAAGGCCACAAAAATAATATTTACAAAATTTGATGATTTTTCCATGATCATATTATAGTCCACTTCCAAAATATTCTATATTAGACCTATATGTGCATATTAAACTAGCTAAGTATCATTTATTTCTAATTCATTACAATATCTATCAATAATTGTACTTAACTATTTTTATCAATCTCAATTGTATAAATTTAGAATACTATTTGGCTACATTTTATATTAATTGGCCTACTTATTAGGTTAGTTCACCACCTTTGTGTAAAATCTAATCTAATTCCATTAACCCTAGATAACCCCACACATATCTAAAATTTAGGATTAAACATTTAGGGAACCTGACCTTTGGTCTCAAAACCCTATACTGACATAGGGTTTACGTTCTTCTGATTATGATTGTTGTAAAATTGTTGCTACAAATTCTATTTTATTTTTCATTTATAAGCAATTGAAAACATCAATAAAAAAATCATTTTATAATGGATGATAAATAAGCATTAATCACTTATCTCAATAACAACAAGGATTTAATGGATGCATTTTTTTTATATGTTACAAGAGATAAAATTGGTAAACATGTTAGGTCTAGGGCATCATCCTATAGTGATGGTGAATCCTTAGGTGATAATATAACTAATTACATACCAACAACCCTCTCCTTGAACACATCATTGATTCATGTTTATAATGGAGGCATGGGTTATGTAATTACACCATTTTCCCCTGAAACAAATACTACTATTATTGCATCCTCTATGGGAACAAGTATCACTTCAACCCAATTACCAATTTAAATGCCTATATCAACTCAAACCATGGGTATGCATTATTTGGTGGCTTCTCAAATTACATATAATAGAAATTAAAATGTGCAATTTCTTATTCAAAATACAAAACTTTTGCAAGCTAAGGTTACTAATATTGAGCAAAATTGTATGAAGTCACCTTATGATATTGATTCATAGGAGGTGTTACATAACCCTCTTGCATCTAAGATGTATTTGTACCCTTTTAAAGATTGTTTTTTTGCACCTAAGTTCACATTTTATGATAACAATGGTGATCTTGAGCAACATCTTTGATATTTCTATGTCACATGCCTTGATTATGCCTCTAATGATAAATTATTGACTAAACTATTTCCAAGGAGCCTCAAGGACTATGGTCTAAGGTGGTTCTATGATTTATCAATCTAATAAGTAAAAACATTCAAACCTCTTGCATATTAGTTTTTGGCATATTCTCTATCAAAATTATAAAAAAGGTATCTTATGCCTAAATTATAAAGATCAAACAAGGAAATAATGAACCTTTCAATGAATATGTCTTGAGGTACATGGCAATGTTGGTCAAAGTGATGAATCAAATGGTAGATAAATAGATTCAAGATAGATTCAAGCAAAGTTTGCTTACCCCATTATTTGAGTCTATTGTTTTCAAAAATTTCAAATCTTTTGATTACTTATGCCATATTGTTAGAGATCATGAAATGAAACTTATTTCATTGAATAAGCTTAAGTATGTAGTAAACACACTAACTACATCTAATACAAAGTTTTATATCAAAAAAATATACAAGGTCAAACCTAAAGAACCTAAAAAGGAAGCAACAATAACTATTAATTCCATATCACAACAAACTAATTGGATTTTCTTATCTAATGCACCAAGTAGACAATTTACATAATTACTTGAGTCTCCAACTTCACTACTTAAGAAGCTTATAGATTGTCATCTCATATCTCTTTCCTCTCATAGAGGTTGATATGATTAGACCTCTACCTCATGGATATGACCCTAATGCTTATTATTGAGTATGTAATAGGGCTTGTAAAATCTAGAGTATATCTGTTGGATACGTGTGTGATTTTCACTCATTTTTTCTTTTGTATAATATTTTTGTATGTATTTGACCTATGTAAACATGATGAGAGATGATAGAATGAGAAAAGTCACTCTTGTTGGGCATATAAAAATGTTGGAATATGAAGAGACAACTTAGGGTAAAACTCTATATATAGTGCTCAATGTATTTGTATATGGTTTTGATGTGATAAAGATTAATACATTTATTCATAAATGGTTTTTTTATGTGTCTTTTATCATAGTTCTATGTGTAGTGTACTTTTATTGCTTTAATCTACTAATTATATGAGTTTATATTGACTGCCAAGATTTTAATAAACATGTGTTTATTTATGTATCTATTTTTTTATTTATTTAATGAATTATTCAGTCTGTATATGGTATCTAATGTTTACTTTTGTTACTCCATGCACAAGTTATCTCTAAATTAGCATGTTATGAATGATTTTTAGGAACCTTTACTAACAATGGTGTGGTGAGCATGGATCTTTATTGAAACATGTTGAGATGGTTACCAAGACAAAAAGATATAGAGAGTGGATCGATGAAAGAATTCAAAATCTTGTCGAAGAGGAAGCAAGAAGAATAGGGAAAACTGCAAAGGAAATTATTGGGGAGCATATCTATGGTGAAATATATAAAATATTTTTGTGTGAATTACTAGAACTATTAGCTACTTAGTTATCCATATTGGAGTACTATTGTTTTCAGCCATGAAGGATGGAACTCATAACTTGGTTGAAGGAAAAGCTATAAAACCTATAAAACCTATAAAACCTAGACATTAATTTGACCCATGTAATACAATAGTGGACCAAGACTACCATTAAAGGATATATCATTAAATTTTATATATAAGGCTATTTAAATTTAAATCTATGCAAGACTTGTTTGTCAGGGGAATCCATGAGAAGTATCTTCAGTGACTACCTACTTTGATTAAGATGTTGGTTATGGAAAAGGCCATGGTGCCTATTCCTATAAACATAGAGTAGTCACTTTGGGCATTATGGGGATGCATGTGATGTAAGAGTGAATGATGCAGAATTGAGTAGAGAAACTTAAACCTAAACCAAAAATATGGAAGATGAAAAGAGCTAGAGTGAAAAGAAGATTATGAGATTGGAAAGAGAACTAGGATAATAGAGAAGATGTAATAAATTGAATAATCTAGATTTAAATGTGTTTATGAGTATGAATAAAGTATAATATACTAAAGAAATAGGATTCTAGAGAGAGGTTTTGTAAGGTGTGAGAAGTAGAGTAGACGTAGAATAGGAAATAGAAGGGCTCAAGGAGAAATAAGACAAGGTTACGAGTTGCAAAGAGATGGAGTGAAGTGAAGAAGAATAATAAATTAGATTAAAAATAGAGCAATCTAAAGATAGGAGTAATTTGTATTTAAGGGGAAAAGTGTTTTAATTAGTGATATAATGTTCACAAGAAGAGATTATGTAATCACAAAAGTATGATAGGTCTAAGATCACAACCAAAAGAAGCCAAGGACAAAGATCACTCATTTCTTGAGTATGCATCCCCCCAGCCCAATTTTTCTTGTAAAGGAAGGGTTAAGGATAAGTTAGTTCAAGTCATTTACAAATAAGTTTGGAAAACTTAGTGTAGAGAAGAAGAGGTCCATAGATAAGAAGAGGTTGGATTTGATTTTGAGCCAATTTTAAAACACCAGTAAAAATTAGTGCACATAAGCCTATAATCATGTTGACTAGTTTGCAACAACCTATACTCATAGTTAATAGTGCACATCATTTGGTATTATCCATTGAAAGTAAGCCTAATATGTAGTTCAATCTAAGCATGTTTATTATGTTGATATAATATGATGGGTCTATGGACCTTGAGCAAATATGTTAACCTAAGACATGAAATGGAAAGTTAGGGGAATAAATTTTGATGATGTAAATGAGTGAAAGCTCTTAGGAGCTTTAGCAGGTCATGCTTTGGAGCATTTTCAAGAGAGATGTTAATGTTTTATACTCTAGTAGGTTAAATCATAGTTAGTAACACAATTTAAAATGAAAAAGTGCACAAGCTAAACTATTTAGGACCTGAAGGAGATCCAATAATAGACTAGAGAATCTATGTGGGAATATGATCATAGATTCTAAGATCTGATGAATAAAATTTATTTTATCATGGATGATAAGGATAAATTTACCTAATTCATAGAAAGATTACGATCAAGAATCAAATTTGCTATTACGTAGTCTTAATTCTTGATGAAGGTTGATGCTCGATCAACTACCCTATGAATGGAATAAATTAAATAATTATGTATATTCCCTATTCATTAGATATAAATTAGAATCAAAGATATATGATTTCATGAAGAGGATAAATGAGATGCATAAAAATGATAAACCTAAATTAGGTTTATGGTGCGTAGAGTGTGGTCAAGAGAGACATCATTAGAATGATTGTCCTAAAATCAAGCTATAATTTTATAAACTTTGTAGAGTATTAGGACATGAAACTATAAAATGTCATCTATTACAATAACACATTCAAAAATCTTAGAGTTTGTAGTATGATTTTTGTAAATTGGCCAACCATGATGAAAAGCCTTATCGAGCCTTACAAGAATTAAAGGAATATATTACCAAGAATGTCTTCATAGTTATAAGACAATAATTACCTACTACAAAATAAAGAATTCTAGGCCTAGAGGTAGAAATGATGAGTTCAACACAAGGTATTCCAATATGGACACCTTTGTCATCTCAATATCAATATCAACCCCAAGGTCTAATTGGTTGGACACCATCATCACCGTAATACTAGTATCAATCATCATGGAATAATTTGAGCCCATAATAGTAGAAATAAAATTGGGTTCCAACCTCACCTCAACATTAATATGGTAGATATAATTCATAACAACATCAAGGAGGGTTTGCTTGATAAGAGTTACATGATTGGAGATTTTAGTAAAATAGAGGAGGATATGAAGGGGGATACTGAAGAGGATATCAAGGTGGTCATAACAATGATAATCGAAAAGTTTGACAACCTATCAAATGCTACTTGTGTGATGAGTTTAATCATTTTGCATGAAATTATCCCACTAATCCTCAGAGATGGTATATATTGTGTATTATAGAGTGGAAGGACAACATCAAACAAAATATTACCTGATATTGGGGAAGCAAAAAAAATAGTTTGCAATGTGAACATGATTAATGTGTAGCCTAAAGAAAATGCATTTATGCAAGTATTTACTAGAAAAAAATACATAGATTAATGACTACCTGAATTAGAAATGCCATAGGATTAGGGAATCTAAAAGGTGCAATGGGAAAAATATCCTAACGCTAAAATAAATAAGGGATTAATGTATCAAGATATATAGTCCTTTTGGATAGACAATAATAGAGTGAATCAAAAAGAGACATCAAAACCATTGACTCATAGATGTATGGGTAAATTGTGCAGATTATGAAGTAGGAAGGTGTTGTTATAACACTGAAATATTTGTTACAATTGTTCAACACTCTATGCATTGAAGATATCTCTCAAAATATTACAAATCTCTTGAATAATATTCTAGAATGTGTATAGTAGGGACAACAACATATTGACAAAGTGGTTTGGTATGTTAAAACTAAGAAACTATGGGATTTGGAGTCACGAATGGAAATTGAGCTCATAGGATATGAAATCCCTAATGTAGTATTTGAATTTAGGAGTACTATTAATATGATTCCTAAATATACATGGGAGGAGATTGGTAGGCCACACTTGAGATACAATATTGTTACCCTTAGTGTTTTCACCAAATCTTATACCCTAGAGTTGGTTGTTCAAGCCTACTTTAAGATTTGGGCAACATTGGAATACATTTAGGCCTTTCGGTTGCCTATGGTAGAGGTAGACCTTTAGGTTTAAGGGCCAACTCCCTAGATTGATCCTTGAATACGTATCACCTACACTAACTATTTTCTTGGATGAAAAGGGATAGAAGTGACATAGAAAATAACCCATTATACTAAGGTCATACACCCAAAATATCTCTATTAGAATACCATACCATTGTACTAAGAGACATGACTCACAACACTAGTCTTAGAATCCTGAATTGCTCTAACATTAGTGTTTCAAACATGGAGATGATATGCTTGGGACTACTCAAGTAAGTGAAATAGAGGTTATATTTCAGACACCAAGGCTACTTGTATATTTTAATATAGTAAAAAACACTAGATAAACTTCATGTGACATGTTAGAGTGAGAACTACTTGCACCAAACATGAAAGGACAAAGAGAAGGCAAGGATAAATACTTATCATTAGACACTTCACTATGCATCACTCCAAATACTTAGACAAGAAATTTATGAGATCAAAATTATATTTCAAATATTATCTCAAAGGCAAAATACAATATCAAACCATTAAGGCTTCACCATATTAGGTGTGGAATTAGAATACAAAAGCCAAAATGGCTTGCATTTATAGAATGTGTGAGAAGAGAGAGAAGAAAAGCTAAAGGGTCATGATGCCACATGTCAGGCATGAAAAATAGTTACATTGAATAATAATGAAGTGTATAATAGAGGTATAAAATTTATTCTTGGACAAATGTCCATCTAAAGCATAAAACTCCTCAAATTGGCATAGGGTCCTTAGATGGTCTTCTTGAAAACTGCCTTCATGATGAGGCATCTCTTGACTACTCAAAACTGAATTAGGGAGATTTGACACATGTAAAATATCTTATGGGGTTGGAAACATGACATGATAGTCATTATATGTATCCATAATTGTTATCAATCTTTTGGACACTTGTACTCACCATATGTAGTCATTCATTATTATTCTAGGGCTCATTCTTCACATTTATCATCCAAATGAGCTTCAGTTGCTCAACCAAATCCATGGAAGAGGTGTGATGACACCTGTATAGAGTCTCTTTGCCTTAAAATTCTTGAATAGACCTTAAAAATGTCCAAAAACCAACTTTTCATCCTCTCACTAGGTAGTCACTCCTTATCTTCAATCTCTGTCCAAAACTTCCTGTGATGAATGGCTCAACAAAAGTGTTTGTCTAACTATCTATGGTGAGAAATGAATATATATAGTTATAATAGGTCCCAATTTAGCCCATATAATGTCTCTCACATATTCATATTCTTATATACCTTCAAATCAATCACAAACTTGTAAAAAACCCTATTTTACACCTTATAAGTACAAGTAGGGTACAAACCAATTAGGTGTCATTGATCCTGAGAGAGTCTTCAACAAGTTTAGAATTTTTTTAAGGAAAATATAGCCCTTTTGAGAGAATCTCCATCAATTTCTTCTCCATCAGGTCAAAGATAGGGTTTTAGAAAGGTTTTATCACGTTTTGGTTCTTGGTGATAGTTCAAATCTCAAAAAAAATTCACTAAGAACAAGTTAGGGATCACCTTCAACCATGCCTAGCTCCTTGGGTCACCATTATTTGTGTTCATATAGGTGTGAGCAACATAAGTTGGCCTATCAAGTTATTGAGTACATTCTAGACACCCCTATCATGGTTTTAGACCAAAAATGGCCCCTTTATGATTCCCTATACATATCAATGGCTCCAAATAGTCTTATACCTTCCCCTAAAGGTTCTTAATTAGGTGGGAAGGTTCATTTGGTCTTATAAATTACATTGAGCCTCATTTTCATGGCCTATATCCACCTCTAAATGGTTTCTCAGGACTATGAGTGTTTATTCACACTTTTTCACCTTTATCTCAACTCATCACACATTTATTCCATTCTCCAAGGCTTCCAAAGACACCCTCTTACCATCTTCTCACCAAGTCTATAATCTAGACTACTTAGGAGTGCCCTCTATTTGTGATAAAACAAAGGGAATATCTCTTATTTTCCTTGCCAAAACAAGAATATGAAAGGTTATAATGGGTCCTAGAGGTGCTCTATACATATTGTCATAGTTGATGTTGGCCAATTTTGGCCCATATATGAAGCTTTTGCTTGGATAGATCAACAAAGCAGAGTCATGATTGAAATGGATGATCAAATGAATTGAACAAGTAATTGAGATGGAAAAGACCACCATTAAACATCATACAAAAACAAATAGACTGGGACATGGATGTGAGCATCAAGTTCAAACTTTGACAAATAGTCGTTTAAATTTAAATGTTCGTAGGTTGAATGTGAAGCTGATAAGTGTCCAAATCTTAGGAGCTAAGATCAAATATAACAGAGAGCGATGATATATTAAATGTTAGTGGGTCCTAAATATCTAATGACATGCATTTTATTATACATCAAATATCAACAATGAACATCATGTCAAAAAGTCAGCATGAACATGTCAATGACAAGTGCCAAGATCTAACTATGCATGATGCCTGACAGGGTTAGTGGGTCCTGGAAAAGGATGTATGGCTAATGTTCATTTATATAGAGATATATATATGGTGCACATGATGTTAATAAGTCCAAGAGATGATAGTAGAATCCTACAGGATGATTGAAGAGCTGATAGTTGGCACAATATGAGAAGCCCAAGTCGAGACTAATGATCAATATCAGAAGTTTAAAATTAGAGGCTTCAATGGCAAACAAATGCAACCATAAGTTGAAAAAGAGCAATGATTCAAAGAGATATGTTTCCATTATATCTTGATAAAAAATCTATCATGTAAATGCAATCATATAGTTAGGGGTTATCAATAATGAAGTTATGTTAATATTAAAGCATAATCTCGACCTCTGGTTCAATGATTTAGAACTTATAGAGCCAATATTTTGAGGTTGTAAAATTGTTTCATGACTTTTATCATTGCTCTTTAAAGAATATCTATGAATATGATGAGTTCTCAGCTTCCTTAGGGTTAAATGCAACAATTGTTGTGACTATTTTTGGCAGTAATATTAGACTTCATAATGACCCCTTCTCCACTCTCTTACACATTCTCCCCTTCTCTCCATCCCTTTCTACTATATATACAGGATTTTAAGACTTGAAATCCATCCCTCTCTTGGGCACTACTAGACTCTACCAAGATTAAGCTTTGTAACCTCTGGAGATGAATAGATGACTATTTTAGATTTTTGTGTTTTGGTATAGTGTGTTAAAGTCAGTTTGATTTGCATATGTGGTAAAAATCTCTCCCTTTTCAAGTAATAATCTCACCTAGCTACTAGTTATCTTGTTATGGATGTCATGTTTAATATTTAATGCCATTTTATTGAAGCTATCATGTGGATACATTGACTGGTTATTGCCTTGAATCAGGCCTATCCATAACTTCTCTCAGGTTTTGATCACTTGGTGAACCTCCACATGAAATATTGATGCATAAAAAACATTTGGAGTTGTATTTTCAATCTTTCAGTTCTCTCATTAGTGTCTTTAAAATCTCAAGTAAGAGTGGACGAGCAATAAATTTAGGTACATCATCAACATTAGCTTATATTTCCCTTTTAGTTATCTTTCTCTCCTTTTTCACCACATTAATCAGTAGGTTTTAGTGGAAATGAGCTGAGTGATGCATTAGAGGAGCTAACCTCATTAAAAATCCTAGAGGTCTGAACCAAGATTAGGTAACCCATAACCTAGGGGCATTCCCTTGTTGGACTTGATTTGAGAAGAGGACCTGAATAATCCTTTGCTCAGCTATGGTGCAATCTAGTCCTCTAACAATTTTGGCATGCTTGATGGGACCAAGATCCAAAAGAGTAGAAAGATAGTTGGTGTGTCTTTCCTCTAATCAATTTTTGGAATCAATCAAGTTAGCACCAATGGTGACTCTGAATCAAAGCTTTTGGTTGTAGGCAGCCCATGGATGTTTCATTCAAATTTAATTAGTTCTTCCATCTCATTTGACATATGAGTTTGATATGAACAACTATAATGAATATCCGTATCATTCACCTCCTTATCAGATATTCCAACATGATCCTCATGATCCATATGAGCCTAATCAACCTTACTAAGAGTTATATCAAAGCTATAATTAGCCTTATCAAGTTTTTCATGACCCATATGAATCCTATAATCTTTCTAATCAGACCTATCAAGCCCCAAATCAATCCATCTCCAGGTTTAAGAAAACTCTATTTAGCTATGAGAAAGAGATGATAAGCATACACATTATGAAGAGCTATAAAGAGGAGATATACAATCATGAAATTCAAAGCATGAGAGCTAATTTTTAGCAAGCTAAAGATGTATGTTTATATTTCATAAGGCAAGGTAACTCAAAGTTTAGTTATGATATTCTAGACATTAGAGGTGTAATAGTAAACATTACAGAGAGGCTAGTAGTTTATGAGAAACCATAGGGTCATCATAATCATCGTCATGTTCCCATATATCTACCATTTTCCCTTCATGAATGCCAAACCAATGTTTACCATAGCCCTCAAGATTCCATTTAGACCTTGCCTAACTTTCCTACCTAGAAGTCTATCCAAGATAGGACTTTGAAGGCTAAACAAGCATGTTTTGAGGAGACTAATCTCCATTTTTCTTAGTAGATCACACATGAGACTTCATCCTCAATTTTATAGGGAGACATCTCTAACCAATTGGTCCATGATTTTGAGGCTAATTTAGCCAAGCAATTTGAGTTGTCAAATCAACATCTCCAGCATTTGATAGCAATTGTAAAGGCAACACAACAAGTTTCTTCTTTCCCACTCATAACAAAAACAAGTATAGAAGTAGAGGTTTTTAAACCTAAGGTCATGACTTAGAATTATATTTAATAATCAATAAAGAAGGAAGAATAATTAGGAATAAGCCAAGATGCTAAAGTCAAGATTAAGTAGGAGATCATTCAACCTCCACTACTTTCCCCTCAAAACCTCAAAGCCTTCCCTTCATGGAAACCCATTCAAGAAGCAAAGTAATAGAGAGAGGAGGTGAAGGTGATCTAAGAAGAGCAACCTCATGATTAAAATTAGGCATCTATGGTAACTTCTTTGGACCTTTCTCATCTTACTAAATATTTATAAGGGTCTACTATGCCACTCTTTGAGAAAGAGCCTCTCCCTTGTGAGGTAAATCATGAAGATGTAGCTAAAGAAATAAAAAATGAAGGTGACTTGAATGACCAGGAAGAAGAAATCATGATTGGGACACCTCTTGGTAAGGAAAAACATGTTTTCATAATGATGTAAATATGGAACAAGTACAAGAGAAAGCTGAGGTAGAGGATGAGATGCAAGTGCAAGAATGAGTACATGAAGAGGAGTTTGGTGATGTTCAAAAGGAAGACACTCCAATTATAAAAGTTGTATGTGTTTCCCATGAGTTCTTTGATGAATCAAGAGCTACCATTCATCATGAAAGATAAGAGCTTATAGAAGGAGTTAAACACAAGTGCCAATCAACAAAATAAGATGAAGAGTAAGCTAAAAATGATGTCATGCTCAATCATCAACTTGGTGTTGAAGATGAAACAATTTTGATTGACCAATCTAAGATATCAAAAGAAGACTTGCAGTCTCATGATTATAGTCAGGGAATTGATATGCTTACTTCTAACTTTTAGTTTGAAAAGGCTCCAATTGAATAACAGCTTCATGAGGACAAATCTTTAGATTTGTTTGGTATCTTTAATTCAAGTTATTATTTACTTGAATGTGGTCCATTTTAGGATAAGAGGAGCACTATCATCAAGAAAAAGGCAATTGTTCTCTTTGGAGATGACATGTTTGAACTTTTCAAACATGGTTATTAACTTTTCTCTTCAACTTCAGACCTCTCTCTACTTTTGGAAGATGAGAATGAGATCAAATAGCCTCAAGAATTCCCAAGATCTGATTCATCTCCCTTAGAGGTTAGCCTTGTGTACATGTCAAAGGAGACACACCAAGCTTCCCAACATGTTCATGATCAACAATTCATGAATGAAGAAGAGTTAAACTTGTTCCTGCAAAATACACAAATTTGGGAGGAGTATGACTGGGTCTTGGACTCACATCTATAACTCATGCACCTAAAATTGGTATTAGAGGAACTAGTTGATTCCCCAATAAGGCATGAAAATGAAAATTCTTTTTGCTATAAAAGAGAGCTATCAAAAAAAGGCAAGCATGCTTCAAAGTTCCAAGGTGCACCAAATCACTTTCCATTTGATCGTGGAGGGAAGCATATTATTATAGGTTAGTTATTCTAGGCTTGCTTTGTTTCAATAAGTGATTATCATAAGTAGTCGTCTGCTTCCCTTTCATCTTATTTTCCCTATTTCCTTAGGTTAGTGGTCCTTGCTTTATTTAAATTAGTTTCCCTTATATTTTATGTTTCCCTTTAATAAGTGCCTTGGGCACTTTATTTTATTTTATTCTTTTTAGTATTTTTTGTTTCAAGAGTTGTCCAGGGGTTGATAGATAGTTTTAGCCTCAAATCGATGTGTTGAACGAGAGAGGAGACTCTATACCCAATACAAATAATCTAGGTTCTCAAGCATAGTAGGCATGCTTCCCAATTGAGTAACCAAAGATGTTGGCCAATTTTGGCCCACATAGATCAATTGAGCAGAATCTTGATTGAAATGGATGATTAAATGACTTGAACAAGTGAAGAAGATAGACCAGACAATCATTGAATGTCATGAAAAAACAAATAGACTAAGATGTGTACACAAATGTCAAGCTCAAGCTTCAACAAATATCCATTTAAATCTAAATGTTTCTAGGTTGAATTTGGAGATGGCAAGTGTCCAAATCTTGGGACCTAAGATCAAATCTAATGGAAAGTGGTGATTTGAAAAATGTGAGTGGGTTCTGAAGATCCAATGCCATATATTTGATCATGTATCAAAGATCAATAGTGAGCATCAAGTCAAAAAGTTAGCATGAACATGTCGATGACAAGTGTTAAAATCTTGGGTGCTTAAATAGAGATCTAACGGTGCATAGGGACTAAGAGGGTCAGTGGGTCCTGGTGGAAGATCTATGGCTGGCAAAAGATCTATGGGAGTCTATGGTGTGCATGAGGTTAAGAAATAAAAAAGATGATAGCAAAATCCTATGGGATGAATGGAGAGCTGGCAGTTGGCACAATATGAGCAGCCCAAGTTGAGATTAATAGTTGATATCAAAAGTTGATAGCTGGAGGCTTCAATGGTGAACAAATGCAACCATAGGTCAAACTAGAGTAATGTTTAAAAGATCTGTGTCACCATTAGATATTTTTTAAAAATCCATTAAATAGATACAATCATATAATCAAGGGTTGTTAATAATGAAGTTTTGTCACCATTAAAGCACAATCTCAACCTCTAGTTTGAAGATTTAGAACTTATAGAGCTTGTCTTTTGAGGTTATAAAATTGTTTCATGACTATGATCATTACTCTTTAAAGAAGATTTGTACATATAATGCGTTATCATCTTATTTAGGGTTTAGAGGCAAAAATAGGTCTTTTTATGCCTCAAAAAGATTAAAGATGGGTAGCTAGCTATTGAAATGAGATCAAGCAACCTACGGATCTTCATCGATAATATAGCTATAGGAAAACCAATAAAGGAGATTGGTTTTCAATCTATAATAACACTTATGATTAAATATTGAAGTAGGAGTAGATATAAATGGTTATGAATAATTATCTCATATTTGACATAGCCAGATCCTTGACAAGCAGGTACCTATAACTTCTTAAAGTAGATACGGTCATGGCTCTATCAGGTCAAAAGATATGAGGATTTTTTCCTCATAAGCAAGTCAAGTAGAAACTAGCACAGAGTCCCAGGGATATTAATGCAATGAGGAGATTGAGAAAGATTAAATGTAGTAGTTATTTTGACTACTTTTGGTGATAATCTTAGACTTCATAATGACCCCTTCTCCACTCTTTTATGCATTTTACCCTTTTCTCCATCCCTTTCTACTATATATATAAGCTTCTAAGCCCTTAAATCCATCCCTCTCTTGGACACGACTAGACCTTACTAAGATTGAGCTTTGTAACCTCTTGAGATGAATAGATGACTATTTGAGATTTCATTATTCTAGTATAGTGTGTTAATGCTAATTTGATTTACATATTTGGTAGAAATCTCTCCCTTGTCAAGTGCTAATTTCACCTAGCTACTAGTTATCTTGTTATGCAGGTCATGTTTAGTGTTTAATGTCATTTGATTGAAGCTAGCACGTGGATACATTAACTAGTTAGTGCCTTGAATTAGGCCTGTCCATTACTTCCCTTAGGTTTTAATCACTTGGTAAACTTTTACATGAAATACTGATGCATAACAGACATTTGGAGTTATACTTTCAGTCTTTTGCTTATCTCATTAG
The DNA here is from genome assembly GCA_037957365.1 of Torreya grandis. NCBI lineage: Eukaryota > Viridiplantae > Streptophyta > Pinopsida > Cupressales > Taxaceae > Torreya > Torreya grandis. The sequence continues at coordinate 1,585,196 of JARHVA010001949.1, forward strand.
TGTCTTTAGAAGCTCAAGTAAGAGTGGATGAGCAATAAATTAAGGTGAATCACCAACATTAGCCTAGATTTCCCTTTTAGTTATCTTTATCTCCCTTTTTACCCCAACAATCAGTAGGTTTTAGTGGAAATGACTTGAGTGATGCATCAAAGGAGCTAGCCTCATTAAAAATCCTAGAGGTCTGACTCTAGATTAGGTACCCATAGCCTAGGGTCATTCCCATGTTGGACTCGATTTGGGTAGAGAACTTGAATAATATTTTTTTCGGTTAGGGTGAAATCTAGGCCTCCAAAAATTGGTTCACTTCTCTAGAGTCTTCAACATCACCAATTCCTAAAACTAGCTTCTCAGCTTAGTGATTGCCTATAAGGTTAGAGTTTGAATGTGCCTAAAGTTATAAACCTTGGTATTTTCTCTATTGCCTAACTCTGAGAGCCTCATCAAGTTGATTCCATCACTATGGGAATAATCTCCACATATTCACCTCCTTATATCTCTATCAACCCTCTCAATCCACATCTTTCCTTTGCTAGAATTGGTCTGTCTACTATAGCATGCTATAGGTGACCATTTGGTTAGAGATTGGAGGTTTCTTGTAGGTGGAGGTATATGATTTAGTCTTGTATTACATTCCTAGCCCTTCTTTGAGATCATTGAGATCATTCTATGCTTGAAAGTGTTTGTCTCTGCCCATAGGTCATGCCAACATCCAAACTACTTTTTCTCCATGCATTGTTAGTCTATAGTAAACTGTAGGTGACATTTTGAGAGCAAAATGACCCCTATAGGTGACATTTTGAGAGCAAAATGACCCCTATAGGTGACAACCTATGTCAAAACCCCTGTTTCTCAACTCCTTCAATTTACCCTTGGATCACTAGTGTCTTTTTCACTAAAATGGAGTCACTTTGTCATTGAATCCTGCAACTAATGTGTCATGTGGCATTGTAAGGCCATTTGAGCTTAAATAATATGGTAGATTACTGAGTATCCTTAGTTAAAACCTATTTGAAATGGAAGCTTATCTACATTACACTCTTAAGACCAAAAAATAACTCTCTTATGTAAAATCATTTCCCCTATTCCTAGGCTACACTATGGAAAAAATTAGAACTACCCAATCCTCAAGACACGCTACCATAATATGGCATTAAACATGGACAAAACCCCGATTTGGAGAAATTAAGGTAATTTGTCCCTTTTACAACTTTCTCCACCTATGGGCATAAGAATCAATTTTTTTTCCATCTTGTGAATTCACCACTATCACAATTGTATTTTACATGTTCTTAGACCTCAATGAGGTTTTAAATAAGTTTAAATACCTACTATTCAATACTATTATGCCTTTGTGGAAGCTTCGTATAGGCACACATTCAGATACAAGACTGTGTATATTGAAGAATTGGTTGTCACAACCAATATTAAACCATTTTGGATATCTCAAACTCATTTTTTTTCACTTTGAGGACCCTTTTTTCACCTTGAAAGCTTCTTGTCTTACCACCATGATTGTTTGGGACTGTAAGAAAATATTGTAGGAAAGATGACTATGTGCATATATTAGACCTTGTACTTTGCATATAACACTATTTAGAGACATAAACTTCATGAAGGTAAACTAATCACCATTCTCAGATGTTGAATTCAATAATTTCACCTTTATTGTGAAGCCAATACATGAAGGTAAGCTTTGTAAGAGTGAAAACATTGTCTGTAGATTGTCAATAGAGTCTTCTTGGCAAGATGAGAGTGATCATGCTAAATCATTGACACCAATTATGTAAACTAGATAAATAAATACATGAGAAAGGTATTCATACCCTTATAGAACATGTGAAATACTTGGTTTGTATGGACCTATCCAAATAAAATAGAAAAATATAGGCCATGAGGATGAGTAGGAAAAAAATAGTCACATAACTTATTAAGCATGGTTCATGAAGCAAAAACAATCAAACCTAAAACTATTGTCATGGATTTGAAGTAAAAAAATAGAAATATCATCCCTCAAAATCACTTACTCCAACTCACCTCTTGTTGTCTATATCATGTAAAGACTATTTGACCATTTTAGATTACAAAGGAGAGCAATGGAAATATAGAATGGTATTTTACCATTTTTGAGATTGTCAAAGCTGAACAAGCATGGAAATGAGTTCATAGGACCTTAAGAGTCACTTTAAAAGTGCTCCCATATTCTAAATCTACTACACAAGCTGTACAACAACTAAAACTTGTCTCTTTTCAATTGTTTTCTTATTTTTAATGTGGAACCCTACAAATTTTTAGTTATGAAATAGTATATCTAACATATACTAACACATGGGATGTTCAAGTATGTTTGGACACACTTTTTTTGTTATCAAAACCATACAATATCAATAAATGACTCAAAATGACCTTAGAATGACTTAAGATAAACTAAGACAAAGGTGACAAAGATGAAAACACATGTTTGACCTTATTTGAGGCCATAAGACACATTTTACACCCTACAGGACCCTCATATAAAGTTCAACTATATAGGGGGTTGACCTAATTTGACTTATGGTCAAATTAGTCAACACTTAGTCTTACAAAAATATGTGAGGGTAGAACTAATTATTCACCTCGAAGATGTGAATATTAGAGTTGCCAAGCTAAGGATGTGAGTTGATTTTAAATTCAAAGACTTGAAGATAGCCGAGACCTATTAACCTACCCTCATTTGTAAGAAATGGGCTTATGATGGTTAAATGAATATTAATATAATGCATAATCAATTAGAGGCTCATCAAGGAGACAAGATAATTTTCACCCCTTTAAATAAATTAGAGCAGAAGCCCTATGTGATTTTAAAGGAACTAGAGTCACTATATGCCTATGGTGATAACATTTGGTTCAAAGTTAGCACATATACACATAGAAATGCTTGATGAGCTATGGAATTCCATTTTTTAAACCCATATTTGGAGAGAAGCATACAAATGTAGACAATAAATTAACCACTTTATAAGCTGGTAATAACAAAAGCTCCATCTCCCCAGTTTCAACTTTAAAGTTATACCTATCCATCGATGCGATGCCCTACTAAGTCAGAGGTAGATTTATTATATAATACATGTGTACAATAATAATGAACTATATAAAACCTAATCTAGAGGGTATCTTACCTTGGGAAATAACATCTTCAATAAGTAGTGACTCAAACACCCATATATTGAACTAGGGTAGGGGAGATCATGAGATATAACCTCTAAACATGGTATTCACCATCGATCGCAATTACCTTAATAGTTTATGGTAGAGGATATTAATCCATTTATCTTGAGGTTGGAGCACCAGGTGTTAGATGTGGATCAAAGAGTCAACATACTCAGCGATGCATTGAAAGGAACTACTATAACTTGGTGGATAATGTATAGAGAACAAGAGATACACTAAGAGGAAACATGTGAATTTTTATACACATGGTTTTAGTTACCACTACTATGAAATTATAATGGTCAATGTCTCAAGAAGGCTAATGTCTTAAGCTACACATTCATAAATGTGTAGATATATGGTTTGTGCAAGGAGTTGAGCAAAGGTATTGGGTGCATATTTTTAGTCACATGCTAACTCCACTCCTAACTACTTGGTACATGCATTAGGAGCATAAGATAGAGACAAAACATTAGGAACAAGTACATCAAGACTATATTCAAAAAATTTTGTTGGAAGATGATAATCCATTATTGCACAAACATTATAAAAACTAAAAATATTTCTATGTTATGACTAATTAGAAAATTCAAGAGCTACAATAGATTCATCATCACAGTAGGAAACAACTCAAGATTTGAATCTTGTGATTCATAATAACAAGGCTAGTAAGCAAGAACAAGCTCTTATTAAGTCTTGTAATATAATTATAGATGAGCTAAAAAAATCTAGTGATAGTGATGGAGACTTGGATTTAGAAGGATTTTTTGAAAAATAATGAGAAACTGAACCATTAACTGTCCAAAGTACAAAACAAGTTGAAGAGGAAAGACTATGCAATGTAAATATTTCAGAACGGGAAGGGGATTACATTCTATGAGAGGCTCTACCCAATGTATTATCTTCTCTTTATTTAATGAGCACCGATCCAAGCTACATTTATTGTTATAATGGTGTCAAGCCCTATGAATTGATTTAAATATGAAGAAGTGCTTCTTTTTCACACCTTTTAGTATTCTTTTGGGCCATGTCATATGCAATGGTGAAATCTTGGTAGACTAGGCTAAAATTATAGTAATAGTGGGGATGCCATGCCCAACTAGCTCTATATAAGTGCAACCTTTCTAGGTAATACATGATACTATAGAAAAATCATCAAGAATACACAACCATATCTGTGATGATGGAAAATTTATTTCACAAAGATACAAAGTTTGAGTGGACATAAAAATGCCAAAAACATTTATTGATCTCAAACAAAGGTTAGTAACAATGCCTATATTAGTTTTTCTTGACTAAAAGAAGCTAATCCATATATATGTGGATGATTTTGGTATTACAGTAGGATATGTCTTATCACAACTAGGGGATGGTGGTTTGGATCACATCTCTAGAGTCTTCAACATCACTAGGAAGAAGAAATCATGATTAGGACACCTCTTGGCAAGGACAAACATGTTTCAGTTTTCCATAATGATGCAAATATGGAACAAGTGCAAGAGAAAACTAAGGTAAAGGTTGTGATGCAAGTGCAAGAATGAGTACATGAAGAGGATTTTTCTGATTTTTAATAGGAAGACACTCCAATTGTACAAGTTGGAGGTGTTTCCCATGAGTTCTTTGACGAGTCAAGAGCTGCCATTCATCATGAAGGATAAGAGCTTACAAAAGGAGTAAAACACAAGTTCCAATCAATAAAATAAGATGAAGAGCAAGCTAAAATTGATGGCATGCTCAGTCATCAGCTTGATGTTGAAGATGAAAAAATTTTGATTGACCAATCTGAGATATCAAAAGAAGACTTGCAGTCTCATGGTTGTGGTCAGGGAATTGATATGCTTGCTTCTAACTTTTAGTTTGAAAAGGCTCGAATTGAATTGTAGCTTCATGAGAACAAATCTTTAGATTTGTTTGGTATCTTTAATTCAAGTTATTCCTTACTTTAATGTGGTCTATTATAGGATAAGAGGAGTGCTATCATTAGGAAAAAGGCAATTATTCTCTTTGGAGATGACATGTTTGAAATTTTCAAACATGGTTATCAGTTTTTCTCTTCAACTTCAGACCTCTCTCTAGTTTTGAAAGATGAGAATGAGCTCAAATGACCTCAAGAATCCCCAAGATCAGATACATCTCCCTTATAGGTCAACCTTGTGTATATGTTAAAGGAGACACACCAAGCTTCCCAACATGTTCATGATCAACAATTCATGAATGAGGAAGAGTTAAACTTGTTCCTATAAAATACATGAATTTGGGAAGAGTATGATTGGGTCTTGGACTCACGTCTACAACTCATGCACATAAAATTGGTATTAGAGGAACCAATTGCTTCCCCAAGAAGACATGAAAATGAAAATTATCTTAGCTATAGAAGAGAGCTATCAACAAAAGGCAAACATGCTTCAAAGTTCCATGGTGCACCAAATAGCTTTCCATTTGATCTTGGAGGGAAACATCTTATTGCAAGTTAGTTGTTCTAGGTTTACTTTGTTTTAGTAATTGATTAGCATAAGTAGTAGTCTGCTTCCCTTTCATCTTGTTTTCCCTATTTCCTTAGGTTAGTGGTCATTGCTTTATTTAGGTTAGTTTACTTTTTGTTATGTGTTTCCCTTCAATAAGTGCCTTGTTTTTTGTTTCAAGAGTTATCAAGGGGTTGGCTAATAGTTTTAGCCTTAAATCAATTTGTTGAATGAGAGAGGATAATTATGCCCAATAGACCAGTTAAGTTAAATAATATGGGTTCTCAAGCATAGCAAACATTCTTCCTAGTTGACTCACCAAAGATTATGACCACTTTTAGCCCACATAGATTAGTTGAGAAAAGTCTTGATTGAAATGGATGATCAAAGGAATTAAACAAGTGAAGAAGATGGACTAGACCATCATTAAATGTCATACAAAAATAAACAAACTGGGATGTGCACATGAACATCAAGTTCAAGCTTCAACAAATAGCCATTTAAATCTAAATGTTCCCAGGTTAAAAGTGGAGATCGAAAGTGTCCAAATCTTGGGACCTTAGATCAAATCTAGTGGCAAGTGGTGATCTAACAAATGTTAGTGGATTTTAAAGATGCAATGCCATGTATTTGATCATATATCAATGATCAATAGTGAGCATCAAGTCAAAAATCCAGCATGAACATGTCAATGACAAGTGTTAAGATATTGGGTGCTTGAACAAAGATCTAATGGTGCATGGAGACTAAGAGGGTTAGTGGGTCTTGGTAGAATATATATGGCTCACATTAATTCATATAAAGGGAGTATATAGTGTGCATGAGGTTAAGAAGTCAAAGAGATGACATTAGAATCCTGTGGGATACATGGAGAGATGACAGTTGGCACAATATGAAAATCCTAGGTCAATATCAACAATCGATATCAGAAGTCAAAAGTTGGAGGTTTCAATGGTGAAAAAATGCAATCATAGGTTGAAATAGAGTAATGTTTTAAATATCTGTGTCACCATTAGAGCTCTGTCAAAAATCCATCAAGTAGACGTAGTCATATAATCAGGGGTTGTCGATAATGAAGTTTTGTCACCATTGAAGCACAATCTTAACTTTTGGTTTGAATATTTATAACTTACAAAGCCCATATTTTGAGGTTGTAAAATTATTTCATGACTATGATCATTTCTCTTTAAAGAATATCTGTACATATAATGAGTTCTCATCTTCCTTAGGGTTTAGAGGCAGAAATAGGTCTTTCTAGGCCTAATAAAGATCAATGATGGGTAGATAGCTATTGAAATGAGATCAATCAACCTATGAATCTTCATCAATAATATAACTATAGGAAAACTAGTAAAGGAGATTGGTTTTCAATCTATAGTAAGACCTATGTTCAAATATTGAAGTAGGGGTAGCTATAAATGGTTATGAATACATATCTCATATTTAACATAGCCAGATCCTTGACAAGTACCTATAGCCACTCAAATCAGATATGGTCATGGCTCTATCAGGTCAAAATATCTAAGGATTTTGTCATCATAAGCAAGCCAAGTGGAAAATGGCATAGAGTCCCAAGGACATTAATGCAATGAAGAGATTGAGGGGATCAAGAAGGATTAAATGCAATAGTTATTATGACTAATTATGGTGGTAATATCAAACTTCATAATGATCCCTTATCCACTCTCCTATGCATTATCCCCTTCTCTCCATCCCTTTTTGCTATATATGTAGGATTTAAACCTTGAAATCCATCCCTCTCTTGGACATGACTAGACCCTGTTAAGATTGATCTTTGTAACCTCTTAAGATGAATAGATGACTATTTTATATTTAATTATTCTAGTATATTCTGTTAATGTTAGTTTGATTTTCATATGTGGTAAAAATATCTCCCTTGTTAAGTTTTGATCTCACCTAGCTACTAGTTATCTTGTTATGCAGGTCATGTTTAGTGTTTAATGTCATTTTATTTAAGCTAACATATGGATACATTGATTGGTTAGTGCCTTGAATCAATCCTATCCATCACTTCCCTTATGTTTTAATCATTTGGTGAACCTCTACATGAAATATAGATGCATAATAGATATTTGGAGTTATACTTTCAGTCTTTCGCTTATCTCATTAGTGTCTTTAAAAGCTCAAATAAGAGTAGATGAGCAATTAATTTAAGTGCATCACCAACATTAGAATATATTTCCCTTTCATTTATCTTTATCTCCCTTTTGACCCTAATAATTTGTAGGTTTTAGTGGAAATAAGTTGAGTGATGCATCAGATGAGCTAGCCTCATTAGAATTCCTAGAGGTCTGACCCAAGATTAGGTAACCCATAGCCTAGGGTCATTCCCATGTTGGACTAGATTTGGGTAGAGAACCTCAATAATCATTTGATTAGTTAGGGTGTAATCTAGGCCTCCAAAAATTGGATCACTTCTCTATAGTCTTCAACATTACCAATTCTTAAAATTGGCTTCTCAGCTTAGTGATTGTTTGCAAGGTTAGAGTTTGAGTATGCCTAAAGTTAGAAATGCTAGTATTTTCTCTGTTGACTTAATCTGAGAGCCTTATGAAGTTGATTCCATCACTATGGGAATAGTCTCCACATGTTCACCACCTTATATCTCTATTAACCCTCTCAATCCACATCTTTCCTTTGCTAGAACTAGTTTGTCTACTGTAGTAGACTATAGGTGACCATTTGGTTGGAGATTGGAGGTTTTTTGTAGGTGGAGGTATATGATTTAGCCTTGTGTTATATGGCTAGCCCTTATTTAAAATACTTGAAGTCATTATACACTTGAAAGTGTTTTTATCTACCCATAGGTCATGCCAACATCCAAACTACCTTTTTTACATGCACTATCATTCTACATTCAAACTGTAGGTGACATTTTGAGAGAAAAAGAGACCCCTCTAGGTGACAACCTATGTCAAAACCCTTGTTTATCAACTCATTCAATTCCCCCTTGGGTCACTAGTGTCATTTTCACTAAAATGGAGTCACTTTGTCACTAAATCCTACAACCAATGTGTCATTTGGCATTGTAAGGCCATTTGAGCTTAAATAGTACTGTAGATTACCGAGTATCCTCAATGAGAACCTATCTAAAATGGAAGGATATCTACACTATACTCTTAAGACTAAAAAATCACTCTCTTATGTAAAATTATTTCCCCTATGCTTAGTCTACATTATGGAAATGATTAGAACTACCCAATCCTGAAGACACTCTACCATGATATGGTATTGAACATGGACAAAACCCTAATTTGGAGAAATTAAGGTATTTTGTCCCTTTTACAACTTTCTCCACCTATGGGCATAGGATTCAATTTTGTTTTCCATATTATGATTTAAACACTATCACAATGGTACTCTCCATGTTCTTAGACCTCAATGAGGTTTCAAACAAGTTTAAATACCTATTATTCAACACTACTCTACCTCTATGGAAGCTTCTTGTAGGTGCACATTTAGATACAAGACTATGTATATTGAATAATTGGTTATCACAACCAATCTTAAACCATTTTGGATAACTCAAACTCATTTTTTTCACTTTGAGGACCCTCTTTTCACCTTGATATATTTTTGTCTTACCATCATGACTGTTCATGACTATAAGAAAATATTGTAGGAACGCTGATTGTGTGTATATGTTAGACCTTGTACTTCACATAAAACACTAATTAGACAAATAACCTTCATGAAGGACAAATGATAACCATTTTTAGATGTTGAATTCAATAATTGCATCTTTGTTTTGAAGCCACTACAGGAAGGTAAGCTTTGCTTTGCAAGAGTGAAAACTTTGTTTGCAGATTGTCAATGAAGTCTTCCTGGCAAGATGATAGTGATCATGCCAAATACTTCACACCAAATGTGTAAAAAATATTAATAATAATATGATAAAAATAGTCACACCCTTATAGAACATGTAAAACACTTAATTTTTATGGACCTATCAAAATAAAATAGAAAAATATAGGTCATGAGGATGAGTAGGCAAAAAATAGTCACATAACTTATTAACGATGGTTCATGAAGCACAAGAAATCAAACATACAACTATTGTCATGGATTTGAATTAAATAAATATTAATATCATTCCTCAAAATAATTTACTCCAACTCACCTCCTGTTGTCTATACCATGCAAAGATTGGTTGACCATTTTAGCTTGTAAAAGAGAATGATGGAAAGATAAAACAACTTTTGAGATTGTCAAAGCTGAACAAGAATGGAAATGAGTTGATAGGACCTTAAGAGTAACTTTAGAATTTATCCCACATTCCAAAGCTACTACATAAGCCGTATAACAACTTAAAATTGTCTCTTTTCAACTATTTTCTTTATTTCAACATGGAACCCTACAAATTTTTAGTTATGAAATAGTATCTCTGACATCTACTGACACATGGGATGTTAAAGTATACTTAGACACACTTGTGTTCTTAAAAAAATCATTCAATCTCATTATATGACTCAAAACAACCTTAGAATGACTTAAGACAAACTAAGATAAAGGTGACAAAGATGAAAACACATGTTTGACCTTAATTGAGATGATAGGACACATTTTACACCCTAAGGGACCCCTATATAAATTTCAACTATATAGGGGGTTGACCTAATTTGACTTATGGTCAAATTAGTCAACACTTAGTCTTACAAAATATGTGAGGGTAAAACTAATTATTCACGTTGAATATGTGGATATTAGAGTTGTCGAGCTAAGTATGTGAGGTGATTTTAAATTCAAGGACATGAAGATAGTCAAGACCCATTACCCTACCTTGATTAGTAATAAATGGGCTTATGATGGTTAAATGAATATTAATATAATGCACAATTAGTTAGAGGCTCATCAAGGAGAAAAGATAATTGTCATCCCTATAAATAAATTAGAGTAGAAGCCCTATATGATTTTAAAGGAACTAGGGTCACTATATGCCTACGATGATAACATTTTGTTTAAAGTCAGCACATATACATATAAAAATGCTCTATGAGATATGGAATTCCATTTTTTAAACCCATAGCTAGTTCAAAGCATACAAATTAAGACAATAAAGTAACCACTTTATAAGTTGGAAATAACAAAATCTCTATCTTCTTAGTTTTAACTTGAAGGTTATACCTATCCATCGATGCAATGTCCTACTAAGTTAAAGGTATATTTACTATATAATATAGGTGTATAATAATAAAGAATTATACAAAACCTACTCTAGAGGGTGTCTTACCTTGGGAAATAACATCTTCAATAAGTAGTGACTTAGACACCCATATATTGAACTAGGGTAGGGGAGATCATGAGATACATCCTCTAAACATGGTGTTCACCATCGAACATAAATTACCTTAATACTTTAGAGGATATTAATCCATTTATCTTGAGGTTGGAACACCATGTGTCAGATGTGGATCAAAGAGTAAACACACTCAGCTATGCATTGAAAGGAACTACTACAACTTGGTGGACAATGCATAGAGAACAAGAGATAAACCAAAAGGAAACATGTGAATTTTTCTGCACATGGTTTTAGTTACCACTTACTATGAAATTAGAATGGTCATTATTTAAATAAGGCCAATGTCTTGAGCTATACATTCATAAATGTCTAGATATATGGTCTATGTAAAGAGTTAAGAAAAGGTATTGAGTGCACATTTTCTATCACATGCTAAAGCCACTCTTAACTACTTGGTACATGCATTAGGAGTGTCGGATAGAGACCAAACATTGGGCCCAAGTACAACAAGACTTTATTCAAAAAATTTTGTTGGAAGATGATAATCCATTGGTGCACAATGCATTGTAGAAACTGAAAATATTTTTATGTTATGACCAATCAGAAGATTCAAGAGCTATAATAGATTCATCATCATAGTAGGAAACAACACAATATTTGAATCTTGTGATTCATAATTACAAGGCCAATAAATAAGAAGAAGATCTTATTAAGTCTTGTAATAGAATTATAGATGAGCTAAAAAATATAGTGATAGTGATGGAGACTTGGATTTAGAAGGCTTTTTAAAAATAGAATGAGAAACTAAACCATCAATTGTCCAAAGTACATAATAAGTTGAAGATGAAAGACTGTGCAATGTAAATATTTTAGAATGAGAAGGGAAATGCATTTTGTGAGAGGCTCTACCCAGTGTATTGAACAAGTATACCAATAACCATTGAAAAAGATTAAAAAAATATTATAATAGATTTTGTGCCTAAAATTATGATCGTGGGAGATTACTTGGGGTAGAATGAGATCTCAGAGGTATTGAAACTACTAAGACACTATCAGGATGTCTTTCTAACCAAGTTCTCAAAAGTGAAAGGTGTATATCTATCATTAGGGGAGATACACATATAATTGAAAGAGTGTAATAAACCCATTAAAAAGTGCCCATATAGACTAAATCACAACATGAAGATGAAAGTAAATGCTAAACTGGATTACATGTGAGAAACATGCATCATTTATCCATTTGATAAGGTATATTGGGTGAGTCCCATAGTTGTGTAGCCAAATAAGTTTGGTGAGATTTTGGTTTGTAAGAACTACCACTCACTAAATGATGCTTGCATCAATGATCCTTTTTTGATACAATTTATAAATGAAGTTCTTGAGTCAGTCTTAGGTCATAAGGCGTACTCATTCATAAATAGATTCAATGGATACCATTAGATTCTAATCCTAGAAGAGGACCAAGCTAAAAAAACCTTTGCAATAAAATGGGGGTCATTCACATATAAGGTAATGCCTTTTGGTCTTAATAATGTGCTAACTATTTTATCTAAGGCTATGGTAATTGCTTTTAAAGATTTCATTCATGATTTTTTATAAGTATATTTGGATAACTAGGTTGTCTTCTCTTTTTTTAAAGAGCATCTATCAAAGTTACATTTAATGTTATAATGGTGTCAATCCCTATGCATTGATTTGAATAGGAATAATTTCATATTTTTCACACCTTTCATTGCTCTTTTGGGCCATGCCATATGCAGTGATGGCATCTTGGTAGACTAGGCTAAAATTGTAGTAATTGTGGGGATGTCATGCCGAACTAGCTCTAAATAAGCGTAAACCTTTCTAGGTTATACACAACCATATCTGTGATGATGGAAAATCTATTACACAAAGATATAAAGTTTGAGTGGACATCAAAATGCCAAATAATATTTTTGATCTCAAATAAAGGTTATTAGCAATGCCTATCTTCATTTTTCTTGACTAAAAGAAGTTAATCCATGTAGTTGTGGATGGTTTTGATATTGTAGTAGGATATGTCTTATCACAACTAGGGGATGGTGGTTTGGATCATCCCATACACTTCACCACTAAGAAGCTATGAACAATAGAGAAAAATTATATGACTATAAAAAGAGAGGTTATAGATTTGGTGTTTGATTTACAATTTTTTTGATATTATCTATTAGGTACACCATTCAAGATTTTTACAGATCACCAAGAATTATGTACCTGGTTAACAAGATTATGTTAGGAGGATGGATCTCTAGGTGACTAATGTTATTTTAAGAATGTCAATTCCTAATCAATGTGAAGCTAGGTCAAGAGAATGTGGGACCAAATCATTTGAGCAAGATTTAAAATGGGGAAGAACTAGAGGAAAAACATGATGAATTTACACATGCACACTTGTTTAGGGCCACTATGATCCCTAATAACATGAAGGATATATTTAACTTCCTTGAACAAGGAATACTTCCTATGCACTATTTTGAAAGGGATAAAAACAAATGGTCACGTGAGCCATTCATTGTAGTCTCTTTAATGGATTCATTTATAAACTTGGAAAAGATGATCTGATGTGTAGAGTAGCTTTAGAACTTAAGTGACCACAAATTCTTAAGGAAACACATCAGGGAGTTTCATGAGGTCATTTTACAGGAGAATCTATTATGAGGAAGATATGATAGAGTGGTCTTTGGTGTCTTAATTTGTTTTAGGATGTGCACAGGGTGGCTAAACATTATGATGTTTTCCATAGAATGGGAAAACCCAATTAGTGGGATGAGATTTCATTTATACTAAGACTAACAGATCAACCATTTGAATAATGGGGAATTGACTTTGTTAACTACGTTGAGTAAATGCAAACAATGAAAGGAGTGGTAGACATTGCATATCGCATGATATGCCTCCATGAATATTTTAATTGGCCTGAGTTTTTAGCTTTTGAGATCATGATGAACATAGAAAATATCCTCCCTAGTTCTGTATAAGCATTCCAATACCAATTTTTGGTACTTCTACTCTACTTTACATAATGGAAATCACAATAAGGCCCAATCGATATTATTATAGATTTTTAGCCTGCTACCACGTTTGCCAACATTACGTGGATGAAAATAAGGAAATACTATGAATAACTAGGGAGGTTAAATGTGTGGTGGTTGGAAATCTAAGCCATGATAAACTCTCACCCAAGGTTACCCCAAGCCATGATGTAGTAAGGGGCAACATGCGTTAGTGACCAAATTATACAATGACATACAAATCAAGGTGCATAAGTTGACAAAAGCAAAAACAAGACCACTACCATTATTTATCTCCATGTTGGATGTGTAGGTAGAAGTTTTGAGGCATAAATACATCATAGTAAAATTAGTACAACTTTTACATTCCATGCCCCCATGTGCACAACAACTAGTGCAACCATAGGCACAACCTCAAGCACAACTATAACAATAACCATAAATGCAACTACAGGCAACACCATAACAAAAAAAAAATCCAACATAGTTGGACAAAGGAAAATAAAAGGCACTAATGTGATGAGCTTTACCATCACCACAAAAAAAGAAGACATGACACATAAAGTACTTGCCTGACAACAAACACATTCCAAAGATCATAACTAAAAGTAACTTAGCAAAGCTCAAAATTAGAAAGGACAAAGTTTTATAGTCCATGTTTGTAGACATCGATAACAATGTTTATGAGTAGGAAAAGGATAAATAATTCTTCTTTTAGAAATTAGTATGCACCATCTAGGTGTAGAACTTGGTAAGGTAAAACTTGTAGGTAGAAATCACCCCACCTCCTCCTTTTATATATATTGATACTATATGTGAAAAAGTATCCATATAATGGTTTTAGGCTCAACTATTCCAAGAATATCCAACTACAGGATCGCCTACTTCATACGAAGTAGAACTACCATCATAAGAAATCCCAACACCACCTTATTGTTTAGACCTCAGATGCATGCTATAGATTAACCCTCTCTAATGATCAAAGATAGAATGGTGTCTTTTATAGAACCAACCAAAGAGAGTGGTATGCAAAAAATAATTGAAGCAAAACCATAACCATAGGCTAAGGCTACAAATAGACAAAATAAGAGCCTCACTCCACCTCATACCTCCTAAAAAAGATGGCTACATGGTAGAGTACTATCTTGGAATCATCTTCTTCAAAATATTTTGAGTTAGTTACAGTAATAGAGTCATCTTCCCCCATGGATGCACATAAAGAAACCAACTTACCATAGTCAGAGCCATAAAAAAAATCTACGTAGGAACATCATGATCCATCATAATCATAAAAATAGGTTACGATGAAGAAGAAAGAGAAGAAGAAGAAAAAGTGAGAGATAAAGCATAATGTTGTGAAGGAAGAAGAGTAACACAAACAAAAATCTATAGAAGAGGAACACAAAAAGAAATTTGAAGAAACAAAGGCTCGCAAACAAAGAGCCAAAGAACTAGAGGCTAAAAAGAAAAAAGTTGAAGAAGCAAATGCTCAAAATAAGGGAGTTGATGAAGCAAAGGCAAAGAAGAAAGCAAAAAAAGTAATGGTAAAGAAACAATAAAAAGTGTAGGCTATAAAAGAGAAGAAATAGGAATCAATGTTAATTATGAAGGCTCAGGCAAAGTAAAAAATTGAAGAGAAGGAAGCTAAAGACAAGCCAAGGATACAATAGAAGCTAGGGCTAAGGCTAAAATTAGATGCCAAAGCTAAAGTTAAGGTTGAAGCTAAGGCTAAGACTAAAGCCAATACTAAAATAAAGCAAGAAGCAGATGAAAAATCCAAACAACAATTATAATTCATAGTGCAACTAACACAACATAAGGAGGTGTGCAAGAGGAGGATTCTCATCCTAATCACAAATAACAAGCCAATGGTTGTGGGATGTTCTCACATCATCCACCTGATGCACCACCTTTTCACTACCATTGACATAGTTCACATTGAACCCTATAATAACTATAGTAATATTTATGGCTTTGATTATAAATGCATAAGAAATATCTTTAAGCATTTGTCCGTTATTGCTAACCTAGAAAATTGAAGTTGCAACTATTTTTCCAGAGCTAATTACACAAAATTATTTGGATTTAGAATAAGAAGTCTTGCAACTGTAAGAGGATAATTTAGACTTGAGCCTTCGATTCATAAATGCATTCTAGACCATTGACACCAGCTAAACTACACTAGTGACCCAAGTATTAGGCAACTAGGTGATGTCTAAAGACACTCAATTCTCAAATTTATTGGTATAACTCTCAAAAGACTAGATGGTTGCACACAAGTTGCAAATTCTATGAGCACAAGAAAAAAATATCAAGGCAGAAATAAAGGCCATCTACAAGCTATTGGAAGAGTTTAAACATGTGATAGACATAGTTTCACTTCAAGTCAATAAGATATCATAAGGTATGCTCAATTGGAAGTAACAATTGAAGAAATCTTTGGTCACAACTAAGCCAAAGTTCAACATGGTAGATAAAGCCAAAGTTATCATGGAAGATCACATGACTAATTCTGAAACAATGAGCAATGAACTCAAGTAATTGATGGACACAAGGGACATGTCCATGCAAATATTTTAAATGTGGCACAATGATACTCTCAAAAATCATTTTTAGGCATTTAGGCACAAAGACATGTAGATAGGCTAGATGAACTATTGTAGGACATCCTGGTCCAAACATCAAATGCTTTGGCACTCATCACCATCATTGATGATGAAGACATTTAGAGTCTAATGGTTATTCAAATCCCACTATGCATATTTATAATTATGGTGTAGGAAGTGATGATTGATTAGAAGAAGTTAAATCAAGGCTCATCCTAACTTGATGCCACTATTTAACAAATTATATATGAACTATAATACATCCACCCATAGTAGTTGTAACAAGTACTTTAATAAAAAAAGAGTGCCACAAGCATGCAACCAAATCTATAAAAACCAAAAAAACCTCCACCAGTAGTTTTTATAAGACCACATGTTTTATCCACTCCTTTAATAGGTCCATCATTACAACAAACTAATATGTAGCCAACACAGAGTATGCTACCACCTACATAGTAGGTAATGCATAGTCCCAATTTTGTAGTTTGCATAACTTTTTAGCACAATTTTATAGAATGAAATTAATCATTAGGAGTAGGAATAGGTTGGTTGGAAACCTGTAAAGGGTGGTCACCTAGTTAAATTAGTCTATTGAAAACCTAAAATGGTGGTAGGCTAGTATGCTACTTAGTTAAAAACCCAAAAAGATGACTAAGTAGTATGCATAGGTGAAAACTAGTAAACAACACCTAGGTGATAACTATGAATTTTATTTTTTATTCAATTCCTTAGCTCAAAATTTAGATCAAGATCCTATGTTGTGACTTTATCTCAAGATGAAATAAATGTTTAAGTATGGGAAAGTGTTGAGTGTAGAATGGGGCTAGTAAAATCACAAAGTATATTTGTTGGACATGTGTGTGATTTACACTCATTTTATCTTTTGTATAATATTGTTGTATGTATTTGACCTATGTAACCATAACGATAGACAATATAATGTGAAGAGTCACTCATTTTGGGAATATCACAAGGCTAGAATATGAAGAGATAACAATAAGTAAAAATCTATATATAGCACTCAATTATATTTGTATATGGTTCCAATGTGATAAAGATTAATACATTTAGTCTATTTTATCTAGTTAATGAATATATTTAGTCTGAATAATGTATCTAATGTTTAATTTTGTTACTCCACGTCCACACTATCCCTAAATTAACATGTTATTAAAGGTTTATAGGAACCTCTACTAACACCTTTTGATTATTACCAAATCCTTGGGAATTATAATAACTGATGTTATACCTTAAAGCATAGGATCCAAGACCTTATCGATGACCAAAAAATTACATTTGATGATCATCCCAAAGATTTAGGATCACAACCTAGTGACCATTATAACTAAAATATGTTTAGTGATAGATTAGAAGATCATTCTCAAAATAATTCAGAAGTGCAAATGGCATATAATGCACATGATCCACCATACTATGGGCACCCATTAGATGGGATTATGAGTACTTTTACATGAGATGTACCTCCTACAAATCAGAGACCATATATTACTTTCAAAGATAATGAGATTGTGGATAATGACTTAGACCTTCATTCATTATTTATTCGTACATACCTTGATCACCAAGCTATTTACATTATTATGATTGATAATGGTGCTAGAGATAATGTTTTCACCATGATGTTACTTGCACATTTAGGATATACACATGATGACTTGTACCCTTTGACCAAAATGGTCAAAGTATTTGATGGGACCTCACAACAAGGTCTTGGTGAGATTGACTTACCTTTATAGGTTTTCCCAACACATGTGGTCACTAAATTATTAGTTATACCATACACAAGAGTATTTGATATATTATTATGATGACCTTGGATACATAAACTTTGCATAATACCTTCCATAGTACATGGGTATATTAAATACATTCATAGCAATGGGGTATCATATTTCTTAAAATTCCATATGAACATCCACTTGAACAAGAGAAGTTTATTCCAATACAGCTAATAGTAAAACCTACAAAGGTTATTCATCCAAAATAGGTAATAAATAGGTAATCCCCTTTCCTAGTTGGCCCATGCTCAAGAGACCATTGCATTAGAGATACATAGTGGATTCCATAGTATCCTCATCTACTACTATGAAACATACTTAGTCATTTAGAACAACTAAACATGTTCCTATTATTTCTACTTCAAATACACTACATAACACAAAATTATGGGTTATCCTTCTATTACCTCTTCAAGATCTTAGAATCCTATGACACATACATAGAGCATCATAGCTCCTACAATGCCATATGTTACACCTATACATGATCCTCATTAGTACCACCAATTTGATATACCATATATAATGTTTAGAGAACTTCTAGATGAACATCCCTTAGAAGGGATAATTGACTTCACTTTGTCTTTTTTAAATATTTCAAAAAAATAAAATATTCTAAAAAATATAAAAACATTAAAAGATACCCTAAAAAGTTAGCATGTTCCTACTCATATTATCTCCAATACATGTGTTGTTTGATCTATGTTAGTAGATAACATATCATTCCTTTCTTGTATACACATATGTTTCACACTTCATTTGAGTTTGATACAAACATACCCAAATACATGATATATGCACACATAGATGTTGGGTCTTCCCTCCACTCATATCATGAGTATGTTGTGGGCATATACTTATTTGATCATGGTACACCTAGGTTATATTATTATATAATAACTTTATATTATCATGCTTGATCATATATGATTACATATGCCTATATCCATGCTTATACCTTTAACACTATACATGATATACTAGGTACTTAATTTTTTTAAAAAGCATATGTTTAACAAGTATGCTATATTCATTTTAGTATTTTATATTATTTGCATTAATTTATGTAGTTCATTGAGTGTATTCCTTTCTCACTATTGTCTTGCATTGTATTTCATGTTTGAGCATTTGAATATGCTTTATTGATTGTGGCCATTGTGACTTTGTTTGCCTATTTTAACATTTGACTACATCATTATTTATTGAATGGACATGTGAATGTTTCATTATATCCTTTGTGAACATTTGACTAAATCATGTCCCTTTGATTGTGTAGCATTTGAACATGCCCCTTGTACAAAGTCTCCTTAGACCATTTCCTTTTGCTTTGATTTTGAGTGCCCTTGTATATGTGCTTGATTACTTGTTGAGCTTGTACTATTACTCCATAGATGTTGCCATGATCTACATCATGCATCTTAGGACTTGATGTGATCACATACTACATGCATCAATGCTATTTGTACCTAGACATATTACTCATATATGATACATGATCCATACACAACTTATATAATTATTTTATCCTTTTGAGATAAGGTAACTACCAAATTCTATTTCCCCTCACTTCAAAGGGGGTGGGGCATATCAATGGGGTAAAGTCATAGAGGTATGACTTTCACATTTTCACAATTTTAGATTACAATGGGGCATGTCAAAAAAGGCATGATTTTCACACTTATTTAGTACTCAACATCTCTAGATTATAGTGGGGGCACCTTATGGAAACATGTTCTACACATTACACAAGTTCTCAAAATTTCCCAAATTTAGTGGGGGCACGTCATAGATACATGTCCTCCACACTTGCATTAATTTAAAAATCACCATATTTCATATTTATATGATTTAGATACATATTTGTAGGAACATTCTATACATTGGTACTATTATACCCAAATCTCAGCTTGAGACATATATGAGTGCATATGCCATGCAAAGGGAACCTAAAATTACAAAACTAAAATCAATTTATTGATTGAAAATACTATTATGGACTATTATCATACTTAGGATGGACTGTTAGGGACTATTATTGAGCCAATATACTATAGTAGCGTATATACTATTTTTGAATTATATATCACCACAGTATTATACACTTGGTAAATACATTTAATGGATATACCTTTAGCATCTAGACATTTCCCATTTCTAAAAGGATTGCATACACTATTTTTATGTGCATATTGATTATCTCTTAGTTTGAATAATGTTATTATGATGACTCAGACCTGATATCATGCTCAAAATGTTATAAACCTACTTATCATCCATCTCTACAAGTTTTAGACGTGTTTGTTTTCTAACTACCCAAACACTTGCATCCTAATTAGATGCATACATCGATGTAAGTGTCTTATCATAATTCAAGTGTCCAATTCCCTAAATTCATCTAATTTACAAATGAAATATATCCTAAATATCAACCTAAGTGATTTAATGTAAGATATTCTTAAAAGGGATTGATATATATACAAGATCAAATATCATTCATTCATTACCTAACACAAACCTTTTGATTTCATATATACTCATATGGTAACTTACCAAAGGCATTAAATCAAGCATTCAAGCAAGCAAAGCTTCCCTATTTTCTCTTATTTTTATATCAATCATATGAACAACACATCTACAAGTATGAAGTACTGAAGTAGCATCACATGAGCCACATTTACCATGTTACAAGTTATGTCATTTTTGTACTTGATTATCACACATTGCATGATTCACACAAAATACAACACATAAGGGATAACTACACCAATCTGAGTCCATATTCAAATTGTTGGCTATATAGGCAAAACTCATTGATAAAGGGGTCTTTGAGGTAGTTCAACATTATGTGATCACTACCCCATTTTTATCACAACCACTATGAATATGAATAACTAGGGTTTTCTCATTTAAAAAGGAGAGATAGTCCATGCCCTGGTTATGAATGCACCAGAGTGAAGGAGACATAGAACCCAAAAGCATCTAGGTGGTCACATCTAGTTTCAGTAGGTATTTCATATGTGATGAGTGGCTCAATATAAGTGTTTGTATAACTATCTATGGTGATAAATTAATATGGAGAGTTATAATAGGTCCCAATTGACCCACTTTAATGGATCTCAACTATTCATCTTCTTCTATACCTACAAAACAATCACAAACTTGCAAAAAACCCTATTTTATACCCTATATGTATAAGTAAGGTACATACCAATTAGGTGTCATAGATCTTGAGAGAGTCTTCAGTAAGTTTAAAATAATTTTTAGGACAAGCTATCCCCTCTGAGTACATCTCCATCAATTTCTTCTCCATCAGGTCAAAGATAGTGTTTTAGGAGGGTTTTAGCAAGTTTTGGTTCTTAGTGATATTTCATAAAATGTATACATTAAAATCTCAAAAAAATTTCACTAAGAACAAGTTATGGACCCCCTTCAACCATACCTAGCTCTTTGGGTCACCATGCTTTGTGTCTGTATAGGTGTGAGTAGCATAAGTTGGCCTATCGAGTACTTGAGTGCATTTTAGACACCCCTATCATGGTTTTAGACCAAAAATGGCCCCTTTATGATTCCCTATGAAAATAAATGGCTCCAAATAGTCTTATACATTACCAAAAAGGTTCTCAACTAGGTGGGAAGGTTCATTTTATCTTTGAAATGACATTGAGCCTCATTAGGGCTTAGGCCTAGTCTTAGGCCTAATAGGCCTAACTGTGTTTCGTGGCCTATATCCAAATCTGAGTGGTTTATCAAGACTATGAGTGTTTATTCACACTTTTTCACATTTACGTCAACACATCACACCTTTATTCAATTCTCTAAGGCTTGCCAACATACCCTCTTAACATCTTCTCACCAAGTCTATAATCTAGACTACTTGGGAGTGCCATCTATTTGAGACAAAACAAAGACAATATACATTATTTGACTTACAAAAATAGGAATATTAAAGGTTAGTATGGGTCCTAAAGGTGATTTATACAAATTTACATTATTGGTGCTTTCCAATTTTGGCTGACATACTAAGCTTTTACTTGGATAGATCAGTTGAGCAGAGTCATGATTGAAATGGATGATCAAATGACTTGAACAAGTGAATAAGATGGACTAGACCATCATTAAACATCATGAAAAAATAAATAGATTGGGATATGCATGTGAACATCAAGTTCAAGCTTTGACAAATAGTCATTTAAATTTAAATGTTCCTAGATTGAACATAGAGTTAACAAGTGTCCAAATCTAAGGAGCTAAGATCAAATATAATGGTGAGAAATGATCTAACAGATGTTAGTGGGTCTTGAAGATCTAACTATGTGCATTTTATCATGCATCAAAGATCAATAATGAGAATCAAGTCAAAAATTTAGCATGAATGCATCAATGACAAGTGTTAAGATTTTATGTGCTTGAATAGTGATCTAACTATACACGATTAATGATAGGGTTAGTAGGTCATAGTAGAAGATGTATGGCTTGTATTCATTCATATAGAGGGATATCTATGGTGTGTGTGATGTTAATAAGTCAAAGAGATGTCAATAGAATCCTATGGGATGAATGAAGAGCTGATAGTTGGCACAATATGAGAAGCCCAGGTTCTGATCAATAATCGATATTAGAAGTCAAATGCTAGAGTCTTCAATGGAAAAAAATGTGACCATAGGTCAAACCAAAGAAATGATTCAAAGAGATATGTTTCCATTAGAGCTCAGTCAAAAATCTATCAAGAAAACATAGTCATACAGTTAGGAGTTATCAATAATGAAGTTCTATCACCATTAAAGTACAATATCAACCTCTAGTTCAAAGATTTAGAACTTATAGAGCCCATCTTTTGAGGTTGTAAAATTGTTTCATGACTGTGATCATTGATATTTAAAGAATATCTATGCATATAATGAGTTCTTAGCTTCCTTATGGTTTAGAGGCAAAAATAGTTCTTTTTAGGCCTAATAGAGATCAAAGATGGGTAGCTAGCTATTGAAATGAGATTAACTTGCAAATATTCATCGATAATATAACTATAAGAAAACCAATAAAGGAGATTGATTTTAAATCTATAGTAAGACCTATGTTCAAATATTGAATTAGGGGCAAATATAAATGGTTATGAACAAGTATTTCATATTTGACATAGCCAAATCCTCAACAAGTAGGTAACTATAGCCACTCAAAGTAGATATGGTCATGGCTCTATCAGGTCTAAAGATATAAGGATTTTATCCTTATAACCAAGTCAAGTGGAAATTGCCATAGAGTCCCAGGGACATTAATGTAAAGAGGAGATTGAGAAGGATTAAATGCATTAGTTATTGTGATTTCTTCTAGCATGATATCAAACTTTGTTATTACCCGTTCTCCACTCTCCAATGCATTCTCCCCTTCTCCCCATCCCTTTATACTATATATACATGATTCTAAGCCTTGAAATCCATCCCTCTCTTGGGTATGACTAGAGTCTACCAAGATTGAGCTTTACAACCTCTTGAGATGAATAGATGATTGCTTCATGTTTTATTATTCTGTTATAGTGTGTTAATGTTAGTTTGATTTGCATATGTGGTAGAAATATCTCCCTTGTCAAGTCCTGATCTCACTTGGCTACTAGTTATCTTATAATACAGGTCATGTTTAGTGTTTAATATCATTTGATTAAAGTTGTCATATAGATACATCGACTGGTTAGTGCCTTAAACCAAGCCTCTCTATAACTTCCCTCAGGTTTTGATCACTTGGTGAACCTCCACATGAAATATTAATGCATAACAAACATTTGGAGTTATATTTTCAATCTTTTAGTTGTCTCATTAGTGTCTTTAAAATCTCAAGTAAGAGTGGATGAGCAATCAATTTAGGTAAATCACCAACATTAGCTTATATTTCCCTTTCAGTTATCTTTCTCTCCTTTTTCACCCCATCAATCAGTAGGTTTTAGGTGAAATGAGCTGAGTGATGCATTAGAAGAGCTAGCCTCATTAAAAATCTTAGAGGTCTGAACCAAGATTAGGTAACCCACAACCTAGAGTTATTCCCTTGTTAGACTAGATTTGAGTAGAGGACCTGAATAATCCTTTGCTCAGCTAGGGTGCAATCTAGGCCTGTAATAGTTTTGGCATGCTTGATGGGACCAAGATCCAAAAGTGTATAAAGATAATGTGTCTTTCTTCTAATCAATTTTTAGAAGCAAGCAAGTTAGCACCAATGGTGACTTTGAATCAAAGCTTTTGGTTGTAGGCAGCCCACATATGCTTCATTAAATATTTTAATTAGTTCTTCCATCTCATTTGACATATGAGGTTGATATGAACAACTATGATGAATATCCGTATCATTCACCTCCTTATCAACTGTTCCAACATGATCCTCATAATCCATATGAGCCTAATAAACCTTACTAAGAGTTATTCAAAGCTATAATGGGCCTTATCAAGTTTTTCATGATCCTTATTATCAAGGGCATGGCTCTTACCTTCCTCATGACCCATATTAGGCCTAATATGATCTCTATCATCATTATGGTGAACATCACTAACCATGTACAGAGCCTTACCAGTAGTATGGTGACCCATACTAATCTAATGATATCCCTCATTAATCTGATTATCTTCTTAATCAGACCTATCAAGCCCCAAATCAATCCATCTCAAGCTTTAAGAAAACTTTGTTTGGATATGAGAAAGAGATGATAAGCATACACATTATGAAGAGCTATAAAGAGGAGATATAAAATCATGAAATTCAAAGCATGAGAGCTAATTTTCAGAAAGATAAAGATGTATGTTTATATTTCATAAGGCAAGGTCACTCAAAGTTTAGTTCTGATATTTTAGATATTAGAGGTCTAATAGTAAACATTACAGAGAGGCTAGTAGTTTATGAGAAACCATAGGGTCATCATAATTATCATCATGTTCCCATAGATCTACCCTTTTCCCTTCATGAATGCCAAACCAATGTTTACCATATCCCTTAAGAGTCCATTCAGACCTTGCCTAACTTTCCTACCTAGAAGTCTATCCAAGAGAGGACTTTGAAGGCTAAACAAGCATGTTTTGAGGAGACTAATCTCCATTTTTCTTAGTATATCATACATGAGACTTCATCTTCAATTTTGCAGGGAGACATCTCTAACCAATTGGTCCATGATTTTGAGGCTAATTTAGCCAAGCAATTTGAGTTTTCAAATCAACATGTCTAGCATTTAATAGTAACTATAAAGGAAACACAACAAGTTTCTTCTTTCCCACCAATAAAAAAACAAGTGTAGAAGTAGAGTTTTCTAAACCTAAGGTTATGAATTGGAATCAAATTTAACAATAGAAAAAGAAGGTGTAAAAATTAGGCATAAGCTAAGATGCTAAATTCAAGATTAAGTAAGATATCATTCAGCCTCCACTCCTTTCCCCTCAAAATCCCAAAGCCTTCCCTTCATGGAAAGCCATTCAAGAAGTAAAGCAATAGAGAGAGGAGGTGAAGGTGATCCAAGAAGAGTAGACTCATGAGCAAAATCAAGCATCTATGGTAACTTCTTTAGACCTTTATCATCTTACTAAATATTTTTAAAGGTCTACTATGCAACTCTTTGAGAAAGAGACTCTCCTTTGTGAGGAAAATCAAGAAGATGCAGACAAAGAAATAGAAAATGAAGGTGACTTGAATGACTAGGAAGAAGAATCATATTGGGACACCTCTTGTCAAGGTCAAACATGTTTCAATTTTCCATAATGATGTAAATATGGAACAAGTGTAAGAGAAATCTAAGGTAGAGGCTAAGATTTAAGTGTAAGAATGAGTACATAAAGAGGAAGTTGTTGATGGTCAAGAGGAAGACTCTCCAATTGTACAATTTTGAGGTGTTTCCCATGATCTCTTTGATGACTCAATATCTACCATTCATCATGAAGTATAAGAGATTATAGAAGGAGTAGAACACAAGTGCCAATCAACAAAAGAAGATGAAGAACAAACTAAAATTGATGGCATGCTTAGTCATCAACTTGATGTTGAAGATGAAACAATTTTGATTGACTAATTTGAGATTTAAAAAGAAGACTTGTAGTCTCATGATTGTGGTCAAGGAATTGATATGCTTGATTCTGACTTTTAGTTTGAAAAGGCTCCAATTAAATTATAGCTTCATGAGAACAAATCTTTAGATTTGTTTCGTATCTTTCATTCAATTTATTCTTTACTTGAATGTGGTCCATTACAGGATAAGAGGAGTGGTATTACCAAGCAAAAGGCAATTATTCTCTCAAGAGATGACATGTTTAAACTTTTCAAACATGCTTATCAACTTTTCTATTCAACTTCATATGTCTCTCTACTTTTAGAAGTTGAGAATGAGCTCAAATGACCTCAAGAATCCCCAAGATCAGATCCATCTCCCTTAGAAGTCAACTTTGTATATATGTCAAAGGAGACACACCAAGCTTCCCAACATGTAAGATTCATGAATGAAGAAGATTTAAAATTGTTCCTACAAAATACACAAATTTGGGAGGAGTATGACTGGGTCTTGTACTCATGTTTACAACTCATGCACCTGAAATTGGTAGTAGAGGAACCAATTAATTCCCCAAGAAGACATGAACATGAAAATTCTCTTAGCTATATAAGAGAGCTATCAAGATAAGTCAAGCATGCTTCAAAGTTCCAAGGTGCACCAAATAGCTTTCCATTTGATCCTGGAGGGAAGCATCTTATTACAGGTTAGTTGTTCTAGGTTTGCTTTATTTCAATAAGTGATTAGCATAAGTATTAGTCTACTTCCCTTTCATCTTGTTTTCTCTATTTCCTTAGGTTAGTGATCCTTACTTTGTTTAGGTTAGTTTCCCTTCTGTTCTATGTTTCACTTTAATAAGTGCCTTGGGGACTTTTTTTTTGTTCCATTTGGTCCTTTTTGTTTCAAGAGTTATCCAGGGGATGGTAGCTAGTTTTAGCCTCAAATCAATGTGTTAAATGAGAAAGGAGACTCCATGACCAATGGACTAGTCAAGACAAATAATCTAGGTTCTTAAGCATGGTAGGCATGCTTCCCAGTTGAGTCACCAAAGATGTTTGCCAATTTTGGCCCACATAGATCAGCTGAGTAGAGTCTTGATTGAAATGGATGAAAAATGACTTGAACAAGTGAAGAAGATGGACTAGACAATCATAAAATATCATGCAAAAACAAATAGATCAAGATGTGCATGAAAATGTCAGGTTCAAGCTTTGGCAAATAGCTATTTAAATCTAAATGTTCCAAGGTTGAATGCAGAGATGGAAAGTGTCCAAATATTGGGACCTAAGATCAAATCTAATGGTGAGTGGTGATCTGACAAATGTCAGTGGGTTTCAAAGATCCAATGGCATGTTTTTGATCATGTATCAAAGATCAATAGTGAGCATCAAGTTAAAAAGTTAGCATGAACATGTTAATGACAAGTGTTAAGATCTTAGGTGCTTGAATAGAGATCTAATGATGCAAGAAGACTGATAGGGTCAGTGGTCCTAGCAGAAGATCTATGGATTGCATTCATTCATATATAGGGAGTCTATGGTGTGTATAAGGTCAAGAAGTCAAAGAAATAACAATAGAATCCTATGGGATGAATGAATAGATGATAGTTGGCACAATATAAGAAGCTCAAGTCAAGATTGATAGTCCATATCAGAAGTCAAAAGTTGGAGGCTTCAATGGTGAATAAATACAATCATATGTTGAACCATAGTAATGTTTCAAAGATTTGTGTCACCATTAGAGATCTGTCAAAAAGTCATCAAGCAAATGTAATCATATAATCAGGAGTTATCAATAATGAAGTTTTTTCACCATTAAAGCACAATCTTGACCTCTAGTTCAAAGATTTAGGACTTATAAAGGCCATCTTTTGAGGTTAAAAAATTGTTTCATGACTGTGATCATTGCTCTTTAAAGAATATCTATACATATAATGAGTTATCATCTTCCTTAGGGTTTGGAGGAAAAAATAGGTCTTTCTAGGCCTAATAAAGATCAAAGATGGGTAGTTATCTATTGAATTTAGATCAAACAACCTAAAAATCTTAATCGATAATATAACGATAGGAAAACCAATAAAGGAGATTGGTTTTCAATCTATAGTAAGGCCTATGTTCAAATATTGAAGTAGGGGTAGATATAAATGGTTATGAATAAGTATCTCATATTTGATATAACCAAATCCTTGATAAGTAGGTACCTATAGCTGCTTAAAGTAAATATGGTCATGGCTCTATTAGGTCAAAAGATATGAGGATTTTCTCCTCATAAGCATGTCAAGTGGAAAATGGCACAGAGTCTAGGGACATTAATGCAATGAAGAGATCAAGAAGGATTAATTGTAGTAGTTATTGTGACTAATTCTATAGGTAATCTTAGACTTCATAATGACCCCTTCTCTACTCTCCTATGCATTCTCCCCTTCTCTCCATCCTTTTATACTATATATATAAGCTTTTAAGCCTTGAAATCCATCCCTCTCTTGGACATGACTAGACGCTATTAAGATTGAGATTTATAACCTCTTGAGATGAATAGATGACCATTTTAGATTTCATTATTTTTTTATAGTGTGCTAATGTTAGTTTGATTTGCATATGTTGTATAAATATCTCCCTTTTCAAGTCTTTATCTCACCTAGCTAATAGTTATATTGTTATGTAGGTCATGTTTAGTGTTTAATGTCATTTAATTGAAGCTGGCATGTGTGTACATTGAATGGTTAGTGCCTTAAATCAAGCCTCTCCATCACTTCCCTTAGGTTTTAATAACTTGGTGAACCTCTACATGAAATATTGATGCATAACAGACATTTGGAGTTGTACTTTCAGTCTTTTGCTTATCTCATTAGTGTCTTTAGTAGCTTAAATAAGAGTGGACTAGCAATCAATTTAGGTGTATCATCAACATTATCTTAGATTTCCATTTTGGTTATCTTTCTCTCCCTTTTCACCCTAATAATTAGTAGGTTTTAGTCAAAATGAGCTAAATAATGCATCATATGAGCTAGCCTTGTTAAAAATTCTAGAGGTCTGACCCAAGATTAAGTAACCCATAGCTTAGGGTCATTCCCATGTTAAACTAGATTTGGGTAAAAAACCTAAACAATCCTTTGCTCAGTTAGGGTGAAATCTAGGCCTCTAACACCTAGATCAATTCTCTAGAGTCTTCAACATCACCACTTCCTAAAATTGGCTTCTCAGCTTAGTGATTGTTTGCAAGGTTAGAGTTTGAATGTGCCTAAAGTTAGAAACCATGGTATTTTCTCTATTGCCTTAATTTGAGAGCCTCATGAAGTTGATGCTAGAACTATGGGAATATTATCCAGATGTTCACCACCTCATATCTCTATCAACCCTCTCAATCCACATATTTCCTTTCCTAGAACTAGTCTATCTATTGTAGCAGACTATAGGTGACCATTTGGTTAGATATTGGAGGTTTATTATAGGTGGAGGTATATGATTTAGCCTTATGTTACATGCCTATCCCTTTTTTGAAATCATTGAGGTCATTATACACTTGAAAGTGTTTGTCTCTACCCATAGGTCATGCCAACATCCAAACTGCCTTTTCTCCATGCAATGTTAGTCTACAGTCAAACTATAGGTGACATTTTGAGAGCAAAAGAGACTTGTGTAGGTGACAACCGATGTCAAAATCCTTATTTCTCAACTCTTTAAATTTCTCTTTGGGTCACTAGTGTTATTTTAAATAAAATGGAGTCACTTTATCATTGAATCCTACAACCAATGTGTCATATGGCATTGTAAGGCAATTTGAGCTTAAAATAGTACTATAGATTACTGAGTATCCTTAGTTAAAACCTATCTGAAATGGAAGGCTATCTAAACTATACTCTTAAGACCAAAAAATAACTTTATTATGTAAAATCATTGCCCATATTCCTAGGATACATTATGGAAATAATTAGAACTACCCAATCCTCAAGACACTCTACCAGAATATGGTATTAAATATGGATAAAACCCCAATTCAAATAAATTAAGGTAATTTGTCCCTTTTACAACTTTCTCCACCTATGGGCATAGGATTAATTTTTTTTCCATATTTTGACTTCACCACTATCACAATGGTACTATCCAAGTTCTTATACCTAAATGAGGTTTCAAACAAGTTTAAATACTTACTATTCAACACTGCTCTACCTCTATGGAAGCTTCTTATATGTGTACATTCAGATATAAGACTATGTATATTGAAGAATTGGTTGTCACAACCAATATTAAACCATTTTGGATATCTCAAACTCATTTTTTTCACTTTGAGGACCCTTTTTTCACCTTGATTGATTCTTGTCTTACCACCATGAGTGTTCAAGACTGTAAGAGAATATTGCAAGAAAGATGACTGTGTGCATATGTTAGACCTTCTACTTCACATAAAAAACTATTTAGAAATATAATCTTCATGAAGGATAAATTATCACCATTTTTAGATGGTGAATTCATTAATTTCATCTTTGTTATGAAGCCACTACATGAAGGTAATCTTTGCAAGAGTGAAAACATTGTCTGTAGATTATCAATGGAGTCTTCCTGGCAATATGAGAGTGATCATGCCAAATCCTTCAAACAAAATGTGTAAAAAAAATAAATAAATACATGAGAAAGGTATTCACACCCTTATAGAACATGTGAAACACTTGGTTTATATGGACCTATCCAAATAAAAGAGAAAAATATTGGCCATGAGGATGAACAGGTAGAAAATAGTCACATAACTTATTAACCATGGTTCATGAAGCAAAATCAATCAAACCTAAAAATATTATCATGGATTTGAAGTAAACAAATTTTAATATCATTCCTCAAAATCACTTACTGCAACTCACCTCCTATTGTCCATACCATGCAAAGATTGGTTGACCATTTTAGCTTGCAAAGGAGAGAAATGGAAATATAGAATGGTTTTTTACCATTTTTGAGATTTTAAAATATGAAAAAGCATGTAAATAAGTTGATAGGACCTTAAGAGTCACTTTATAAGTTTTCCCACATTTTAAATCTACTGCACAAGCTGTACAACAACTGAAAACTTTCTCTTTTCAACTATTTTCTTATTTTAAATGTGGAACCTTACAAAATTTTAGTGATAAAATTTAGTTCAAAGTCACACACATACACATAGAAATTAACTATGAGCTATGGAATGCCATTTTTAAAAACCATATCTAGAGTTAAGCATACAAATGTAGACAATCAAGTAACCACTTTATAAGCTGGTAATAACAAACTCTCCATCTCCCCAATTTCAAATTGAAGGTTATACCTATCCATCGATGCAATGTTATACTAAGTCAAAGGTAGATTTATTATAGAGCACAGGTGTAAAAAAATATTGAATTATATAGAACCTACTTTAGAGGGCATCTTACCTTGGGAAATAACATCTTCAATAAGTAGTGACTCAGATACCCATTTATTGAACTAGGGTAGGGGAGATCACGAGATACAACCTTTGAACATGGTGTTCACCATCAAACCTCAATTACCTTAATACTTTATGATAGAGAATATTAATCTATTTATCATGAGGTTAGACCACCATGTGTCAGATATGGATCAAAGAGTCAACACACTTAGCTATGCATTAAAAAGAACTAGTACAACCTGGTTAACAATGCATAGAGAACAAGAGATACACTAAGATGAAACATGTGAATTTTTATATGCATGGTTTTAGTTACCACTTAATATGAAATTAGAATGGTCAATCTTTCAAGAAGGTTAATGTCCTGAGATACACATTCATAAATGTGTAGATATATGGTTTGTGTAAGGAATTGAGCAAAGGTATTGGGTGCACATTTTTAGTCACACACTAATGCCACTCATAATTTCTTGGTACATGCATTAAGAGCATAGGATATAAACCAAATATTGGGCATAAGTACATCAAGACTTTATTTAATTTTTTTTTTGAAGATGGTAATCCATTGGTGCATAATGTATTGTAGAAACTAGAGATATTTCTATGTTATGACCAATCAAAAGATTCAGGAGCTACTATAGATTCATCATCATAGTAGGAAACAACTCAATATTTGATTCTTGTGATTCATAATTATAAGGCCAATAAACAATAACAAGCTCTTATTAAGTCTTGTAATAGAATTATAGATGAGCTAAAAAATATAGTGATAGTGATGGAGACCTAGATTTAGAAGGATTTTTTGAAATATAATGAGAAACTAAACCAACATTTGTCCAAAGTATAGAACAAGTTGAAGAGGAAAGACTATGCAATTTAAATATTTTAGAATGGGAAGGGGAATGTATTCTATGAGAGGCTTTACCCAGTGTATTGAACAAGTATACCAATAACCACTAAAAAAGATTAAATAAAATATTGGAATAGATTTTATGCCTAAACTTATGATTGTAGGAGATTATTAGGGGTAGAATGAGATCTCAGAGGCATTACAACTACTAAGAGACTATCTAGATGTCTTTCTGACCAAGTTCTCAGAAGTGAAAGGTGTATATCAATCATTGGGGAAGATACACATATAATTAAAAGATTATGCTATACCCATTAAAAATTTCCCATATAGACTAGATCCCAACATGAAGATGAAAGTAAAGGCTGAATTGGATTTCATGTGAGAAACATGTATCGTTTATCTAGTTAAGAAGGTAGATTGGGTGAGTCCCATAGTTGTGTAGCCAAATAAGTCTTTTGAGATTTTGGTCTGTGGGAACTACCACTCACTAAATGATGCTTGTATCAATGATCCTTTTCCAATACCATTTATAAATGAAGTTCTTGAGTCAGTCATAGGTCATGAGGTGTACTCATTCATAGATAGATTCAAAGGATACCATTAGATTCTAATCATAGTAGAGGACCAAGATAAAAAAACCTCTATACTAGCATGGGGGTCATTGACATATAAGGTAATGCCTTTTGGTCTTAATAATGTGCCAATATTTTTACCTTTGGCTATGGTAACTACATTTAAATATTTCATTCATGATTTTTTGGAAGTATATTTGGATGACTAGGTTGTCTTATCTTTGTTTAAAGAGCATCTATCAAAGCTACATTTAATGTTATAATGGTGTCAATCCCTATGCATTGATTTGAATATGAATAAGTTCTTATTTTTCACACCTGTCATTGTTCTTTTGGGCCATGTCATATGCAATGATGGCATCTTGGTAGACTAGGCTGAAATTGTAGTAATAGTGGGGATGCCATGCCCAACTAGCTCTACATAAGTGTAAACCTTTCTAGGTCATACATGATAATATAAAATAATCATCAAAGGATACACAACCATATCCATGATGATATAAAATCTATTTCATAAAGATACAAAGTTTGAGTGGACATTAGAATGCCAAACAACATTTATTGATTTTAAATAAAGGTTAGTAACAATGCCTATCTTAGTTTATCTTGAATGAAATAAGCCATTCCATGTACATGTGTATGATTTTGGTATTTCACTAGGATATGTCTTATCACAACTAGGGGATGATGGTTTGGATCATCCCATACACTTCACCAATAAGAAACTATCAGCAGTAGAGAAAAATTATATGACTAAAAAAAGAAAGGCTATAGATTTGGTGTTTGCTTTACAATTTTTTTGAAATTATCTATTAGGTAAACCATTCAAGATTTCTACAGATCACTAAGAATTATGATACTAGTTAACAAGCCTATGTTGGGAAGACATATCTCTAGGTGACTGATGCTATATTAATAATTTCAATTCCAAATCAATGTGAAGCTAGGTCAAGAGAATGTGGGACCAGACCATCTAAGTAGGCTATAAAATAGGGAAGAACTAGAGGAAAAACATGATGAATCTATAGATGCACACTTGTTTAGGGCCATTGTGATCCCTGAAGACATGGAAGATATCTTGAAATTCCATGAACAAGGAAGACTTCCTATGCACTATGTTGAAAGGGATAAAAAAATGGTCACATGAGCCATTCATTATAGTCTCATTAATGGATTCATATAGAAACTTGAAAAGTATGATGTGATGCATAGAGTAGCTTTAGAAAGTGAGTGACCATAAATTCTTAAGGAAACACAATAGGGAGTTATATGAGGTCATTTCACAAGAGAAGATATTATAAGGAAGATATGATAGAGTGGTATTTGGTGGCTGAATTTGTTTTAGGATGTGCATAGGGTGGCCAGACATTGTGATGTTTTCCATAGAATGGGAAAAATTAATCAATGGATTGAGATTCCATTGGTCCCAATGCTAGAAAATCAACCATTTGAATAATGGGGAATTAACTTTGTAGGACTGATAACTACCCTAAGTAAATGTAGTCATGCACAACATATCATTATTGCAATTGACTATTTTATGAAATGGGTGGAAGCTACCGAGACACTAAGATGCAGTGGAAAAGATGTCACCAAATTATTATATGAGAATATCATAATAGGTTTTGGATGTCCAATCAAGTTGGTTAGATATAGAGGTACTCACTTCCTTAATAGCATAATAAAGACTCTCATTGAGGAGTTTATGATATTGCACCATAAGAGCACAACTTACCATCCACAAGAAAATGAGCAAGTTGAAGCTTTGAACAAAGTATTAGGTAAAATGTGGATGAAAATATGCAATGTTCAAAGGGATGATTGGGAGGATCACATTCCTATGATTCTTTGGTTGTATAATACAAATTAGAAATGTGACACAAGATTCACTCCTTTTCAACTCATTTATGGTCTTGATCCAATTACACCTATCAAATACATTGTTCTTAGTCTGTGCATTTTAATGATTATGAGTTTGGGTGATCAAGACTCTCTAAGGCAAACATTGATGGATTTGGTCAAGATGGAGGAAAATAGACAAAGGTCAAAGTGGATGTAGGAGATCAATAAGTTAGATTTGAAAGTGTAGCATGATCACAACTTATGATCTAAGGAATTCTATCCCAAGCAAGAGTATTACTCCATGGTAGTAAATTTAAATCATTTTTAGGAAAGTCATGCATCAGATAGAAAGGACCCTTTATTATTCAAGATGTTTCAAAATAGGGTACATTTATTTTAAAATATTTACAAGTAACCATTTTAATAAGGTGTATCAATGACTGTAGGCTTAATCTTTATTGTTCGTAATCTCCATCATGCATCACTATAAATAAGAGAGGGTGCTGAGAAGCACCATGTAGTTAGGAATTTTATTTAATTTTCTATTTTTTTTAGGGTTAGTGTGTTTATACAATGTGATATTTGAATCAAACACATCAAAATGAAGTTGGAATAGTCAACATCCTAGACTATGATCAATAGGTGGAGTTAGGCTCAAATGAAGATAATTAAAATCTAAAACATGATGCTAAAAATATATTTAAGGTAAAAGAGTAATGAGTGGTCATCCAAAACTGTTAATGATAATGCACTTGGGAGATTTCATCTTTCTTGAAGTAGATCACATGGTATAAGGACATGATGGTGCATAAAAAATTTGGATAAATGAAAGAACAAATCATCACATCACCTACTTACCAATGGTTGGATCAAAAAACTGAGACAAAGAAGAGTAATCATCATATAAAAAAATAGCTAATTTCTATAAATGTTGGAGATACACTCATGTGAAACCAACTCAGAACATTTAAACTTGATAGCTTGATGGATTTGGGTGATAAATGCTATATAATAGAGGATGTAGATAGTAATATGACATTACATACTCCTAAAACCAAGTGAAATTTGTGATCTACATAAAAAACACCTTCTTATGCACATATTTCATAACAGAGCCATACCAAGCAAAGGAAGTGTCCAATGTAGTCCACAATAACAACCATGGATAGAGCATAATTATTGATCCCACTTATAGATGCATAAAAAGAGGAAATGGGGATCAGATTAGGCCTAAGGCAAACCATATATCATGATCTAGATCCCTTTGATTTCATTGATGCATCCAAATTTACTTTGTTTACCCAGGATCCTCATGAATCATTATAAGTAGGGGGAATTAACACTTAAACATTCATTGAGAGGTTCAGATGTTGAATGGTTAATCAAATTGCCCACTTTTGGAAAACTTGATGAGTTAATGATTACCCTACTAAGTTGGTACAATGAATGTGCAATTTAATTGTCACAATATGTTACCATATTCATCACTCCTAACACTATGGTGAAAGTAATCAAGGTTCCAAATCATGGCAAATTTTTACTACTCTACAAATCCATAGCTCCACCAATACAATCTAACACTAGAGTGAAATATACTACAAAGACAGGCAGGTGAATTTACATTGATTCCATGGATGATGCTTTAGTTCATATTCTTATTAAATGCATCACTAAAATATTTTGGCAAACAAAAAATTAAGCAAAGCAGATAATGAAAGGAGTGGTAGACATTACATATCGCATGATATACCTCCATGAAGATTTTAATTAGCTTAATTTTTTAGCTTATGAGATTTTAATTAGCTGAAGTTTCAATTGGTAGACATAGTAGGTAATGCACAATCCCAATTTTGTAGTTTGTACAAATTTTTGGCACAATTTTATAGAATGACCTTAAGCATTAGGAGTAGGAATAGGTTTGGTTTGGAAACTAGTAAAGGGTGGTCACCTAGTTATGTTAGTATATTGAAAACCTAAAAAGGTGGTAGGCTAGTATGCTACTTAGTTGAAAACCTAAAAGGATGACTAAGTAGTATGCAAAGGGTGAAAACTAGTAAACAACACCTGGAAAATAACTATGACTCTTATTTTTTATTCAATTCCTTAGCTCAAACTTTAGATCAGGATCCTATGCTATGAATTTATCTCAAAATGTTTAAGTTTGCGAAAGTGTTGAGTGGAAAACAGGGCTAGTAAAATCACAAAGTATATATGTTGGACATGTGTGCGATTTACACTCATTTTATGTTTTATATAATATTGTTGTATGTATTTATCCTATGTAACCATAATGATAAACAATATAATGTGAAGAGTCACTCATTTTTGGCATATCAAAAGGCTAGACTATGAAGAGATAGTGATGGGTAATACTCTATATATAACACTCAATTATATTTGTATATGGTTCTGATGTGGTAGAGATTAATACATGTTGTTCATAAATGGTTTTGCTATGTGTTTTTTATCATTATTCTGTGTGTAGTGAGTACTTTGCTTACTTTAATATATTAATTATATGAGTTTATACTGACTCTTAAGATTTTAATAAAACTATGTTTATCCACACATCTGTTTATTTTATCTGGTTAATGCATATATTTAGTTTGAATATGGTATACATGATATACTAGGTACTTATACCCATGCTTATACCTTTAACACTATACATGATATACTAGGTACTTAATTTTTTTCAAAAGCATATGTTTAAGAAAAAGTATGCTATATTCATTTTAGTTTTTTATATTATTTGCATTCATTTATGTAGTTCCTTGAATGTGTTAATTTCTCACTATTGTCTTGCATTATATTTCATGTTTGAGCATTTGAATATGCTTCATTGATTGTGGCCATTGCGACTTTGTTTTCCTATTTTAACATTTGACTACATCATTATTTATTGAATGGACATGTGAACATGTCATTATATCCTTTGTGAACATTTTACTAAATCATGTCCCTTTGATTGTGAAGCATTTGAACATGCCCCTTGTACAAAGTCTCCTTATACCATTTCCTTTTGCTTTGATTTTGAGTGCCCTTGTATGTATGCTTGATTATTTATCGAGCTTGTACTATTACTCCATAGATGTTGCCACGATATACATCATGCATCTTAGGACTTGATGTGATCACATACTGTATGCATCAAAGCTATTTATACCTAGACATGTTACTCATATATGCTACATGATCCATACACAACTTATATTATTATCTTATCCTTTTGAGGTAAGGTAACTACCATATTTTATTTCCCCTCACTTGGACATATCAGTGGGGTAAATTCATAGAGGTATGACTTCCACATTTTCACAATTCTAGATTACAATGGGGCATGTAAAAAAGGCATGATTTCCACACTTATTCAATACTCAAAATCTCTAGATTACAATGGGGGTACATTATGGAAGCATGTTCTCCACATTACACAAGTTTTTAGATTTTCCAAATTTAGTGGGGGCACATCATAGAAACATGTCCTCCACACTTGCACCAATTTCAAAATCAGCATATTTTATAGTTATATGATTCAGATACATATTTATAACAACATTATATTTATTGGTACTATTATTATACCCAAATCTCAGCTTGAGACATATATGAGTGCATATGCCATGCAAAGGGAACCTAAAATCACAAAATTAAAATCAATTTATAGATTTAAAATACTATTATGGACTATTATCATACTTAAGATGGACTGTTAGTGGCTGTTATTAAGCCAATATACTATAGTAGTGTATATACTATTTTTGAATTATATATTAGCTCAATATTGTACACTTGGAAAATACCTATATTGGATATTAATTTAGTGTCTAGACCTTTCCCATTTCTAAAAGGATTGCATACACTATTTTTATGTGCATAGTGATTATATCTTAGTCTGAACAATATTATTATGATGATTCAGAGCTAATATCATGCTCAAAATGTTATAAACCTACTTATCATCCATCTCTACAAGTTTTAGACATGTGCCTATTTTGTAGTTGCCCAAACACTTGCATCCTAATTAGACACATACCTCAATGAAAGATAATCGAATCCCTTAACCTTAGATAACCCCACACATATCTAAAATTTAGGGTTAAATATAATTAAGAAAAGAGAAGCCATGTAAGTTAAACCATAAGAATGGCTATGAAGAATTGATGCATTCTCAAGAAGGGGATGATATTTAGAGGAATATGAGGCGTAGAAATTTAAAATTTTGTTTTTCTTCTTCTTATAGGTGATTTATATTACTATAAAATCAATTTCATGGCCTAATCTAGTGAGAAGCAATAGCGAATTCACTTTTCTAATTAGTGGGTTTGTTTGAATCCCCACTTATGTTTGGTTATATTAGGATTTCTCATTTCCCCACAATAAGATGCATTTTTGCATCACCTTGAACTATCTAGTTGGACTTGTGCACGTGTTTTTATTTTATGTAAATAATTTTTAATTTGGTTGTGGAATTAGTTTTAGAAATGAATAGTTTTTAGAAGGAAGAAGAGAAATTAAAATTTCAAGCTCAGGCATCATATTCCATGTTATCTCTTCATTATTAGTGAAGTTGCAGAATTGTGTAAAAAATAATAAGGAATAATTTGTGCTAAAAACACACCCTTATGGATGTATAAATGTGTCTAAAAATGGCCATGGGTAAATCTTTAAAATCAACAAATTTACATATAATCCATTAGGGAAAACTTCAAAGCCTAGATTGTAGAGAAATAATGAAGAATCATTCTAGTGGAATTATAAATTCATGGAGTGAGAATTGAAGGATATTTGAATGGTTGAAAGAGTAAATTCCCATGGATAATAAATTTGTTCAAAATGATAGTCATTTTATTTCAAAATATCAAAAATATCTCCAGTCATTGATCTTTCCAAGATCTAATGGCGTGAGATAATTTTAAGAAGGATGGGAATGCCATTTGATTATAAGGGAAGTATTTTGAGTCATTAATTTGATTTTAATGCTTTATTAAAATATAAGGGTTTATAAGAATTTTGTGGGTGACACGCTCAGCTATAAAGTCAATGAAACTTGACAAGGATGAGTTTATCTTAAGGAGCATATTGATGTCATTTTCCATGATGATATCCATCCATTAATTTAATTAGATGATCTCTAGGTTGGATCTACAATAAAAATTGAGAAGTGACATTGGTTGAAAAAGGAAAAGGTGGAGCCCATGAATTTATATATTAAAGCCTTTATAACATCAAATTTTGGCTAAGGTAAAATAGAAAAGGGGTAATATTTCCATCTAGTTTGTTGATCTATTTGAGTTCCAACATTCTAGGGTGTTTGACATGTGGTGATCTTGATGATTTTAAAGAATCAAGATGACATTATCAGTTAGGATCCTCTCCAACTGTTAGATTTTTTGCATGATCTCTAACTATTAGATCTCCTTTTAATAAAAGGATTATGTTATAAGAGGGTATTTAAATGAATGGACCGATATAGTTGTATTAAAAACATAAAATACCTCCATTCCTTGGATTAGAAAGGATCCCCTCTAGATATCAATCTTAAAATATTAAAATCATAAAGTAAAGGCTCTAAGATGGAACTTTAATCATTGATCTTGCCAAGATCCAACTAGGTGAGTGCATTAAAAGGTCTAAGTGACATTTTGTGTCAAAATCTCTTTAGGCTATCAGATCAAGCTTAGCTATATGGATCTCTAACCATCTAATCAACTAAGGAAAAAATTAGTCTTTAACTATCATGGGAAGCTATCAAGAGAATAAAAAAATGAAAATATTGTTGGGCATGACATGGAAAACATAAAGAAATGATGATCTTGACTTACACTAGAGAGGATGAACATCAAATTAGTGTGATTTTAGAAATTTTCAAAGCAGTCTCAAGAGGTGAAAAATTTAAGAAAATGTATGGAACATGCCTAAGGCATTGCCCCAAGACCCTACAAAGGGTGCTCCACATTGACCCCACTAGGAGATACCTCTCCTAAACCCCAATTTTTTATACTTTAGAGCCAAAATAAATATGGTGGGGAAATTATGCCACATGGAGCTACTAATTTCTTGACTTAGATGCTTAATGGGTGAAGATTGAGATGTTATATAGGCAAGCTACCCTTGAGAGCTGCCAAAAATGTTAAAAATTACTACTCTAGGATCATTTCTAACTTGCCTACATTATTATGAAAAATGACCAAATCCAAGCTCCAAATAATTCCCCACATATGAATAGACATAATTTATATTCAAATTTAAATAATGGGTCTTATCAATTATTTTACTAAGTATTTAATCTATTTTGATTTGAATGAATCAAATTAATAGATATAAATATACAAATTTGGAAGTAAAATAGAGAATTTTTAGAATTAAAAATGAACTAAAAATAGTAAATTAACCTATGGATATGAAAACTTCCCTTAAACATATTTTATGTTTAGTGTGCAGGATGACTATGACTGGAAATTAGTTGGAAAGACCTATAAATAGTTTTGTGTTTGAAAAAAGGAGTTTAAACAACACTAGGAAAGGCCATACTAGGAAGACATGGAAACACTATGACCTTGTCTATTGATTATGACCATGTGTTATTTGAGTGTATGAATCATTTGATGATCTGGGTTTGTGCACCTATTTGTGAGGGTTCACTTATTTTATGTGTGTGCCAAATTATCTCACAAAAGATCTATAAAATTAAAAACATTGATCCTACAAAAGAAACCAAATAGAAATCAAATGACAAAAGGGGGAATAATATTATGGAAATAATTGAACTACCCTCATAAAAACCCACATAATTTGAGTGTTGCTTACTTATCCCAAATGGGCCTCAAGCCAATGCCGTTCTCCCTCGTAGGGTAAATGTGCAATCTATGACTGTGAAATTGTATGAATGCATCTAGAAGTTTGATTGACATGATAAACAATGGTTGCCCTTAACATAAAATAAATTGAATTTAGACTTGTCTTATAACCATTAGCATGAAATAGAATTGCATTCTAAAATAATAGTGCTCTTTTATTCAGTGTGCAATATAATTTTCCAAGTAATTGTTAGATGTA
The DNA here is from genome assembly GCA_037957365.1 of Torreya grandis. NCBI lineage: Eukaryota > Viridiplantae > Streptophyta > Pinopsida > Cupressales > Taxaceae > Torreya > Torreya grandis. The sequence goes on from JARHVA010001949.1 coordinate 1,627,266, forward strand.
TTTAGAGAAGCCTTGATGTGATTATATAGGAGAATATTTAAAATATTTCCACTAATTAACCTTGTTACAAGTGTAGGCGGGATCAAGTATGACATCTCAAATCAAAATTAATTTTACCATTGGAGCATGGGGGAAAAGGTTGCGCTAATGGACATTATTGTTGTGCGGCCCTATCTAACCTAACACAGTCTTATCTAAAAGGACAAAGACTATTAGAAAATGTCTGAAAGGTGATTATAATTAGATTAGGTATGTCTGAACATTATGTGTATTTTAAAGATAATCTATATAACATTGAATGATCCAATATATATTTCAAGTTAGTGGAATGGCGAGTAGGCCAAACAAAGGAAGGATGTCAAGTTTAAACATTGTCAAGCACTTAATTATTAAATTTTAGTGTCTATAACCAATTTATTCTAGAGATGCAACAAAGTGAAATTAATAGAGTAAAGTAGATGCAAACCTAAGTGTGTACACACACTTTTTCTTTTGATGTGAAGTTATATCATGCAAGATTCTTTGATGTGAAGCTTGAAATAAATCCACTGAAAGTAGTTACTATTCATTTTGAAAGTTGAAAATTTGAAAATTAAAATTTGAAACTTAAAATTTGAAATTTGAAATTTGAAAAAAAGAATAAGTATACACTTGAAAGAGTTTGCAATCTAATTGCCTTATAACTTGAAATAGGATAAGTGCTATCCTCCTTGTTGAGGCATTTGGAGAAATGTTGAACTTATAGTGAATTGAGAGTGATCAAGTCTCAATTAGAAAACCTTTGAAAGCTCTTGAGTTGGAAATGTTGTATGCTCAAACTCTCATTTAATTATGTAAAGTAATATGTAAAATAATTAAAGGGGTGTAGCCACTAAATATGTCTTACTACATAAAAAAAATACAAACATAGATGCTGAGTTTCATTCACTTGAAACTTGAAGATGATCACATTGCTACATATGGATATATTGTCATTCAATACGTGCACCCATGGATATTATACTATATAAGAATGTTTTGTGGTGGGGTATTAGGTGCGAATGCCTAGTGTAAGGCACAAAAGTGTCTGGTGCTAGGTGAAAAAGTGTTATCACTCACTTGTGTGCGTTGAGAATTAGTTGTATTGTCACAATGATTGAAATGTCCTGAAGGTGTGGGACCCTTTTGCTCCTTGGTATGAGCTTCCAGAGTAGGCCAGATTCCTTATATTCTAAGTGCACTTGGTTTAAGACTAGAGTGTAAACCTAAAGAGTAGAAAGATAAATCTAACACTAATCTAAACCTAATATGTTTTGAGGGAAAAGGGAGGGAGAAGGTAAGAATTTTCTAGAAAATAAAAGGTGATACACCTAGATTAGAGTGAGTGATCCTACTACCATGAACACACTACAAATAATTGAGAATAAGATGTTATCTCATAGACTCCACCAAAGCCACTCTAAATACATAAATATTTTTCATAGAGGCATGGGAATGTCGTGCAACACTGAAAGGGATGACAAATGATCTAAAAATAATTTCTACAGAGACCCAAATGTGAACAGGATATGACCTTCAAGTGAGTTTTGAGTTCTACATAGAGGTGTTAGGAATGGATAATTATGAGAAGGGTAAACATTACCCATAAAAGAGGATCAACAAACACAAATAACACATAGTGAATAAGAGTAACAGAGGGAGGTGAACTTGATTCTCATTAATTTGAAAGATTTAGCCAATATGAGTACTCTTGGAAGGCAAATTTTAGGACCATGAGGTTGCCAAAAAATGTAATGAACCTTTTTATAATGAAGAGCAATGATTTTTAAGATTAAGCCATTTTTTAATTAATGCACCACTTGGGGTAACAAATACAACTTTTAATTCTATTTTGGCACCATGCCCATGCTTCTTGAATTATTTCTAGTGATTTGGGTTTAGGATTTGGTGGTAGGATTCTTTCTCAGTCCATGTGTGTGTTTGAGAGTGGAAGATTCTTGGAAAAGTTAGAGGGGTGGTATATACTTGTATTCTGATGTCTGACCATTACTTTTGCATTTACTTATCCTACCAAGGCCTTGGGTGCTACTCAACTACTTTTCCAACTACCTCTTTATACCTTGCTCCCACTTGTCAATCATTACGTGGGCCTCCCTTGAACTGCCACATCATTACTTTATATCTTGGATCCATGCCAATTAATGAAGTAGTATGTACACAACATATATCGTAGTCTAAAATGTATGAGATCATAGAAGCAAAACTTTGTGATTTCATGTAGGACATCATCTTGAAGGTATAAGGACCCTTTTGAATAGGAAAACATATAAAGATGGAAGATCCTAGGTGAACTTCTTACAATTCAAAACTACATCTTAATTACATTTGATTGCACTATTTGAAGACTGGGGCTCTACATTCTTGAAATTGCATGATACTTGTCTTATGCGATGAAGGATCCTACATGTGACATGCAGCAAGAATGTCTAGTGGGCATAAATCATCGCTTAGTCAAATTTACATATATGTATTGACTACTTTAGGTGTGGGTATAGATGTTAGGCATCTACACATGGTTTGATTAAAAGTACCTAACACTTTATAAGTACATAAATATTTTGTAGGAACTTTATGAGCTCTATGTAGGCTAGGTGACTCTTATAAAGTCAACACTTTTGGTGACCTTTGTAGGCTTCTTGCTTGTTAAGTAGGAATCTAGTAGCCTTTGAAGTGATCCAATAGGAATGAAGTCTTTACAACTTTTTTTGTTCTTTCATCTACAAATGCACTGGCTGTGTATCCTTGGCTTTAGAGTGAATTGAGACCCTTCTAACAAAATAAAGAATTGTGCCAAAGGCACCTAGAAGAAAGAAATATAAGCTAAGATAAACACTAAGTGTAAGCACATAGAGGAAATAAAACCATCCTAAAATAAGGTATAAAATTCACTTAGGGAAATGAAAAACATATAATCTACCTATTTACAACTTATAAAAAAATCAACATAGATAGTGCTTCAGATGTATCCTATTGACTAGGATAGGCAATTCCTCTCCACTCAATTTAGTAAGTTAGAAAGCATTGGATTGCTTGCAGTTGGTTATGGTATATGGACCACTCCATATTGCATCAAAATTAATATGATTTCTATCTTTTTCTTTGTTTTCATCCCATTTGATCACTATATCTCCCTCTTAGAAATTTCTATCAACAGACATCTTATCAAACGTTCTCTTCATCTAGGCTTGTTAGAGCTTCGTAGTGTGTACAACCTGCACTTTAGTCTCTTCAATCTCCATTAGCTCCACTAATATTACTATGATGGGATCACTTTTAAGCAAATCTAGATGATGGGTGAGTTCCAATGAAGGAAAATTGAGAGATGTGGGAAATCTAGCCTCCCTTCCATAAATTAGCATGAAGGTTGAATTTTCCAACACTTTCTTGGGTGTGACTTGATCAGCCCAAAGGGAAATTATAAGATTAATATGCCAAGCTCATTGATTATCTTCCATGGTCCTATTTATGATGAAAATCAAATTATTATTCATGGACTCTAGCAAACCATTACCTTTAGGGTAATAATTTGATGAGATGATTAGATAGATGTTATGATTGATGACCCATTTGTTGATCCTGGTCCTTAGGAAAGCTAATGTGTTATCAGAGATAATGGTGAATGGGACACATAATCTTGTTATAATGCCTTCATAAAAGCTCATAATGGATGTCTCATTAGCCTCTTTGAAAACTAATACTTTTATCCATCTTGTGAAATAGTTCATGGCCATGAGGATCCATTTATGCCCATATCTTAATGGCAGGTTAATCATGCCTATAAAATCTAGGCACCATTGCATAAAGGGTTGATCAGATTATATTGGGTACAATGGTAAGGCTAATAGCCTTTGTTTTCCCAAAAATAAGGTACATCTATTGTAAATTCACACATATGCATGTGCATCTTTGAATAAAGTTGGCCAATAATAGCTAGCTCACATGATTTTTGTAGTACTGGTCTTGGGTGAATAATGGCCTCTTGTAGGGCCATCATGGACTTCTTGAATAATTATACTCACCTGATCTAATTTTATGCACCTCAATAGAAATTCATTGAGGTGAATCTAGAAAAGTGTACCACTGATAAGCACATAGGGAATGTAATACAACCTTAAATACCTGTGCTTGGCTTTATTCAGGCCCATCAGGTATAAGCTAGTTTGAAAGAAGGTCATCATATTCTATATCTAGTCTATCACAAATTCTTGGCCTATTGGTTCATTTTCATGTGACACTAAGACTATCCTATCCTCCAAATTTTCCACTCCAACTAATTATTCATAGAGTCCCTTTCCTTGCACTAAATTGGTGACCTAGATGTCCACATCATACTCTATCACCTTTATGACCCAACTAACCCTTTTATTATTGATGTCCTTACTGAGCAGAAACTCTTTGATGATTGTGTGTGAAATTATGAGTCATATTTTGTTGTTAGAGTGGATATGCCTAAAATTATTACGTACTCTCACAACTATGAGGATGTGATTCTCCATAAAGCTATAACACAACTCATAATGTTTCAATGCCTAGCTAAAGAAGGCAATTGATTGTTCTAAATTATCATTGTATTATTGTGTAAGGCTAACTGAGATTCCTTCAATCTCACTAAATGCATAAAGGATACAATCCTTACTATAATCTAGATTGATTAATGTGGGAGCCTATAAGATGGCACACTTGATGGATTTAAAAATATCCCTACCTACACGAGTCCAACTGAATGTAACATTCTTTTTTAGCATCATATTGAGGGGTTTGGTTAGGGTAGTGAAATTAGGTATGAATCTCTTGATAAAGTTGATTCTTCTTAAGAAGATATATAGACTCTTCTTGTGATTTTGTAGAGGGAGAGATGAGATAGCCTTGACTCATTCTGGATTGATTGTGAGTCCCTATTTGAAAATAATGTGCCCTATTAGAGCACCTTCATGAACCATGAAGATACACTTGTTACGGTTCAAAGATACTTTGAACTCCTGACACATTTCAAAGACTCACTCTAGATGGTCTAAATGATATTTTGTGTGATTGAAGAAGATAGTTATGTCATCGAGGTAAACCAAAATGACCTTGTTGATGAGATCCTTGTATGCCATATCCATGGCTCTTTGGAAGGTCATTTCTATGTTTGTCAAACCAAATAACATCCATTAGTATGTAAAGATTCCCCACTTAATGGTGAATGACATTTTATAATGATCGCACTCTTACAATAGAATCGAGTTGTAGCCCAAGTAACATCCATCAATGAGAATCTTTTTATGCCTAAAACCATTTATAATATCTACTCCATTGATGGGAGAGGATAGTGGTTTTTAAGGGAAACTTTTTTTATATCTCTGAAGTTCACACATAGATGGATTTCCCCATTATTTTTATGCACTGGGATTAAGTTGGCAACCCATAAAGAGTGTTTGATTAGAGGTATTATACTAGCTTCAATGAGATTTGAGAGCTTCTTTATCATTAATGGTTTAAGCGTAAGGTTGATAGGCCTCTACTTTTGGTAGACCAATTATGCATCAGGGTCAAGCTCAATTATGTGTTGTGCTAAGCTTAGATTAAGTCCTCTAAGGTCCTTATAGATCCATGTAAAGGTATCATTGTATCTCCTACTAAGCTCAATGAGGCTCTTAATTTATGGTGGGGAGCATACCTTTCCAGCCTTTAAGATCATTCCTTTGGAAATAGCTATTTGTGTAGAGACTTCCTATTTTGTTGTCATGCTTTGATTTTCTCCTTTGTATTGGTCATTAGAATTGAAGATGATTTCTAGGGTGATTATCCCTTTTTGCAACTTGTTTCCCTTTAATTGGATGACTTGATCTTCATATTGGGATTGCATCTATGTTTGATTCTTGGTGAATAACTCTACCTCATCTTATAAGAAGTTGATGATCTACTTATCATTCTCAAACACCTACCAATTATTTACATTGTCAAGAACAACTAATCTAACCATAAGCTTGATGAGTTACTTAGAATCCACCATATCACACAAAATGTCATACTCTGCACCTATGATTGTAAGTTTATCCACATCTGTATTCTATAATAATTAAATGGAAATAATATTTAATGTGTCTAAGCCTTCAATCATATCCCATACTCTATGATTGTAAGCTTTCATTAAGCCATTTTTGGTCATGATCCGTGACCTAACCTAGTTAAAAACTAGTTCACTATCACCTAATGCTTATAGCATCTTAATTCCTTTCTTCTACGCCAATTGGAGACCTTGGATTAGTTCCTCATATTATACAACTTTATTCATGCAAATGAACTATAATCTTAAGGCATGGAAATAATTATACTTTTAAAGAGAGACCAACATCACACTAGCTCTAGTGCCATTTTTACTTTAGGAACCATCAAAGTATAATTGTCATGTACCCTCAGGGTTTTCTTACACATGTACGAGCTTAGGCAACATGAAATACTCCTCAAGATACAATATGTACCTAGCCTTGTTTCCTATACATTATCATATGGATCAAATTAAAAATGTTCACATGCCCATTCATCTAGCAAATCATCTAAGATCTCTTTAAGTAGTATTGCGGCCTCATAGAGAATCAAATTCTTCTCTTGATTGAACATTGTGCAATTCAATTCAATTGGGATGGAAGAGTATGGTTTAACATGGATTTTGAAGATAGGTTTAGCCTTGAGATCACTTTGGTCCATATCTAGTTCTGAGTAACATATGTGACCAATCTGAAGATAAATACCCACCCATATTTGTCATGAAGTCTTAGGAGTGGTAGATGGCAAAGTAAGGGGGTGAGTCAATGACTATGATATCCTATGCAATTGAGAGGCTTGGGCATGTATGTAGTGTAATATTCAAATTTTTGATGATTCCCATGGTTTTGAATATCATTCTATCGAGCTAGACTAATATTTTTGAAATAGGGGAATACATGATTCTGAGCATATCTATGACCTTCTTTGGCAGCATTGAGTTACTTACACCTGAGTCGATCATGCAATTGTTTACTAGATGTTGGCTGATGATCAAGGATATGTAGAAAGAGGCTAGTTTGATGTTACTGTATACCTACATTTACTCCACTTTGGGCTGGGATAGACTCACAGAGATGGAAGGTATAAGTTAGGGATGTCTTACACTCTTAAAATCTTTTTTGAGCATCTTGTAGTAAATTAATTTGAGATGGAATAGTAAGAGCATCCAACATGGTTACATTGAGGCTCGTATTCTTCATCTATTTAACTATGTTGAAGGGAATTTGAGGTTCATTTGACTATGGTTTATGAATAATAGTCTCTTCCCATATTTATGCACTGGTCTAAGGTGGATCTTATTTTTGTGTAACCTATTTTATGTGCATTGCAGGTTGCACAAGTACCTTGGCTTGTGTACCAATGTGAGTGACTTAGGGAACTGAAGTTGGTATTACCTCTTATGTTTCTCTCCTTTTAAATCTTATATTAAAATTAACTAGGGTGATCTCTCCATTTGACACACCATTCTAATTCACATAGTTGAAGTCCTCTTCTTACTAATTGATAAGATTAGATCGATCTTATTTTAGTGTTGGTACTTGACTCTTTCCTTTATGTAGGGCCATGATATTTGCTTGCCCTTATGGTTATGGTGAAATTTGCATCATGAGTGCTTGTTTCATGACCCCATTAATGCATGTATCTTGATTATGTGGTTGACCACATGGAAAACATCATTTGGGATCCTATGTGAGATATTTTTACACTAGTACAAGGGTTTTAGAGGTGTTAACACATAAGGTGTTATGTTGTATGTGAGCTGATTTTGCACTTGCATGCCACCTTGGTAGGGAGGTTTGCTTGATTGATATTTTTGAAGGAAGGGTTGATGAGGCCTGGGGTAATATGCTTACTACCTTTTGAGGGTGACAATATCATTTCTAAAGCTTTTTAGTAGCATTTTAACCTCATGTAATTCATTAGGGGAAATAATAGATGAAGTTGGTGGGCTTAGTTTGGTAGGGATAGGTGTTAACATATGTTACATAGCTAGTTGCCTATGAGGATGCTCTATGAATAAAGGCATAGGGGGTCTAGATGCAATTGTCCCTACTTGGATCAAATAATTTTTTTCACATATAATGACTTAAAAGGTGTCAGGTAGTACTGCACCTCCCATATATTGAATCATCACAACTATATTACTGTTAAGATATTTTAGAAAATATAAAAACACAACATTGGGAGATGGTTTAAACAAGGGTGGGACCCTATCCTAGACTCTTTGGAACTTGAAATTGAAGTTAACCATCATTTCATGTGGGGATCACTTTATAGTTATGAGTTTCTCTATTAGGGAAAAGTGGTTACTCTGATCCTTGAATTACCTGTATAGTTCTTCCCCAAGTTCATCCTAGTTGTGAATAGAATTCGGTCTCAAGCCTCGATACCATTGAAGTGATTTGCCTTTGAAGGAATATATGAGTATCTTGATTATGAAATTATCTTCAATGACATGGTGAAATCAATAGATATTCACAATATCTTAAATATTATCCATAGGGGAAGTCACATTCTTGCTAGTAAAGTAAGACAAGCTTTTGAGGGATATGACTAAAATGTGATCATACTAGGTAAGAATCAATGGATTACATCCATTAAAAGCCACAAATAGAAATTTATCAACATAAACATGAATGTGATAGGGAATAAGATTCTTATAGGTATAGGGAATCTTTTGATTGTAGGTGTAGATTGAGCTCTAGGAGATGACTACCCTGAACTACTCCTTCTAATAGGGGATGAAGATGTTCTTACTCTTGTCCTTTTAGAGGGCACTGAAAGATCAATGAAATGAAAATAAATACCCTTCATAGATGACCTTGTTCATCTTGGCATGTAAATAGGGGGCTGATATTTATGATGCTTAGAGTCACTAGGTGATCTCACTAAGTGTTTGCAATGCTTTATAGCTAATGTTAGCATTGATTCCTTAGATTTTATTCTTCTTTGTCCCATTAGGCATGCCAAAAACTATTGTAATTTGATATGTGCACCCATGGATATTTTTATATGTAAGAATGTTTTGCAGTAGGTCACTGAGTGTGAATGCCTTGTGTAGGATGAAAAAGTGTTTGATGTTAGGTGTGGAAGTGTTTTTGCTCATCTACATGTGCTGAGCATCGGTTGTCTCATCAACATGATGGGAACATCCCTAAGGTGTGGGTCCCTTACACTCCTTGGGATGAGACTCTGGAGTAGGCTGAATTCCTTCTATTATAAGTGCACCTAGTTTAAAACTAGAACATAGACTTATAGAGTAGAAAGGTAAACCTACCATTAATCTAAATCTAAGATTTTTTGAAGGAAAAGTGAGGGAGAAGGTGAGAATTTTCTAGAAAATAAAAGGTAATACACCTAAAATAGAAAGAGCAATCCTAATATCATGAACACACTACAAATATTTGAGAACAAGATGTTATCACATAGACTCCACCAAGTCCACTCTAAATGCATAAGTATTTTTCATAGAGGTATAGGAACATAGTGCAACACTGATAGGGATGACAAATGATCCACAGACAATGTCTACCCAAACCCAAGTGTGCACAAGATATGACCTACAAGTGAGTTGTGAATTCTAGATAGAGGTGCCATGAATGGATAGAAATGAGAGGGGAAAATATTACCCACAAACAAGGATCAATAAACACAAATAACACATAATGTGTAATAAAAAAAAAGGGAGGTGAACTTAATTCTCATTAACTTGAAAGATTCAACCAATAGGAGTACTCTTGGAAGGCAACTTTTGGTAGTGCGAGGTTGCCAAAAAATGTGTTGACTCTTTTTACAATGATGATTAAGGTTTTTATAAGATCAAGCTATTTTTTTATTAATGTGCCACTTGGGGTTGTAGTTACAACTTTTAATTCTATTATGGCACAATACCCATGCTTCTTAAATTTTGTCTAGTGATTTAAATTCCTGGAAAAGTTAGAGGGGTGGCATATAATCATATTCTAATGTTTGACTGCTAATTTTGTATATACTTGTTCTGCTAAGGCCTTGGGTGCTGCTCAAGTAATTTTCCAACTACCTATTTATACCTTGCTGCCACTTGTCAATCACTACATGTGCCTCCCTTGAACTGCCACATCATTAATTTATATCTGGGATCCATGTTAGTTTGTGAATTAGTATGTAAACATCATATATTTTAGTCTATGATGTATAATATTGTAGAAGTAGAACACTACTGTTTGGTGTGAGACTTCATCCTAAAGGTATAAGGACCCTTTTAAATAGGAAGGCATACAAATATGGAATATCCTGGGTGGGATTCTTAGAAAAAGTAATTGATTCTTGTGCACCTCTACCTACATTATCTTAAGATTTGAGCTCTATGTTCTTCAAATTGTGTGATACTTGGATTATGTGATGAAGGATCTTGCATGAGATGCGTATTAGGAATGTCTAGTGGGTGTGAATCATCACTTAGCCAAATGCGTAGATCTACACTAAATACTTTAGGCAAAAGGCACATATGGGAGGAATATGTATGTGGTTTGCACTTTGTAGGTGTGAAAATATTATGTAGGGCCTTTGTGATCTCTACATAGGTTGTGGGTGACTTAGAAATTCAATAGGATTTAGATTATATTTTAAACTTTGCACCTTTGAAATTTGAAACTTTTGAACTTGATTTTTTTAAATGCCATAGAGTAACTTGAACATGAATTAATATCTTTCCCCCTGTACTGTACTAAGTTAATATTAAATGCCATTTAAATTTATAAATATTTATAAACTTGTAAGTTTTAAATATAGGAATGAGTGCACATACATGTCACATGCCCAGATAATTTGAAAATTTTTAATCATGTTATAATTCTAAAAATTGCATAGTGCCATAAATCTAAAATTCATTGATATGGAATTTGATTTCTCAAGACAAACCCATTATGATTCTCCCCTTTGAGATGAGAAATGAATCCTATAATTCACTTATCTCAAAACAAATCATGTGTTAAAGATAGAATCATCTAGCAACCTTTGAATAATTTGCATTGCATTGCATCATAGTATTGAATATAATATTGTATTGTAAATGAAACATTTGTTAGAGAGATATAATATTTAAGAACATAAGCATGATGTGCATGATATGCATCATGGCACTAAAGTAATAATATGATATATAAGTAACATGCGATATGAATCATGGAACCATAGTAACAAGAAATGAACAAGTAAGCAATGTCACACAATTTGTATAATACGTCACACAAATCCCAAAGGCCTCAACCAAGGGAAATGTGAATTCCACATAAACACAAAATGATAAGGGATGAAATAAAATGGCATGATGATGCCATATAAGCAATAATTTTCATGTATAAGGCCAAGGACCACACATAATTGCAAGTAAGACCTATCCTATCATGTAGTAAAGTAAGAGTAAAACATATAACAAATGAGACTAGTTTAATTAATTATATGTATCAATATCATTATTAGTAACAAAAATATCCATGTAACACATTGGAAAGTATGAGTGATTATCAAAATATTTACATGATATATAACTCAACATGGTAGGAAGGTTATGGATAGATATAACCTGTTTAAGTGTTCATGCAAAATGACGAGATGCCACAAACTTAGAAAGGTTACTAGGTAATAAAAGAAACCCAAAATCAAAGAACCATGTGAAATTATGTCCTGTATCACACTAAAATACCACATGAAAAGTAACGTGTATTGAAAATTTAAATATGCTATCTACCTAACATAGAATAAATAACATATGTAAATAAGTGTTGACTATTTTGACCACAAGTTAAAATAGGTCAACTCACTATAGTATAAAATTTGTATATGGGATTATTAGTGTCCTATAGGGTGTGTCATGGTCTTATTTTGGGTAATTTAATATGTCATTAACTTGGTCATATTCCATTATAGCCCCTTATGTCATTTCTAGCCTCATAGGCTCATATTTGATCTATTTGTGAAGGTTGTATGGTTTACCTTAATGTGAAAGTTTTAATAACTATTATTACATGTATAATATGTTATATTCCTTGTAAATAATGTCACTCCTATTTAAATTGTGCAGGTTCCCAACTGAAATCAAGAAAATAATTAGAAAAGGAGTTTTGGTAGTTGTATGACCTATAGACGAGAGTGACATGTGGGAAAATATTGTGGAATGGATATTAAAATATGATGAATTAATTTACATGATTGATATAATTTTTAAGCATATAAAATTTCTGAAAATGGTTCTGCTCCTCCATCACTCCACTAGACATGTAAAACTAGGCAACATGTCTTCTGATGGTACAACCAGTAGGAGTAGTTTCAATTCAAATGATCTTGGTAGTAGATATTAAACTTATTAAAATTAAATTTCATGGTATTATTTATAGGATTTGGCACTTTTTAATTATGAACCATGCTTTAGAAGTTGACTATCTCTTTCTATATGTTATTTCCCACACCCTGCAGGTTTTCTTTTTGTATGAACCGGTCAATACAATCCACTTATTGTAATTACATACATATGATGTGGATATTATTATATCATGGTTACCATATTTGGTTTCATGTTTTAACATGAATTTATGAACACAACATCTCAAGTTTTAGGTTAAGATCTCTATTGCTAGTTGTAGGCATGATCTACTAATTATAGAGGTTCTTGTCCTAGTAATGGTTTAAGAGGAAGGTTTTATGTTGTGTATCATGTTTTACACATATTGTTAATCCTATTTACTTCTAAACTTAGTCTCAAAGGAGATCATCAATAGAGTTACGGTCAACCTCCAACATAGTCAAACTTTCCTGCATGAATGCCATTTACAGTCAACTAAGTGAGATGTTTTGCAATTTTGAGAATGTTCATGGAGAGGTAATGAAGTTTTTCAAGATTTTAGGGAAACTATTGAATAGTAAAAATCAATCTAAGCCATTGCAATGACATGTGATAGTATGTGACAAATTAGTTCTCTAATACACATACTCCTACACCATTAATGTGCATCTATAGGTGCTTCACAAGAGAATAAACACATTGGAAGGAAGCATTTGACTTGTTTGAAATACATCTAGGTTGAAAGGATCCATTTGATATTCATAGGAGGTCTAATTTTGATTATAAGGTCATTCACACTATGCATATCACCTATATCCCTAGTCACTACCTTGTTTTCTACTGCAATGTACATTTACAAGCTCCTACAAGAGGTCTAAACATTTTGAATGAACAATTTGAGCATAATAAGATCTTTCTAAAGGTATTATGGAGTTTAATAATACCATAGAAACTATGTTAGAGCCATATAATGGCAAGAAAAATTGAAGATCCATGCTCATACATGGAGAAGGAGTTATAGGGATTGATTACCTTAAAATCTCCAAACAGAGACCCTACAATACTTTTGATATTTTCATGATAGATAATCTTGAGGTCTTCAAAAGTCCAAATGGATCCATCTTGTATACCTAATGTAAGGGTGACACGTTGATAAAGAAAGAAAGGGTTTGGTCAAAAGAGCATGATGTTTTGAAGCCTCTATCCCATACAATATTTCACTATAAGTTTTTAATGTTTTATATAGTATCTTGAGCTTTCAAAGTGACCTCATAGTCCAAGGTGGTAAGACAAAATCTTCTCCTCATGGTAAAAGTCCTTATTTAAGATGGACCAGTAAGAATATATCAAGAAATAAGTGATATACCTAATGTAAGGGTAACACATTGATAAAGGAAGAAAGGGTTTGGTCAAAAGAGCATGATGTTTTGAAGCCTCTATCCCATACAATATTTCACTGTAAATTTTCAATGTGTTGTTTCCAAAATTAGCTTAGCCCATTTTTGGGAACAACTCCCTACGAAACTTGTCTGTTTCGTCTTTTGTCTCTCTAAGTTTGTTTTCGAGACGGGTTTTGAATTCATTCTCATCTTGGCTTAAGAACGTGAGAGTAGTTACGATCTCATTGCGACCAAGAAAATCCCTCCCCCAAACTGCCTCTTCCAGAGTTGGTCTTTTCTTCTATTTTCGTGCACGGGCGGCAAATTTTGCTGCCAGTGCATTTTTGACCTTTGTAATGTAAGGGTGGCAAATTTTGCCACTCCTGTATTTTTCTTGTAAGAGTGGAAAATTTTGCCGCCCCTACATTTTGACCTGTAGGGGCAGAAAATTTTGCCACCCCTACGTTTAAACTCATCGAAACATGCAAGGGCAGCAAATTTTGCCGCCCAAGCGTGCCTTAGTTTCCATGCACAACATTTATTACCATGCACAGTGGGTTGTTGGGGTTGTTTTTCACCCCATATAAACTGATTTGAACCCCATTTATTCTCATTGCTTCCTCCTCTCCTCTTGCCTTTCACATTTGGATGATCCAGTAGATGACTTGAGGTGTGATTTGGCAGATTTCACCCTGTGACATGTGCGGCTTTCTAGGTAGGTCTTGCATTTGCTTTTCTTATCCTTCCTTTCTTAGCTTCTTTCCTCTTTTAGCTTTATTTGTTTGTTTTTGTTGCATTTGGGTGTTTTTATTTCTGTTTCTTTTCCTCTCCCCCACCTTGTTCATATTTTTTTCCTCTTCAAACTCCCAAGGGTAGTGATTTTCGCCGTGCCTCCCCGTTACCCGTGGCTTTCCTTAGAAAGCCCACATGGGCGGCAATTTTTGCCACCATGTGTCTCGATCCTCCCTCCATCTTTACAGGTGGTGATTTTTGCTGCCTGTGCTAACCCATTCATGCACTGATAGTGATTTTCAGTGCCCACACAACCTCCTTTACTGGACATGCGTCGGCGGCAAATTTCACCACTGAAGCATGCCCAACCTGCAGGGGCAACAAATTTTACTGCCCCTACCTTTTTCCCTCCAAACCTGGAAAGGCAGTGATTTTCACTGCCTCTATAGGCCAAACCTGCATGGGTGGCAAATTTTGCTGCCCTTACACTCTTTCACTCCAACTTGTAGGGGCGGTAAATTTTACCACCCATGCATTCCTCTGGATTTTCCTAACTCTGGAGGATTTTCCGTTTTGTCTTTTTCTTTCCCTTTTTGCCTCATTTCCCACACCTTTTTCCAACCCAAACTTTTTAAGTGACCTCCATTGACTAGGATCACTTAAAATGCATTTTTCCCAATTCATCCATTCTCGCCTAATTCTGTGATCATGACTGCAGTATTCTCAGAGAACTCTTGCTCGTCATCACCTATTTGATTAAAGCTAGTTCCCATGTCTAAAGCATTTCCAAAAAAGGTGAAGACCATGAAATATAAATACCAGGGCATCTTCCCGCTCACTTCGGTCTCTTTTAATGTCGATGACATCCGGGACACTAAAATTGGACACGTGGACATGGCCGAGTTCATAACTCGAATGAAGGTGACGAAACTGAGCACTGATATAAAGAGGATTATTGAAAGCAACATCCACCTGATTGCCACTTTCCCAGTGGAAACACATCTTATAGAGTTCATCCTTCAATGTGCCCACTTCTACAATAAGGAGACAAGGTTAGTCTCAGATGCTAGCGGTAATGTGGTGATTCGGCTGGATCCTGAATTCATCGACAAAGTCTTCATGTGCCCCCTAGCCACTGAAGTAACCAAGATTGACTTTGTGGACGCCTAGAAGGAATAGGATAAAGACCCTGAGAGGGCAAAGAAAGTGATGAACTACAAATGGATGAAGACCCCCAGGACCAACTTATCTAGATGGTCGCAAAACTTTCTGAGGAGTGACTTCATTAAAGAAGTTGGTGACTTGATCACCCTTCTCAGTAGAGTATGAGGCCTCCCATTTTCCTCACTGTTATATGAATGGATGTACCCATTCATTAAAATCATCTTCCAAGGCAAGCAAGTCATATTTTGGGGAGAGCAGATCATCAACGCTCTCTATGAGTAGCTAACCAAGCTACAGACTTCTTCCAAGTTTCATATGACTTTGTACCTTGTGTACATAATTGCCATAATGCAAACTTTTTTGAGTTTGACAATCGAAGGAGATAGAAAGATAACCCCAGTATACTCATATTATTTGCAGTTGACACTTCAAGGGTCAACCCGTCATTTTAAAAGGATTAATGACACCTTCTTTGCCATATTTCTATGCCTCTTCGACCCTCAGCTTGAGTAGAAGAGAGTATCAGACGAGGCTTGGATAGTGGTCAATGACTACAACTGCATGTTCCTCTAATTTCCCACCTTCTGCTATCTTTAGGTTGGCTTTTTCCAAGGCTACCCCTATATGCTCCCCAGGTTCCCTTCAGATAAGTTGGTACTAATGAAACTTTGCTGACAATTGATTGTCATACATACCAGACAAATGGAGCTAAAGAAACTAGGTTTCAGGTTTTCAATCAAAATTGGCAGGTGTTCCATTGCCACAGCAGCCAAAGCCAAAGTCATGGAAATAGAAATGCAGATGGTCACCCTAAAGTAGTTCAAGAGAAGAGATAAATTTGACTATAGGGGAGTCAAGGAAAAAATTAGGCAAAAAACTCAGTTTCATGAGCCCATGATTGAAGATATCTGGATTGACCTGAGGACGACTGAAGAAATCAAAAAGATGGATTATTGCAGGCTGACCCTAGACCAAATTGAATATCTGGGGCTTGCAGAGATCCCCTCCAGTTTGGTCGATGACAGGAACATCATCAATAGCAGATACCTGGTTGAAAAGGTTGCTGGCTCTCCTCTTCCACCAACTCAGTGGTCTCAGAAGGAACTAACTTCTCTAAGAAAAAGATTTGAACCAATATTGGCTAACACCAATGATTGGTTAGCAGCCAGGGGAATCAAATTGAAAGAATTTATCTCAGGATCAGAGGCTGAATACCAAGTAGAGATGAAGAAGAAGGTAGAGAACAAAACCAAGAATAAAGGTGATGCACCTTCCCCTTCTAGGCCTCACAAGTCTAGAATCATCTTTGTGTCTAAAAAACCAAAGACTACTGAAGAGCCTAAAGTGGCAGCTAAAAGAACTAAAGAATAGAGCCCTCAGACATAGGCAGCTCAGCCAATGAAAATAGATGATCGACTATCAGGACAGCCAAGCACTTCACCTCTACCTTCACAAGAAGAAGCACAACTGGTCAAGAGCATCTCTCCTTCTCCACCTCAGTCTCTTGTGGCACCCTCTTCTCTTATCTCTCTGATTAGTGTTCCCTCTTCTGGAGCCACCTCTCCTTCTAGAGTCATATTTGGTGATCCTCAGGGTGCTTCTAGAGGTTCTCCTCGCTCCTCTGGGTCCATTCCCAGTTTGTCATCTCCCTCTTTCAATCTAGGGGAAAGTTCTACCTAGAAACCAGAATCAGTAGTTGGTATAGTTTTGCCTGTTACTCCCACTGTGACTACTGTCACCACTAGCAGTGTAGAAGCTGCCATGATAATGCCAGCTGAGACAACCATTATCACAATGGGTACTTCTATCCTGCCTTGGATGTCAGCTTTCACCCCTAAAAGAAAGAAGTCAGCCATCTCTCTAGATGACTTCAATTTTGGCAAAATAGTGTCGGTAAAAGCTAAGGCTCCTAAGAGGCCAAGGATCCTCTCCAAATTGGTCGAGGAAAAATGACATAAATTTTTGGAAATTGCTAAGCCTCCATAGGACGCAACCCTTGAGGGTTTCAAAATGAGCAGCTATTCTATCTCTCGTGTTGAACTCGGCAAAGTTACTCACAAAGGTG
The DNA here is from genome assembly GCA_037957365.1 of Torreya grandis. NCBI lineage: Eukaryota > Viridiplantae > Streptophyta > Pinopsida > Cupressales > Taxaceae > Torreya > Torreya grandis. The sequence continues at coordinate 1,644,994 of JARHVA010001949.1, forward strand.
CGAAAAGTGATCTTCAGTCTGTTATGGACATTATGGTCCAAAAATTCGATCGAGAGAAAGAGATGAAAGATTATTACAAGGCCAAGACAAAGTAGTGAATGGTAGTAATAAGAAGGTTCACTCTTCCCCCTAAAGTGGCAACTCCAGAGGCCTTCTCCGTAGATGACCCTGTCATCCAAAAGGTAGAGAAGACTTACTTAAAGGGAAAAGTCCTGGAGGACTACGTTGAAAAAATGCATACTCAGGGAGTTTCCTTGCTATCAAAGGTTGTAGAAAAGATGAACAAGATGAAGAAATTAAGGGCAGAGTTAGATGACTTTGTCTCTCTTATCTCTTAGGAGATTAATAGTTTAGAAATATATCTTGCCAAATGGAAGGAGATGAAGGATCTAAAGAAAATCACCTTGATATCTATCAATGTCATCTCCAACAAGGACTCTTATGTTGAGATCAAGGAGTCACTGATCTTCAGGATCCAGGTACTCAAAGATTTAATTGAGGATCTCAGGGCTTTCAAGGATGCTAGTGAAAAGAGCGACACAAGTCTACTCAATAAATAGGAAGAACTGCCCTGCAACCTAACCTCCAAAGAAAATCAATTCCTCTCAGTAAGAGAAATGATTCATAGTTTCAAAGAGATGATTCAAAGAGATTTTGAAGAGAAATCTTTCTCAATGTCTTCTGTGGATAGTATTCTAGACACTCAGTTAACTTTAGAAAATGTAAAATCCAGGTTAACTGGTCATGCTAAGGCCATCATAGCATTGAAGGATGCATTAATCAGAACCAGAATTGTTTCCAAGAACACGGTTGCGTTAGACAGCATAGGAATTCAAGCATCCATTACTATGTACGATGCTCATTTGAAAAAATTTGGCAACAAGAACTGAATTTTTCCCCTTCTTTCTTCTTCTTTCCTTATGCACTTTTGTTTTGTGAAAAGTGCATGCAATTTTGTAAAATGTAATTACATGTAAATATTTTGAAAAAATATCTCAAAGTCAAAGATGAGTCATCTTTGACTGAGATATTTTTGTATTTTATTATTTTCTAGTTTTTGAGGATTTTCTCTCTATATATAGTGGAGACCTCATTTGTAAAAAGATCTTGGAAAAATTAAGAGCAAACACTCTACTGAAATTGAAGCAATTTTTGAGACTTTGTGCTCAAACTTGTAAATCATATTTTGTTGAATGAATGAGAAGCAGGTTTATTTCAGACTTTGTGTTGAAGTTATTTGTGTTGTCTAGGAAACAGTTTCTTATGTTCTCTTTTCCGATAATCTCTTGTTTATCTAATTTAATAAGCAAAGTGGGTGTGTTTATATTATCTAAGAGCGCTTCTTGTTAGGGGATCTCTAGCTCTACCAATTAGAGCACAATTGATTGCTTTCTTATATGCAATTAAACACAGAATTATACCAGAATGATAAAGTAGCTAGAAACTTGAGACAACAAAGAATTAGAGAGACAATACACACTCTTGTATTAAATACTACTAGAAGAAAATACAATAAGGAAGATGCCACTTCTTCCTCCACCTCAAAGGCTTGCCACACCTCAAGACCTTCTTCCCTCTCTCTCTTTCTCAACACAACAACTCTAAAGCCTGAGTTGCTATCCCTCCTTAAATGCTTCAGCTGATCTCCTTGACCTTACACCTGTAGATCTCCTTGACCTTGCTTGCTTCAATGCTTTTACTTGCCTTAGAATTAATTACAATACATGCCTTATGGGTCTTTAAATAGGATCCCATTCTTACAAAAATAGAACTCTAACTACTAATATTAGACACACAGCCCGCGACTTAAATTAGCCCCTTAGCATGCAAACACTCGGTTCAACTAACTAATTGTTCGTGCAACGAACAGTTCTAGACCGCATAGGCAACCGACACCGGTCCCTGCTTGTCTGGTGCTGTCCACATCGACCGACTCCCTGTCGTCGCTGGTCTCCTTCTCCACTGCATCTGACTGACGTCGATCATACTGCCAACACTGGTGGCTCTGGTTCTTCAGCATCTTTCCTTGTGTCTGCAAATAGTTGAAGCTTTTAGCTCCACACCTTAACACTTCTAAAAGGTAGAAGATAGATTTTGAGCTACTTTTATCTTTGAGATTTAGTTATCTTTTGTAGTTTCAGGCAAAGATTTTGTGCTTCATTTCACTCTATAGTTACGCTTGTTCCAGATTGGTGAAGGAGACTACGGAAGACTTTGTGCTTGCGTAATTGTTCTTGTGGACTTTGTTACTTCAGGGGATCTTCTACTGTCTGTTTGATACCATTCCTGAAAGAAGAGGAGTGTTGTTAGCTAAAGACTAGGATATCCCTCTTTTGTTCTTCATACATTACCTCTGAAAAAAGAGAGGTAGATGCTATTATACCATCTCATGTGTTATTTTCTGCTTACTTATATGCATATATCTAGCGCATAAATATTTATAGGGAACCTACCCTTGATGAGAAGAGAGATTTAATTCATCCAGATCTAGTAAACCCATACTTTTCATGGTGTAAATCTCCCTATGTTGTGGTTGATATACCCATTTTGTCATCAGTTAGTTGATGACAAAATATTCACCCAACAGTTTTTGGCGACTCTGCTCGGGATTACGTACGAGCATCTTGAAGCCTTAAGCTTCAACTTGAAGCAGTTTCGGTCCCTTTTTCATTTAAAATTTGGCAACTCCACGCTACACCAGAAGCTAGAGATCTAAGGGTGTTTTTGATCCCATGTTTGAGTTGGCACAACAGAGCAACTTTGATATGTTCCCTTCACCATCTTTCCTCCAATGATCTAGAAGTCTTCTTCCTGACCTTATCGGATCACCCTCGCAAGGTAGAGCTTCTTTTCCTGCCATCAATCATGCCCTGCCTATAAATACCCCACCAAGGTTTGTTATCCTGCCATTTAATCCTCTTATCATAATGGCTCAAGGTCTGTGGGGTGATTTCTTTGGTCCTCTTAACTTGACTGCACCTTTGCATGAACTACCGCATAGTTCTCAAAAAAATTTCCCTAAGTTTTTTGGTGATGGAAAGGTTCATCCCGATGAGCATATTGCCACTTTATCCATAGCATGTGGTGTAATTAGTGTTGAATTTGAAGATGTAGCAGTGAGACTTTTCATGGAAACCCTACAAGGAGCTACCGCAAATTGGTTCTATCACCTGTAGGCCGGGTCAATAACTGACTGGGATACGCTCAAATCTAAATTCAAAGCTAGATTTAAACCTGTTAAAGATGCACATACTTTGTTAGCTCAACTAACACAGATGAAAAAAGAATCCCAAGAACCCATGAGGGATTTCATAGCTAAATTCAACAAGTTAAGAAACCAGATCCCAACTGTGGCTCAGCCTACGCTAGAGAATCTCAAATGCTTTTTCATCAATTCACAGCTTCTTGAAGTAAGTTTCCTATTGAGATGAACTAGCCCTATGGATCTAGCCTTGGCTCAAGATTTGGCTATTGAGATTGAAGATGATATTATTCTAGTAGGTAAGATCAGAAAAGACTCTAATAAAAATAAACTATCTTCATCTGCTGAAAGTTCTTCAGGCACTATATTTCCTATGGTGCAAAAATTGACAAATGAACTAATAGCTTTGAAGAGGCAAATAGCCCAAGGTACGTCTGCTTCTACCTATTGAGATATGCCCAGGAGAATGTTCTAAAATCAGCAGTATTAGGGTAATGCTACTCAAAACCAAGGGCAACCAAATCGCCTGCCTCTCCCTCCAGGAAAATTGGCCATTGAAGCAGCACCTGCAAATTCAGCGGTCAGTTACCTAGAAGCTGAACATGACTATTCATTTCAACCTCAGTTGTACCAATAAGAAGATGCTAATCTCTTTGATGAGTAGGAAGAAGAATTAGCTAGCGAATCCAATATCGGTTTCATGGATTACCAAGATGAAGCTAGAAGTAAAGGGGAGGGTTTGGATGGATCCTACACTATTTTCACCAGATCTCAAAATCAGTCAGATTCCCAGACTGACAAAGGAAAGGCAGAGGAGGAACCCCAGCCAGTGGTTTCCATTGTTAAACATGGGACTCCATTACCTCCAAAATAAAAAGATTAGGTGATTCATAAAAAAGTAAGTTCCTCCAACCATGCCATCCCTTCCACTTCTGTTGTTCAGACTAGTGTCGTACCTACTAAAATTCCAGATGATGGACTCCCTTCTTCTATCTCAAGTTCTTTTCAATTGTTTGATATAATTGATCATGCTAGAAAACTAAAATTTAAATGATAGAGGTTAAATATTTGAGGGCTAACTCAGAATAGTTTGATAGGTTAGCAGAATATGTAAAAAATAAAGCCGTCCCCATAGGACAAGGTTTTTTGAAGGCCGTTCATGATCCCCCTAAAGATAAATCGGCCCAAAACCATCTTGTTGTGACTCTTCCTATTGCTCTTGGGAAAATAGAACCTTTCTATGTTTCCCTACTTATAAATGGTTATAAACTGAGTAATTGCATTATAGACTCTAGAGCCTCAGATAAAGTCATGCCCGCAAAGGTGGCAGATTCTCTTGGCCTGGCTTTGACCAAAACTTTTGGGAGGTGTTTTTCCATGGAGAATAAGCAAGTTCCTTTCCTTGGTCAAATAAAATATGCTCAATATGCCTTCACGACTTTTCTAGAAAAGTGGATAAAAATGACGGTTTTAGTGGTCGATGTTCTAGCATCTTACGGCATCCTGCTTGGGTAGAATTTTTGCAAATATATGGGAGGTGAGCTAAGTATGGACTTGTCGGAAGCAAGAATCCCAATCCAAGGTGTCATGAAGAAGTTTCTTCTTGAAAAAGAAGTAAGGTATGTAGTTACCTGATCATCGGCACCGAAAGCTCAAATTTTATTTGAGTCTTCAGGCATGGGCAATTACTTCTTGTCTACGGACGAGTTCCATGGGGCATCTGATGAAACTCTTGCGAGTGATAACTTGAGATTGTGTTTAGTTGACACAATAGGAGAATCAATAAATCAAAATGAACATGTGAAAAAACCTCTTCCCCCAAATGAAGGAGTTTTCAAAGAAAAGGCAGCGTCTAACGAGGTATGGACCTTAGAATTTGATGGCAGCTGCTCTTCTACTGGTTCAAGAGCTAGGGTTCTATTGGTATCTCTTTAGGGAGATATTATTTCTTTATCCTACAAATTATAGTTCAACAATACCACGACTGAGTATGAGTCCCTATTGCTTAGACTATAGGCTGCCAAAGAAAAAGGCATTAGGCTACTCCATGCTAAAGGGGATGCTGAGTTGATAGTCTGCCAAGTGAGGAACCTTTATTAGACAAAAAATGAAAGGTTGTGCCACTATCGTAATTTGGTCTGGGATCAGATTGAAAATTTTTATGCTTTCAACATCTCTGCCATTTTAAGGGAATTCAATGATCGGGCAGATGCATTGGCTATCTTTACCACCCTTTTAGTCCCTCACCCAGATTTTAAAGGAGATAGGTACACTATTGAGCTGGTCTTTCAGCTAAGTATACCCAATAATGCCAGTCATTAGCAAGTATTTAACAATGATGATCAGATCATCACCTTCTTGGAGCAAAAGGACAGTTTTGAACAATTGCATTTTGAAGGTAGTGAACTCTGAAAATGTGAAGCAACTCCCAAGTCAAATATGAATACAGGTGAGGATTTTCTACAGCTTAAAAGGAATAAGATTCCCAAAGGCCTAGTTTCACTAGAGAAGTTGTTTGATAACCATGATAGGTTTATTAAACAATAGCGAATAGATTCAAAATCCTCTCAAGATTTTGATCAGGTAAACTTGGGAACCAAGCAAGATCCTAAAATGGTAAACATTGGGAAATGCTGCACTCTCGAGGAGAGATTTAAGCTTGCTAGTTTATTTCACCAATATATAGATGTATTGGCCTATTCCTACGATGATCTAAAATCACTTAGGCCAAATGACATTCGTCACGACATTCCTCTGAAGGCCAACTCTGTACCTTACAAGTAAAAATCTAGGCAATATAACCCAAAAATCTCAGGTACCATTTTAGCTGAGATACAAAAGATGTTTAACGCCCAGATAATTTTTCCAATCCATCACTCAACATGGATTGCCAATATAGTGCCTGTTAGGAAGAAGAATGGCAAAATTCAAATTTGTGTGGATTTTAGAAACTTAAATTAGTTGTCTTTAAAAGATAACTACCCCCTTCCTATCATGGATCAAGTTTTGCAAATGGTAACAGGTTCAGAAATGTTATCAATGTTGAACAATTTTTTGAGGTATAATCAGGTCAAAGTCGGGAAAGCAGATCAGCATAAGACAACATTCACCACACCGTGGGGCACATTTGCTTATTGAAGAATGCCTTTTGGCCTGACAAATGCTGGCACCACATTTCAAAGGGTGATGGATCTTGCTTTAAAAGATGAGATGGGAAAATTCATTGTAGTATACTTGGATGATCTGACAGTGTTTTTAAAACATCATTCCCAACATGTTCACTATTTGCAAAGGATACTGGAATGCTGTCGTCAGAACGGTATTTCTTTAAACCCAAAGAAATCTATTTTTAGAGTAACTAAAGGGAAACTTCTCAGACACATTGTGTCCTATGAAGGTATTAAAATTGATTCAGAGAGAGTCAATTCCATCCAAGAAGTTACTCTACCTACCAGCAAGACCGCAGTTCACTCTTTCTTTAGAAAGGTGAATTTTCTTCGAAGGTTTATTCCTGAGTTTGCTGAGAAAACCTGTCACATTGTCAACATGATGAAGGGCAATGTTACATTTAGGTGGACTGCTGAGGGAAAATTAGCATTCAAAGAAATTAAGGAAGCAATCACCCGTGCACTAGTCTTGGTCTGTCCAGATTATACTAAAAGTTTCAAAATATATAGTTATGCCTTCGAACATACACTATCAACTATTTTGGTCCAACAGAATCTAGAAGGTGTAGAATCTCCTATCTCTTTTATGAGTTGTCCACTTAAGGATCATGAGATAAAATATTTTCTTATGGAGAAGCATGCATACGCAGTGGTCAAAGCGGTCAAGCACTTTAGGTTTTATATCCTAAACTCTCACACCGAAGTTCTCATACCAGACACAACAGTAAAATCCATTTTGACTCAACAAGAGTTCAATACGAAGAGAGGTAACTGGATTGCCAAGACTCAGGAGTTTGATCTGGACATCAAACCAACCAAGCTCGTATGGGGAAAGGGTCTTTGCTAATTGATCACCAACAACATTCTAGGTGAAGCAGAAAGTGAAGAAGTAGTGATCGAAGGCATCCCTACGGTCCTTTTTGTCACAACTACTGATGAGTGGTATTCTGACATTGCTCATTTTATGACATATGGTGAGTGTCCTACTCACCTTTTTTTTAAAGAGAAAAGGAATGTTAAGTTAAAAGCAATTGGTTATGTCCTCTAGGACAATGGTCTTTACAAGAGAAACTTGGACGGGGCATTTCTTCATTGTGTTGACAAGGCACAACAAGAAAGACTCTTAGAATCTTTCCATAATCTGGCCTGTGGAGGACATTTTTTTGCACCAGTGACAGTGCACAAAATTCTATGAGCAAGGTATTATTAGCCGCTTCTATTCCAAGATGCCTACAAGTGGGTGCGTAGGTGCGAATTGTGTCAGCAATTCATTGGAAAGCCTAAGCTGCCTACCTTGCCTCTCAAGCTGGTGGTGATCGAAGAACCATTTCAACAGTGGGGTATTGACTTCATTGGTGTATTCAACCCATCTTCAAGTGCCAGACATGATTATGTCCTCATGGAAATATATTATTTTACTAAGTGGGTGGAGGCCATCCCAACCAAGCATGCTACGTTTGAAGTGGTGTGCAGCTTTCTCAAAGAAAATATCATCTCCAAGTTTGATGTCCCACTAAAGATCATAATAGATAATGCAGCCTATTTTTTATCACATGAAATTACTCAATTTTGTTTCTATTATGGGATTACCCTATCCCACACTTCAGATTATTTCTCTCAAGGAAATGGCCAAGCAGAATCGAGTAACAAGAACCTAGTCACTATTATCAGGAAATTGGTGGACGATAATCAGAGAACATAACACAAGGCATTGTATAATGTTTTATGAGCAGATAGGATAACACTCAAAAAGACTATAGATATGTCACCTTTCCAGCTTCAATATGGATTGAATGCAACAATTCCCATCACCCTTGAACTACCAGTGCTCAAGTTAACTAAAGTAATCAAAGACTCAACCTTCGAGAGCTCAATCGACAAAAGAATCATGTGTCTGAATGAGCTAAATGAGCATCGAGCCATGGTAGTGGATCAAATTAAGGAGCATCAAAACCAAGTGAAGGCACTCTTTGATAAAAAAGCTAAGGTCTATGAATTCTAAGTTGAAGATCAAGTCTTGTTGTGGGACAAGAGGTGAGAACCAAAAGGGATGCACGGAAAATTCGACTCCCTGTGGAGAAGCTCGTTCACCATTCGACAACTTTGTGGCGAGGCTAGTTTCTTTTTGGAGTACCAAGATGGAACACCATTCGTACTACCTCATAACGGGCAACATCTGAAGCTATTCAATCCTTGAGGCTTAGATAAGTCCATTTGTATATATGTACAATTTTTATGTTTTGTCTATTTTTCTTTCATTTTTTAGCTTGACTCCGTAGCCCAATGGCTTGGATGAAGGCACTTAGAGACTGGTTTCTACTCCCACTAATCAATTTGATTAACGAAAGTTCCCTAACATGAGCCAGTTTTTATTTCCAAAATTAGCTTAGCCCATTTTTGGGAACAACCCCCTATGAAATTTGTCCGTTTCATCTTTTATCTCTCTAAGTTTGTTTTCGAGACGGGTTTTAAATTCATTCTCATCTTGGCCTAGGAATGTGAGAGTAATTACGATCTCATTGTGACCAAGAAAATCCCTCCCCCAGATTGCCTCTTCTAGAGTTGGTTTTTTCTCCATTTTCGTGCACGGGTGGCAAATTTTATTGCTAGTGCATTTTTGACCTTTGTAATGTAAGGGCGGCAAATTTTTCCGCTCCTGCATTTTTCTTGCAAGGGTGGCAAATTTTGCCGCCCCTACATCTTGACCTATAGGGGTGGAAAATTTTGCCACCCCTGTGTTTGAACTCACTGAAATATGCAAGGGCAACAAATTTTGCCATCTAAGCGTGCCTCAGTTTCTATGCACGACATTTATTGCTGCACATAGTGGGTTATTGGGGTTGTTTTTCACCCCATATAAATTGATTTGAACCCCATTTCTTCTCATTACTTCCTCCTCTCCTCCTACCCTTCGTGTCTGGATAATCCAGTGGATGACTTGAGATGTGATTTGGTGGATTTCACCCTGTGACGTGTGTGACTTTCCAGGTAGGTCTTGCATTTGCTTTTCTTGTCCTTCTTTTCTTAGCTTCTTTCCTCTTTTAGCTTTATTTGTTTGTTTTTTTTGCATTTGGGTGTTTTTATTTCTGTTTCTCTTCCTCTCCCCTACCTTGCTTGCATTTTTTTCCTCTTCAAACTCCCAAGGGTGGCAATTTTTGCTGTGCCTCCCTGTTACTCGCAAATTTCCTTAGAAAGCCCACATGGGTGGCAATTTTTGCCACCCATGCATCTCAATCCTCCCTCCATCTTCATAGGCAGTGATTTTTACCACCCGTGTTGACCCATTCATGCACGAGCCGTGATTTTTGCCGCTCGCACAACCTCCTTTGCTGGACATGCATCGGCGGTGAATTTCACCGCTGAAGCATGCCCAGCTTGCAGGGGCAACAAATTTTGATGCCCCTACCTTTTTCCCTCCAAACCTGCAAAGGTGGCAATTTTTGCCACCTCTGAAGGCCAAACCTACATGGGTGGCAAATTTCACCACCCTTAAACTCTTTCACTCTAACTTGCAGGGGTGGTAAATTTTACCGCCCATGCATTCCTCCTCCAAATTTTCCTAACTTCAGAGGATTTTCTGTCTTGTCCTTTTCTTTCCCTTTCTGCCTCATTTTCCACACCTTTTTCCAATCTGGCCTTTTTAAGTGACCTCCATTGACCAGGATCACTTAAAATGCATTTTCCCTAATTCGTCCATTCTCCCCTAATTTCGTGATCATGACTATAGTATTCTCAGAGAACTCTTGCTCGTCAGCACCAATTCGATTAAAGCCAGTTCCCATATCTGAATCATCTCCAAAAGAGGTGAAGACCATGAAATATAAATACTAGGGCATCTTTCCACTCACTTCGGTCTCCTCCAATGTTGACGACATCTGGGACACTGAAATTGGACACGTGGACATGGCCGAGTTCATAACTCGAATGAAGTTAACGAACTCGAACACCAAGATAAAGAGGATTGTTGAAAGCAACATCCACCTGGTTGCCACTTTCCCAGTGGCAGCACATCATACAAAGTTCATCCTTCAATGTGCGTGCTTCTACAATAAGGAGACAAGGTTAGTCTCAGATGCTAGTGGTAATGTGGTAATTTGGCTAGATCTCAAATTCATTGACAAAGTCTTCATGTGCCTCCCAGCCACTGAAGTAACCAAGATTGACTTCATGGACGCCCAGAAAGAATGCGACAAAGACCCTGAGAGGGCAAAGAAAGTGATGAACTACAAATGGCTGAAGACCCCCAAGACCAACCTATCTAGATGGCCGTAGAACTTTTTGAGGAGTGAATTCATTGAAGAAGTTGGTGACTTGATCACCTTTCTCAGTAGAGTACGAGGCCTCCCGTCTTCCTCACTATTCCATGAATGGATGTACCCATTCATTAAAATCATCCTCTAAGACAAGCAGGTCATCTTTTGGGGAGAGCAGATCAACAACGCTCTCTATGAGCAGCTTACCAAGGTATAGACCTTTTCTAAGTTTTATATGACTTCGTACCTAGTGTACATAGCTACCATAATGCAAACTTGTCTAAGTTTGACAATTGAAAGGGATAGAAAGACAAACCCAATATACTCATATTATCTCCAGTTGACACTTTAAGGGTCAACCCATTATTTCAAAAGGATAAATGATGCCTTCTTTGCCATATTTCTATGCTTCTTTGACCCTTAGCTTGAGCAGAAGAGAGTATCAGATGAGGCTTGGACAGTGGTCAATGACTACGACTGCATGTTCCTCTAGTTTCCCACCTTCTGCTATCTTCGAGTTGGCTTTTTCCAAGGCTACCCCTATATGCTCCCCAGGTTCCCTTCAGATAAGTTGGTACTAATGGAACTTTACTGACAACTGATTGTCATACATACCAGATAAATGGAGGTGAAGAAACTAGGTTTCAAGTTTCTAATCAAAATTGGCAGGTATTCCATTGCCACAGCAGTCAAAGCCAAAGTCATGGAAATAAAAATGCAGATGGTCACCCTAAAGCAGTTCAAGAGAAGAGATAAATTTGACTACAGGGGAGTTAAAGACAAAATCAAGCATAAAACTCAGTTCTATGAGCCCATGATTGAAGATATCTAGATCAACCTGAGGACGGCTGAAGAAATTAGAAAGATGGATTATTGCAGGCTGACCCTAGACCAGATTGAATATTTGGGGCTTGTAGAGATCCCCTCCAGTCTGGCCGATGATGGGAACATCATCAATAGCAGAGGCCTGGCTAAAAAGGTTGCTGGCTCTCCTCTTCCTCCAACTCAGTGGTCTCAAAAGGAACTAACTTCTCTGAGAAAAAGATTTGAACCAATATTGGCTTACACCAATGATTGGTTAGCAGCCAGGGGAATCAAACTAAAAAAATTTATCATGGGATTAGAGGCTGAATACCAAGTAGAGATGAAGAATAAGGTAGAGAAAAAAACCAAGAACAAAGGTGATGCACCTTCCCCTTCTAGGCCTCACAAGACTAGAATCATCTTTGTGTCTAAGAAACCAAAGACTACTGAAGAGCCTGAAGCGACAGCTAAAGAAACTGAAGAATAGAGCCCTCAAACACAGGCAGCTCAACCAATGGAAATAGATGACTGGCTGTTAGCACAGCCAAGTACTTCACCTCTGCCTACACAGGAAGAAGCACAACCGCTCAAGAGCATCTCTTCTTCTCCACCTCAGTCTCTTGTGGCACCCTCTTCTCTTATCTCTCCAATCAGTGTTCCCTCTTTTGGAGCTGCCTCTCCTTCTAGAGTCATATTTGGTGATCCTCAGGGCACTTCTGGAGGTTCTCCTCACTCTTCTGGGTCCATTCCCAGTTTGTCATCTCCCTCTTTCAATCTGGGGAAAAGTTCTGCCCAGGAACTAGAATCAGTAGTTGTACAATTTTGCCTGTTACTCCCATTGTGACTACTGTCACCACTAAAAGTGTAAAAGCTACCATGATAATGCTAGCTGAGACAACCATTGTCACAATAGATACTTCTCTCCCACCTTGGATGTCAGCTTTCACCCCCAAAAGAAAGAAGTCAGCCATCTCTCCAGATGACTTTGATTTTGGCAAAATAGTGCCGATAAAAGCTAGGGCTCCTAAGAGGCCAAGGATCCTCTCCAAATTAGTCGAGGAAAAAGGATAGAAATTTCTAGGAATTACTAAGCCTCCACAAGATGCAACTTTTGAGGGTTTCGAAATGAGCAGCTATTCCATCTCTCATGTTGAACTTGGCAAAGTTACTCACGAAGGTGTGAAAAGTGATCTTCAGTCTACTATGGACATTATGGTCCAAAAATTCGACCGAGAGAAGGAGATGAAAGATTATTACAAGGCCAAGATAGAGTAGCTAACGATAGTAATAAGGAGGTTCACTCTTCCCCCTGAAGTGGCAACTTGGGAGGCCTTCTCCATAGATGACCCTATCATCCAAAAGGCAGAGAAGACTTACTTAAAGGGAAAAGTCCTGGAGGACTACGTTGAAAAAATGCATACTCAGGGAGTTTCCATGCTATCAAAGGTTACAAAAAAGATGAACAAGATGAAAAAATTAAGGGTAGAGTTAGATGACTTTGTCTCTCTTATCTCTCAGGAGATTAATAGTTTAGAAAAATATCTTGCCAAATGGAAAGAGATGAAGGATCTGAAGAAAAACACCTTAATATCTATCGGTGTCATCTCCAACAAGGACTCTTATGTTGAGATCAAGGAGTCACTGATCTTCAAGATCCAGGTACTCAAAGATTTAATTGAAGATCTCAGAGCTTTCAGGGATGCTAGTGAAAAGAGCGACACAAGTCTGCTCAATAAACTGGAAGAACTGCCCTGCAACCTAACCTCCAAGGAAAATCAATTCCTCTCAGTAGGAAAAATGATTCATAGTTTCAAAGAGATGATTCAAAGAGATTTTGAAGAGAAATCTTTCTCAATGTCTTCTGTGGATAGTATTCTAGACACTCAATTAACTTTGGAAAATCTAAAATCTAGGTTAACTGGTCATGCTAAGGCCATCACAACATTGAAGGACACATTAATCAGAGCCAGAATCATCTCTAAGAACACGGTTGCGCTAGACAACATAGGAATTTATGCATTCATTACTATGTATGATGCTCATCTGAAGAAATCTGGCAGCAAGAACTGAATTTTTCCCCTTCTTTCTTCTTCTTTCCTTATGCACTTTTGTTTTGTGAAAAGTGCATGCAATTTTTCTAAAATGTAATTAAATGTAAATATTTTAGAAAAATATCTCAAAGTCAAAGATGAGTCATCTTTGACTGAGATATTTTTGTATTTTATTATTTTCTAGTTTTTGAGGATTTTCTCCCTATATATAGTGGAGACCTCATTTGTAAAAGGATCTTGGAAAAATTAAGAGCAAACACTCTACTGAAATTGAAGCAATTTTTGAGACTTTGTGCTCAAACTTGTAAATCATATTTTGTTGAATGAATGAGAAGCAGGTTTATTTCAGACTTTGTTTTGAAGTTATCTGTGTTGTCTAGGAAAGAGTTTCTTATGTTCTCTTTCCTGATAATCTCTTGTTTATCTGATTTAATAAGCAAAGTGGGTGTGTTTATATTATCTAAGAACGCTTATAAAAGGTAGAAGATAGATTTTGAGCTACTTTTATCTTTGAGATTCAGTTATATTTTGTAGTTTTAGGCAAAGACTTTGTGCTTCAATTCACTCTACGGTTACGCTTGTTCTAGATTGGTGAAGGAGACTACAGAAGACTTTGTGCTTGCGTAATTGTTCTTGTGGACTTTATTACTTCAGGTGATCTTCTACTCTCCATTTGATACCATTCCTGAAAGAAGAGGAGTGTTGTTAGCTAAAGACTAGGATATCCCTCTTTTGTTCTTCATACATTACCTCGAAAAAAAGAGAGGTAGATGCTGTTATACCATCCCATGTGTTATTTTCTACTTAATTATATACATATATCCAGCGCATAAATATTTATAGGGAACCTCCCCTTGATGAGAGGAGAGATTTACTTCGTTCAGATTTGGTAAACCCATGCTTTTCATGGTGTAAATCTCCCTATGCTGTGGTTGATATACCCATTTTGTCATCAGTTAGTTGATGACAAAATATTCACCCAACACAATGTTTTCTATAGTATCTTGAGCTTTCAAGGAGACCTCACAATCCAAGGTGGTAAGATAAGAGCTTCTCCTCATTGTAAAAGTCCTTATTTAAGATGTAAAATTAAGAATATATCAAGAAACAAGTAAAGGAGTTGAGATTCAAGGTTTACATTCAAACTACCACCTACAATAGCTTTGTTTCCTTTAGGATGAACATCTACAATTGAATATAGAATGAAACATGTTAGGGTTTGGTAGTATGACTATTGATTAAAATCTAATGCATAGTATGGATGTTAATAACTAAGAAGAGATCTTAGAGACCTTTATAAGAGCCTAATGCATATTATACCTAGAATAAATCATAAATGGGCATGTATAGGTGTACTGTGCCTCAAAAGGTCACCTACAGTCAACTATAAGATGACAATATATTAGCATATGACATTTTTGCATTATCACAGGTATTCAAGCACAAAGTGGGTTAAAATGAGTTATGAGTGAGACTAAAAAACTTATATAAGGTATTAGGTTAATGATCAAGGCCTACAACATACAAATACTCACCTACACATATGTTTTACTAAGCAAGAACACAACACATAGTTGACTACAACTAGGTTGAAGTGAGTGTAGTTTGGATAGATGTGAAGAGTTAAAAAAGGTTGGGAGTGTTGAAATGATTAGAACATCTCAAATATGATGATTTATATCTCATGATATCCTCAAATCAAGGAACATATCAAAGACCAACTTTCAAGATTCAACCTACAGTCATGATCATGATCCATGCATAGTCAGCATGTTTAGGAGCCTATTTTGAGGATTTTGAAGGGTTAGAGGGTCTATGAGCATAATAAAACTTTTTAAATTAGTAAATAGTAATATAATAACCCAAATGAGATCCCCAAATCTTTTTTTAACTAGTCTATCTCAGACAAAGGGTACTCCAGGTAGTTTAGTTTGTCGGCTTGAAAAGTGAATGATGAAAGAAAGATGCTTGGAGGATTTGAGAGTTAAAATAAATGTGGGAATAGTTTTATAAAACATGAATCATCATGGTTGAATACTAAAAACACAAATAAGGTATGCAGAGAGATATTTAGACCCTGATTGCAAGCTAAACCTATTAGGCTTGAAATAGGCCTAAAGCAAAAATGGGGTCTAATACCACCTCTAGGGATAGATGGGAATTAATAAGAATTTTATCACCTTAATGGGGAGTTATAAGGTTAGAAAAAATATTTGGTTTGTATAAAAACCTCATAGAGAGGTCAAACTTGGCTCATACCAACTCAAGCTTGCATAGAATGCATGAAACAACTCGAGAAGACAACTTTGAAGGATCATACTTGTAAAAACATCTAAAATTGAAGCCTAAGGAGTTAGGAGATGTTAGAGAGGGTATTGAACAAGGTTTTAGTGAAAATTTTTAAAGGTTTGTATGTCAGAACTTTATGAACAATCCTTAGAGGTCAAAATTGCTCTAAACACTCCAAAACCCTTGGTAATGACCCAATGGGAAAGATGAAGAAAGAAAGGAATATAAGAGGGATATTTTTATTAGGAAATTACCTTAGAATTGAATAAGACTCACTATGACTCCTTCAAATCATACTAAGTTATACCCTATTTATACATATAAGGTACAAATTTGATTTTGTTGATAGATTTGTATGTTGGGTAGGTAAAAAAGGGTTTCAAAAGATGTAGATAATTTTGGGATATATATTTGGGCCTAATATAACCTCCCATTTCAATTTAGTAAATTATATAAGTTCACAAGTGCATTTTATAACACCTTCACCTCAGCCAGTCTAAACTAGCATAGTAAACAAAGAGTGATCACTAAGTGAGAAGATGAAAACTCTAATTGGGAGACCTTTTAAGGTATAAATCATGAATATAATGGAATGAGGAATATTGAAATGTGATCACATTCTATATATATTGTATTGGAAAATTGAAGACCTCTTTGGTAGCAAATGTGAGGAGTGAGTGGAAGGAGAGTGATTGTGACTGTAGGAAATGATAACTCATGTCTAGAAGAATATCAATGATTAGGGACACAATAAATTCATGTTGGGGAATGTTTATAACCCACCCTTCATAGTGAAATCATATAATATATCCCTAGTCTATTGTGGAATGTTCCAAGAAGCCCAAATGATGAAGGCAATTTCTAGGCAAGTAATTGAAGAGTCTTATGCCATAATTGAGGAGTTTCATGCCTTTAAGGGACATTTGTCCAAGTAGGCCTTGTATGATAGATTAAATGTTCATTTTTAATGTAGTTATAACTCTTTTTCTTAGCTTGACACATGTTCTAGTGACTCTTCAACTTTATTTTCCTCTCTCCTCTCTCACATCCTATAAGTATTAGCCATTTTGGCTCTCGTAGACTAATTCCACACCATGAATGGTGAAGCCCTACTGGTTTGATGTTATAATTTACTTTTGAATAATAAATAAAATCTATTTTGAGTTCATATATCATCTTGTCAAAGTGTGTGAAGAGTGACGTATAGTAAATAGTTAAGTGATATTCATATATCCTTGCTCTCTCTTAATACTTCTATATTTGATGCAAGTTGTTCTATTCTAGTAGGTTATATCAAGTGTTTTCAAGTGTATGGGTCTATTTTAAAGTGTAAAATTAGCCCTAGTGTCTGATATGATCGAGGAATCCAATAAGGGTGGTTAGATCATATGTTAGCTTCATAATGAAAATCAATCAAAATGAAAATAAACACACTAACATGCATAACACTATCTTACCTAGATCAAAGGGAGGATCATGGTGAAGAAACACAAATTAAAAAAACATAACTAAACATGGAAATAAATCACATAATTCTTTACTAATTCCTTGAATGCTCCAAGAGGTTTCTTCATTTAGCTTGCTCAAATTGTGCTCAAGAAGTCTTCATCAATGGGGCTTGGCTATCTCCATCTCCTCTTGGCACCAAGGTTGGCTTGGAATTTGGATTTGATATGGCTTAAAGTGGCTTGGATTGGATCAATTTTGGAATTATAACACTATGTATTTGTTTCATGCCCTAAATCCTGCATTATAACATTATTATGTCCAAGCTCTCCTAAATGGAGAGTCAAATGCTTGTATTTATAGGTTTTGAAATCAACCTATAATGAGTTAAATCCTAACCTAGGTTCATAACCCTAGTAGAGTTAAAATGTGTCAAAACCTTAGGATTATCATGGAATAGGTGTGCTTTGAGATATTTTTGATTTTGGACAACTCATAAAATCTAATGATGAAAACCTAGGATATTCATTGATTTTTGAATTTCTTTTTTGATAATTCATTTAATTGCTCAACATTAATTCAATTAGTATTTGATTAGGATTTACGTGTTAATTAATCCATTTTAGGCTTTTGAATATTTTCAAAGTTTTGATTTAATTGATTTGGGCATTTTCTCTATTTAATTGATTTTTGGGCCATATTAAAAAATTCTTAGGCTAAATGTTCAATGGTTGGTAAGAATTGATCTAAAGTTGGGTATGAAGCCATTGGTGGAAAATTTTAGGTGTCTATAATTTACCGCTGCTTGGGAAGACATTGCAAGCTATGAGCATAGTAACATCTTCTCAAAGAATAAAAATGTTTTTTATGCTTATGACTTCAAAAAAAATGGATGAATTATTGGGTGACCCCTTAAGGGAATGGTTAACAAAGGGGTCCAAAAATGGTCCCTCTAAAGAAGGAAATGAGTGGAACAAAATAGATGATAACATAATGATTTGCCTGATGTTGGGTAGAATTTTTGAGAATGCAAGTGGGATGGTGTATAATGGTTTGCCCAAACATGGTTATAAGCATTGTAACCAGATAGTGGTAAATATGATATGATAACACAATGATTTTCCCAAAGGTAGTTATAATCATTGAGAATCTAGGTGGGATGGTATACAATGATTTGCCCATAGGCAATTATAATCATTTGTATCTTGATTATGGAAAACAAGGCCCTATTGGCTAGAAGAAAGTGAATGATTTACCCAAAGGTGGTTATAATCATTAACCCTCAAATTGGTGATAACACAATGATTTTCCCAAAGGTAGTTATAATCATTGATAATGCAGGTGGGATGGTATACAATGGTTTTCCCAAAAGTAGTTATAAGCATTGTACCCAAATAGTGGCAAACATGCTAGGAAATGATGATGATCAAGATGATGACAAATTTATACAGAGGATAAAAATAAATTAGGAAACTTGCTAGTAGGGAGATGCTCATTTGAACTAGAAAATAGGATAATTATTTCATTGTTTAATTAATCTATTTGGGGTGTGATTTGGATTAGGATAGGATTATTTCTAAAGTTAGTGTCAAGGAGATATCATCACTTCATTTGTCGTGTAGACTTATTGAAGCTAATTTTTTTTATAGCACATGATAGTAGGCATCATGATAAAATACCATGATGACTTGGATGAAATATGTATAAAGATTGACTCCCATGATCCAATACTCAAGGGAAAATAATGCACCAATGATAAAAACCATGATGATAATGTTGATGTATAAATATGGATGGATTTAAGAATAAGTGCACAAAGAATCACCCAATGAATGCACATAGACCTGAATTAATGCAACAATACTGAAAGCAAACAAATAGGCACACAAACAAACAAATTAACAAAACATAATGAAAAACAAATAAACAAATGATGGTTAGTCATAATGTTATTACAAACAATGTGACACAAATAAGGTGGTAAATATTACCCCTAGAAAATAAGAAACAACTTAACAAACAAAAAAAGATGGGGGGAATAGAAGAAAAGGAAGGGGGTGTCCAAGCTATCTCCATATGCACTAGGAAAGTGGATGTTACCTAGCTAGTTCCATGGATGTAATATCCAATAAAATTTTCAAGTCGAATGTAGTTCTCCCAAGAAATGAGATAGAAGAAAATGATGATAGAAAACAAACATGATGGACATGATAAATGAATAGGAATGAACTCACAAAATGGTGAGAGCATGGGATAAAAAGGACAAAAAGGATGGGGAAACTAAGTGACAAGCGATTTCTTGTGACTTAGTGAGGGATCCTAGAATCCTTAGGGTAAAGAAGTGGTCAATGTTTTTGGTTTTTCTAACTCACTTTTCAAATGTTTTTTGAATTTTGGAGCATCTCAACTCAATTGAGAATGACAAGATACTTAAATGGTACAAGCTTACAAAATGATGAGAGCATAGATATCTTAAAATGTTTCTCACAAAATGGCAAAAGTGTAATGGCAAAGGGGGACTAAGCTAAACTCAACAAGTATCGAGTGATACCCACATAGTCCCAAAATGGCCTCAAGTGACAATAGTTACACCTTAAAGTGAAGGAATCTGACTAGTGTGGCAACCAATTCAAATAAAATAGGCATAATTGGCATAGTGGTATAGTATGGCGTATGAATGGATAGGTTGGTACATTAAGGCTAAATAAAAAATGTTGCCCCTAGTTTGCCCATAGGTGGTTATATCTAGGATATAATGGATCTGATCATTGATACTAATTTTCCCATAGGTGGTTATAACTGGTAACAAGACTAGTGAGACACTAATTTACCCTTGTAGGAGGATATAATTAGGTTCACATAAACAAACATGATTAAAATGAAACAAGAAATGATGGATGCAACTGCCAAAACTTTTATCATACTATTCCAAAATACCACCTTTATCTAGAATTCTTGAAACAACTACTAAAATTGATTTGATTCTTTGTGCTGAAAGAATGAAACCAATGGATGAACCAAGGTCAAACAGGATAGGTGGGGAGTGATCAAAACATGTTAAGTTGATAGAACGTAATGGTAGGATGGATAAGTGTCAGGTAAAGTGATAGGATGGTATAATGGTATAGTATAGAGAAGAATATTGATAATATGGTACAAATTGAAATGGTCCTCATAGACAATACATTGAGTCACTCAAGTGTAGTACCATTTGAGGTGTATAATGCTCATAAGATCATCAAGTTCATCTCCATTTGGTGTGGTGCACCTATATGCTCTTATGACATAGTCTACAAAAATGATGAAGGGACCTACTCAGTTGGGATTAAACTTGCCTTTATTCTTCATCTCAGTCATGGTATTATTTTAGTTCTCTTTGAGGACAAGATCACCAAGTTTAAAGTTTATGTGTTTCATGTGCCGTTTATAGTGGCCATAGAGTCAATTATAATTTGTTTGAAGGTTTTTTACTATGTCCATATGTTTCTCATCAAGTAATTTCATCTTTTAAAAATGAGCTACTCGATAGTATTCATCATTCAAAACATGTTTCAAAGAGATGCATAATGATGGCAACTCAACCTCATTAAGAAGAATGGCCTTAGTGTCATAAACAAGTGAGTACAGAGTGAGACCTATGGGAGTGCAATGATTGGTATAGTATGCCCAGAGGGCACAAAATATCTAAAGGTGCCAATCATGTCCTGTATCATTGAAAATATTTTTGAGGATGTTGATAATGGTTTTGTTTGATGCTTTTACCTAGCTATTGCCTTGAGGGTAATATGCTATGGAAAAATGTTGAGTAATCTTGTACTCAACACATAACACTTTAACATCATTATTTTTGAATGATCCACCATTATCAGATATAATGTCAAAAGGGATACCATAGTGGTAGATGAGATGGTTGAATATAAATTTGGAAATTTGCTTTCCAGTCATGTAAGTGAGGGGTATAACTTTAACCCACTTAGTGAAATATTCTTTGGTAGTTATATGTTTATGGTCATCTGATGAGGTGGGGTTTATCTTCCTAATGAGATTGAGGCCCCATGTAGCAAATGGCCATGATGTCAACATTGGTTTCAAATTCTTGGTCAGGGCATGTATCAGATAGACATACCATTGACATTTATCACATATTTTCACATATGCATCTACAACGGCATCCGTCATTGGCTAATAATAACTAGTACACAAGAGATTTTTTGATAAGACTACCTCACTAGTGTGGGCTCTACATAACCCTTCATGAACTTACTATAATACTAGTGTAGACTCTACCAAAGGTAAATAACAAAGTAAAGTTCCATCTAAACTATAGTGGTATAGGGTTGGTCCGAGTAAGGTATAACATTTAGCATTATGGATGAAGGCTTTGGTTTGTTTTTGGGTAAATTAGGTGGCATAATAGGATCATGGAGGTAAATGTATAGGTATAAATAAAAATTAGAATTGGGACCAATAATATCATAGATCATTGCGATAGTTGAAGTTTCATGAGTTGGTACTAGTAGATTTTCAATGAGAAATTGGTAGTCTTTTTTTGTGTCTATATGTTGAATCAAAGATCTAATGGTAGCTATGGCATCTGATATTATATTACTTGCCATTGGTATATGTTCAAACTATATGTCAATAATATATTATTTGAGAATGTTGACCATGGCTTTATAGGGAACCGACTTATCATCTTTGGTTTGAAAGTGGGATGTAACTTGATTGATGATTAACTATGAATCACCATAAATATTAAGATGAGATATGTTCCATTGTATTGCCTATCAAAGCCTTGTAATGAGTGCTTCATATTTGGCCATGTTATTAGTACAATGAAAGCTTATTTTGAATGACTTAGGGATTAGATCCACTATGGAGTGATAAACAAAAGGCCTACCCCTGATCCATGTGCTATGAATGATCTATCAATATACAGCTTTTAGTGATACTTCTTAAAAGGTGTGTCAATGATGGTCATAATGGATTCATTAGGAAATTGGAATGTGAGTGGCTCTATATATCTAAGGGGTGCTTCAATAAGCTAGTTTATAAGAACATGCCCCTTTATGGATTTTTGGTTCACATATCCTATCTCAAACTTACTAAGAAACATGATCCATTTGGCCATGCATCCTTGTAAATCTATTTTAGATAATATATAATTGAGAGGATATACTTTTGAAATGACCATGGTGTTATTATTCAACATGTAATGTTACAGTTTTTTAGTTACGAAGACCATGGCTAGATAGGCTTTTTCAATGGGTGTATAATTGTGTTCATATGCTACCATTGTATGAATTAGATAGTACATAACATGATCTTTTGAATTTTTATCATTTTGAGCTATAACTTCCCCAAGGGCTTTGTATGTCAATGATAGGTATATAAAGAATGGGTTTACCAACATAAGAGGCAATAAAATTGGTGGATTTGTTAGATAGTCCTTTAGCTATTGAAAAGCTTTATGACAATCATCATCCCAAATAAATGTGACACCATTCTTCAAAATATGTGTAAAAGGATGTCACTTATTGGTAAATTGAGATATGAAGCATGGATAGACTAGATATTACCCTACAAACTATAGAGATGCTTTAGATTAGTCAGTGGTGGTATCTTTGTTATGGCCCATACTTTGGCTAGATCAAATTTAATGCCCTTATGAGACACAATAAAACCAATAAATTTGCATGAAGTAACTCTAAAAACACATTTTTAGGGTTGAGCCTAAATTTGTATTCATACAGTTGCTCAAATATTCTCCTCAATGCTATTGGATGATCAAAGTTGGTCTTTGATTTGCCTAGTATGTCATCGATTTAGTCTTCAATAATGTCATGTATCATATCATGAAATATGACTATCATGGCTCTTTGATAGGTGGCCCCTACATTCTTGAGACCAAATGGCATAACCTCATAACAAAATGTTTCCCATAGAGTGGTGAATGCTATCTTATGTTGGTCTTCTAGTGCTATTCAAATTTGATTGTAGCTTGAAAACCCATCCATCAGTGAAAGCATCTCATAACTTGTTATGGAGTCGACTATCATGTCAATGTTTGGAAATGAAAAGTCATCCTTTGGGAAAAATTTATTAATGTCCCTAAAATTAGTATAAATTTTGATTCCTTCTAGCTTTTTATTGACTAACACTACATTAGAAATCCATTTAGATTAGTCAATTGGCCTGATATATCTCACTTCTAAGAGGTTTTCCAACTATTTCTTTACCAATATAGTAATGTGAGGATGCATCTTGTGTAACTTTTATTTATTGGTTTGGCATTAGGATTTACCACAAGGTGGTGAACAACCAAGGTGTGGTCCAAACTAGGCATGTCAGAATAGGCCCATGCAAATATATCCACATATTCCCTTAAAAGGGCTGTAAGGACTTCATGCTCCTCCTCAGTGAGGAATGTGCCTAATTTGATCCATTTTAGGTCATCTGGTGTCCTAATGTTTACCTCTATTGCATCTTCCACTAGAAGGGTTGAACCATCTTCAAGAATAGTGGGCAAGGATTTGAATTATTTGGATATGTTAGAATCCTCTATTATGATTGGTTCCTTAAGATTTCCTAGGTATGATGAATCAGAATCCCCCAATGGGAAGGATGGCCATGTAACAAATGATATTGATAACTCCTAAATGATGTGGTCAAAAGCTTGCTGTTCTTGAAGACTAAATTTAGACCCATAGGCAAGTTGATCACCATTAACATCCTAAATGATTTGATTAAAAACTTTTTCTTATTCAATACTAAACTTAGACCCATAGACAAGTTCATTGTTGGTGGTCTCCTACTCTATTTTTGAATAAGGTTGAACACCCCCATCTAATGGTGCCTCAAATAGGTTTTCACCACTAAACTGACCTTTATCTTTAGTTTTCCCTTGTCCAAAAGTGCCTCAAAGAAGTTTTCACTTGAGGACCTGAATGTTTTATTTATTTATTTTTGGCTAAGGGTGTTCATCCACTCTCCAAAATAGGCTTTAGGATTCAACTTGATTGAGAACCCTTTTTTGTGATCTCCCAATGGAATATTGTCCCTAAGGCCTAGAAAATTTCAAAAGGCCTCATCATTTTGGAACTCATCAATTGACACATTAGATTCTTAATGGCCTTAGTCTATCAGTTGAGGATAATATAATGGTAATGGATTATGATGAATTACTAGTTGAAAGGTATAAATGTTATTATTATCAAACAAATTGGTATGGGATAAGTCATCAAATGGGATATGATCAGACTCTTATTTGCCATTGACATCATCATCACAAGTCATTGGTGATGGAACTCAAATAAGATACAGAGGGTCACCCCTAGGTAGTTTAAATCTAAGCCCATAGGTTCCTTTGTACTTAGTCATAAAAATTAACTCAAGTGTTCCCTGTTGATTTGGGCCAAGGCCTCCTCCTTCATAGTCCTAATTTTCCATGATCCATTTAGGAATGGGATACTTGGAGTTCTTATAAAAATTGACCAATTTTTCATTATATAACCATGATTCATCTCCTTAAAGAGGATCTTATTCTTGGATAGAGGGTGATATGAAATTGATAGGTGGTGGACTATGCTGATGGTGTTTGCCCTTTCTTTGCCATTGCATGAGTGGTTTAGATTTTGGTCTTCCCAAGGACTTAGATTTCTATGGAAGCTTTGTAATGTGAAAGGTATCATGGGTCAAGTATTCTCCTATGCCATTATTTGAGATGGTGTAATGATTGGACATTTTAGGAGGCAACATGTGGGAAAGGGAATCAAGGGTATCAGGGTCAATGTAATTGGCCTTTGGTAAATCAATAAGTATTACTTTCCCTTTATCCTACTTGGTGACTAGATTCATGCCAAAATGGTAATTGTAGCTCTTGAAATCAGCCTCTAGATGTTTGCAATGCTCATATGGATGAAAATATCTTGGAATACTAACCTCCATCCCTAAATGGGAGAACTTGATACACTAGTGCAATTTTGATGAGACAACATGAATCTTGTGTAACCAAGGTCTACCCAAGAAGCTTGATGAGCTTTAGAGACACTATGTTCAGCCCAATCCATTGTCTATGATGACACATTTCACTTTGTGCCTCATTATTTAAACTTCAATGTATAATGGATTATTATGCAGTGGGCCAAGGGATGACATACCACTTGAGTTGAAGGTTACTTATTGGGTTGGAGATATGTGTCCAACCAAAGCTTGAAATTTGTCAGGAGATATGTCATTTGGAACTATGTATTAACCAAGGAAATCTATCAAGATGTTTTTTTGGATGGTTGACATATGCAAAAAATCTAAAATGGAGATTTGTGATGACATCTTTGAAATTATTCCATAATGTCAAACATATTTTCTTGGATAGTGGTAAATGGCTTTATCCAAGGTAGAATGACTAGTTGGATGATGGGTGAAGTGAAAGATGGTTGTGGGCCTGGAATGGTTATCCTTGATCACTGAGTTGTGATTACATAATCAAGATTAGGTATAGGATCATTATTGCTAATAAATGATGGTAAAAGGGGAATAGGTAGGATAAGTCTTGATTTTTGATGTATTTAAATGATGATTTATTAGTATAAGGTCCTAATATGGGAATCCTTGATTAATGGTTCACCTGTGTACAGTCCCAAGTCAAGGAAGGATTACTAGAATGGTTTGGTTGATTTGGTATGATTAGCAATGGTCTTGTATAATTAACACTTGATATTGGATTAATGGAAATGGTGGTAACATGACCTCCTACAATATGTCCTACATCTAAGTTATAGTCATGTGAAAGTACATGCTAGGTTTGTTGGTTGTTCACACCAATTTGGCCTTGGTTTTCTCCATTATTTTGATGTTATTGGTTCTACTACTAGTTTTGTTAAGTTTATTGGTTTAGCCTTGGTTGTTGATACTGTTATTGTTGATGTTACACTGGTCATTATTGTTGTTATTGTTATTTATTGTTATATTGGGGAAAAGGATTCTGATAAATGCCAAGGCTCTAATTGGAGGTGGAAGCTCCATGATCAAATGTGATCTCTCCATTTTCCAACATATTTTGAATTACATGTCTAATTTGCATACAACACTATAAATTATGGCCATTAACCCTATGAAAATCATAGAATTATTCTAACTTGTACCAGTCTGGCATGTCAACGCCCTCATAAACTTGTTCTTTCTAAATAGGCCATCTAATCAAGTTAGCTACTATGATTTTGAAAAATACTAATTCAATGGGATCTTCAAGGTTAGTAAAATCATGATAATTAGTCACATTTATGCTTAGAGGGGGAGGGTTTTAGAAATTCACAGGTTGCTACATTTGTTGCATTAGCTATGTTGGTCTAGGTTGTTGTACATGCTGCATGTGCTATGACTAATGAAGAGGTCATTGGTTAGGAATAAGATGGAAAGGTGGTGTAGGCTAAATAGATGGTGTTTACACCATTTTGACATATTGTGACTCCATTACTTCATTATGAATAATATTCTTATTATAATTATATTGCTTGGGTCTATCATTGTTATTTCCTTAGGTTTACTGTGATGATTGTGCTTGGATTAGATGTTGATTATGGCCACTATTATGGTTTTGGTTTTGGATATTTTTCTAATTTGATTGGGTTAGTTTAAGGATCCATTTGTTAATGAGGGATCTTTTGATCATCAAACCTTTGTCAATGATCTCTTTGAATGTATGTGCACATTGTAACTCCAAATTGTAAGCTATCTCACTTTGTATATTTTTGGAAAATACAACAACTAACTGATTGTTTGATAATTTGTGGTTAAATAAATTGGTAAGGGATCTCCATTGCTATAAATTTCTTGTGAATTTTTCACCAACTTTTTATTTTTCTTATGTTTAATCTACCAATGAAGTCTCATGTTCAATATTGTAAGAGAAGTGCTACACAAACTTGTTTGAAAGATCATTAAAATCAAATACTGAATTCTTAGGAAACTTCAGGAACCATTCTAATGCTTGTTTTGCTAGGATATATGGAAAAAACAACAATAGGCAAATGTCACTATAGGCCACTGGTTGGCATGTGATAAAGAATTCCATCAAATGGGCCTTGGGGTCACCTTTCCCCTAGTATTTGTCAAGCTTTGGTGGTTCATACCCTAGAGGAAATGGTAGCTACAAGTACTCCATGTTGAAAGGGTAAGAAAAAACATCCAAGTTGAACTTTGTGATCTATTTCACCACTTGCATGAGGGCAATTGCATCCTTTATTTATTGTAATTCTTATGCAAGGAAACCTTTAGGATTATTGGCCTATTGAGGTGATGGTTGGGTAGTCAAAATTGGATTACTTTGATCGAGGTATGATGGATGTATTTACTAGGGAATGTTGGATTGGATAGGGAATGGACCAAGAATACACATACATGGATTTGGGTGCAATTGTTGAAATTTCACTTGTGGTTATGAGATATTCTAATTGGGGCTGGGTATGGAAGCCTGATGTTGGGAATACTATGGTTATGATGGAGGAATATAGCTATATTATGCATGTTGAGGTTGAATAGGGACATGCTACCACATAATCATACCTAGTTGATGAAAAAGGACTTGTGAACCAAGACCCTATCACTAAACTTGTGACACATTCTACACAAAAGGTAAATGTTGCTTGATATGTACTTGAGGAACATTAGAACCTCTTTGTTGCCTGAATCCCTATTGGGAAGTGGACACATGTTGAACATTTAGTATTGAAACTAACCAATTTATACATGTTATTGGTTAGACATCATTTAGTTTTGGATCGACATATTATTCTATGACTGAGGATGTATGTTTGCTACTACCTAGTGAGATGGAACATTATTTGCCCTCTGTTGAGGTGGCAAAGTGTTTTACCTCCACTACATGGGTATGTTTTATAGCGCTTATTGTTGTGAAATATTAATTTACACCTATTGGGGTGGAGTAATATTCATCACATTCTATTTTGGCATGGCATTGGTCATTGGTTAACTACTCTATCCTTGTTATTGGGTGCTAGAAGAAGTAGCTAGTTGAGGATTAGAGTTAGTTGTCTAAGGTTGGGAAGTAGAAAATCCTACTCCCTAAGTTTATGGACCACTAATGGCATTTCTTTAATTCATTTTGTTTTTGACTATTTTTTATGTGTTAACACCAATTTGGTCTGAATTGGATGTAGCTTGTGCATTGTCCACTATGTTTTGCTCACTATTCTACATAGAAGCAAAAAACACTTCCTTGATGGTTAGGATATTGAACATGTTATCGATTGAAGTGTTTCATGTAAGTGGGTCTAAACCCTAATTTTATTGACTATCAACTCAAATTAAACCCCTATTGAAGAGAGTGACCGAATAAGAGGTGCATTTGACATGGTCATATTTCTAGAGTTACACACTAGGTTTTGATATGTTTGGTATGCTATCTACATTTGAATGAATTAGTCCTCCATGAGGCCTCTATGTATGATAATAATAAGCATATATTGATATGGAATTGATACTATGGCATTTGGGTTGATATAAGAGGCCTGATCATTGTTTGAATTGTAAAACATGTTATAAGGCCCTCTTGTTAGACTTGGAAAATTGTCATCCCCTACCTCTATGGCTCAATTAGGATCATAAAATGATGGCATGGTCACATAATAAGGTTTATATTTGAAATTATCTAAAACCATAGGTATGCTAAGCAAATATTATGCTGTCTATTCTTAGTCTTGTTCCATATAAGGAAGAGTGATAACCAAATAATTGGCCAAAGGATCTTGACTCTGTTCCCCTATTTGAGTATTGTATGGTGGATAAGAATCCATCTCCTAAACAACATCATATCCATAAGGATCTTGAGAAAATTCCTCTTGTGTGATAACATATCCATATCCTAGATTATACATGGCTCCACTATATGTATAATGAGACATGCTCAAATCTATGATAAATGTTTTGCAACAATATGGGACTAGAGTTATACAAACTCTAAAAAGCTATGTTTAAAAAGGCAAAGGATTCAAAAACTATCTAACTTGGTTGAGGGTGGAGATGTATCTCTAAAAATTCTATGCAAAGACTTGGTAAAAATAGTATAACATCAAATGTCTAATGTTAAATGTTTCGCACAAATAAGGTCAAGTAAAATGACCTAAAAACAAGATGCCAACCTTTAATGTCTAAATGCATTCCAAATAGGTCTAAAATAGGAAAGATAAATTCTGCTAGGTCTTTTATCTAAACACAGATTCAAAAGCTAGGCTCAAATAGGCTGTGCTAGGACTTTTGTCCAAATGCGATGTTAAAATCTAGACTTGAAACAAAAAGATGATGGTTAATCTAATAAACTTGGAAAAGTTTGACAAAGACCAGGGACATGATTGTAGACATAAAAATTATCTGATTGATATAAAATAATGAATAAAAGGAACTTTGAAGAAAGATTGATTCTATCAAACAAAGGCATAAACAATAAAGTTTCCTAATTTGAGTAATGAATTAACCTACGTTACAAAAATCAAAATAAAAAGATCTATGCATCAGCCCCTATGTGTCGAGACCTAAACAAAAATCAATCAATGTTTGGATCCAAACTTTTAAAAGTTAATCAAAGACTTAAGTTAGGTAAACTAGGGTTTTGATGACCAACAAGATAAGCAAATTTGAATAGCATGAATATGCTAAATGTTGACCAAATTTGACCCTACAGGGCAAATTGGGACCCCTATAAGTAAAAAATTGATTTTTAGATTTTTTAGGGGTCTAATATATATGTATTAAGGTGTATTATAGGTCATTTAATATTATTTCATGTTATATTAGCCTTAATCATTAGTCTTTATATCATTTTGAGGTCTAAATAGGGCATTTAATGAGTTGTACAACCTTCTTGGGAAGTGTGAAGGTTTCAAAAGGTGATGTCACATAATTATGTCCTAAAAGGTAATTATTAATTGTTACTAACTAAAAAGTGGCAAGGTATGTAGACACCTAAATCTGATCACTAATGACCATCAATCTGGCTTTTGACCAATTTTCACCAAAATGCACAATTTGGCTTAAAAATACTAAAACACTTTAAATGAGTTGAAATTGATATATTCAAGTGTTGATTTTGGCTAGAGTATCATTAAATGTAGTAATTAAATTTATGAAGTAGCTAACTTTGATCAAATCATTTTGAGTCAAAATGCCAATTTTGCACTTAGGTATTTTGGATTGTTCTTTTCTACCAGATTTATTACATGAGACATGTGATTTTGTTAATTTGTGTTGGCAACATCCTAAATGAGATAAAAGTTCCAACACATCTAACATATACTTATAACTCTAATCTATTCAAATTTCAAGCTAATAATATGACAATTTGACTAATTTGATTATTTGTGCACAAATTGCCAAGGTTTTGCATCAAAGTTGACTAATCATGTTTAAGGATAATTAAACCAAATCAAGAGCTTAATTTAATTTTCCATGGAAATTTTTGAATATTTATTTTTAGAAATTTATTGTCATTAACTAAATCATCAAAATACATCATCCTATGGGGTGGCATCCATAAACCATAAATGCCACAAATATCTGAATTAATGCCTCCCATGCCTCATTAAGACCCTTCATGCCTAGTTAATGCCCATCTATCCCAAATATTTATGAGCATATTTATGAATTTTAATTACATAATTGAATTAATCCTTATCCACACATCTTCATCTTGAGATGGACGGTTCAGGTTAATTCTAAACCATTCTAAAAATCTATAAATAGGAGGCCTTGCCTATTGAATTTTAAGCTCTTTTATGTCAAACTTATAATGCTCAAATGCATTCAAAATAATTACATATTATTGTTATAATGTCCAAATGTTGAGCCAAGCAAAATCCAAACAAGGTGCCAAGGAGAGATGGAGGTAGCCACACTTCATTGATGCAGACTTCATGAGAACAAATTGAGCAAGCCACTACTACAAGTATTTTGGAGCATCCAAAGAAGTTGAAGGAAGGTATTTATTTCATGTTTTAGTTGTGTTTTCCATTTTCGTTTAGTTAACTAGGCTCCTCATTTGAGATAGGCTTAGGGTGTTATTTTAGTGTGTTTTTGATTGATTTGTTTTATTTACTAACACCATACTAATATCCCCCTATTGTAATCCTATGTTCTCAAATGGCATGATCAGTTGGACTTAGCCTCATAAATTTGGTCAAATTTCATGTAAAATCAACATAATAACCATTGTCATATAGGATCTTGGAGTGTGAAGGCAAACAAGATAAATATTTGAGCAAAAATCCATTTTTTCTAAGCCACAGTTTTGTTGTCAAGATTGTCAACTCAACTCACCTGTGTAGCCTAACTCAACTATCAACCCAATTCACCTGTCAGCCCAACTTGCCTATCAAACCAAATTTCCTATCAACCCAACTTTCCTATGCATCCCAACTCACCTATCAACCCAACTCTCTTATCAACCCAACTCAACTGTCAACCCAACTTGACTGTCAACCTGAGAGCTCATTTTTCAAAAGTATTTATCTCATCCTCTAAAGTGATTCAAACAGGCAATCCTAATCTTATTTTTACAAGTTGAAAGGATGGTTTAGAAGTTAATTTGGGTGTTTTAAATAATCATATATTTCAATTTGGAGTTTTAAAAATAACTTGGTTAAAATCATGCACACTTCAAATTTGGTGCCTAAAATGAATCTTTAGCATGCTAAGTCTTGAACACTTAAAACTTTGGGTTTAAAATGAACATAGGTACTTATTGTTTCATTTAGTCTTTTTGTTGTAATATTTACATGTTTTTACAACTTAAGACCAAGCGGTCAAAATAAAATCACCAAGATTTTGTTTTAGTGCTTAAAATTGGACTCATTTGTCAAGTTTGTATTCAATAAATGATTAATTAATTGATTAGCAAAAATTAAGTTCATGTGTATATTCTCTTCCATCCATTTTCTTTAGGGAAATTTTGGAATAAAAAACTCCATTGTTATTGCAAACATTCCTAGTCCAAGGCATAGAAAGAATGTCATTTAAAGCACTCTCCAAAAACTCACAATAGTATTGGGTGATCTTGAAGTGACCATAAAGTCTTTCTATTTTAATTCATTTAATTTTATGCAAACTTGGCTTATGAGAGGGACTTCATTACCTCCCACAAATTATATAAGGAAGCTTTGACCTAGGGTTTCATCTCTTGACATTGAATTCAACCACTCCCACTAGGATCAAAGGTTTGAGTGATTAAACCACCTTCTAGTGTTGGAGTTACACACGGGATGTATCTACACTTTGGACATCACACTCCACTGAGCAAGTGATGGATGTAGTGGTTGTAAAAAAGACAAGACCTTTTTATAACAAGGCAAGTGCCACAAATAACCAATTAAAGTTCTACTTCTCTTTTTTACTAACATGAAAGTTGGTAGACATGGTATCCATCTAGAAATGATTGAAAACCAATTAGTTTTATTCAACCTTACTTTGCCATACCCTTAATAGGAATTTGGATGATTTACTTGTATTTTGTCATTTTCTTACTTGGTGTTTTGACATTGAAACTAATATGTTTGTTTATAAACCATGTCAAAACTAATTTATTTATACATCACTCTTTTGTCTAAAGAGGCGTTATGCTATCCATTTTACACCACACTTGTGCCTTGAATTTTTTTCTAAACTTGTTTGTGTGTGTGTCATTTGAGTTACGGAGGGTAGTGTTATGCTTCTAAAATCATATAAAACCATTTTTCATTTGAGTATTTGAAACTAAACTTTGATCACATCATTAGAGCATGCTAACATTTGTTAAGCTACTTAATTTATTTTAAAACTTGTTTACCATTGCACCAAAAAGTATTTGTTTCAAACCCTGTCACATCAGCCATTTGGACCTTATTTATGCACCATCATGCTATCCAATATTTTCTATCTTGTTTGGTCAAATCCTAATTTTCAACATTGAGTTTTAAACTAACCTTGTCAAATTTTGGAGTCAAACATTGATTGATTTCTGTTTAGGCCTCAATTTATGGGGTTGATACATAAATATTTCTCTTTTAGATTGCATAACTTCAGTTAATTGATTACCTAAATTTGAAGACTATTGATTGTTTATTTTTTCAATGCCTATCCTCATTATTATTTATACCTTTGTTTGGGAGAACATAGCCTTCCTCCAAGAGCCTTTTGCCTTATGGATTATACTAACTGATCATGTTTATGTTTGATTCCATGTGTCAGGTCTATGTCAAAATTATTTCCAAACTTGCTTGATTAAATTAAATTTACATCAATCTTTTGTTTCAAGTTTAGATTTTGATACCATTTATCCAAAAGTCCTAGCATAGCCTAGTTGAGCCTAGCTTTTGACTCCATGTTTGGACAAAAGACCTAGTGACTCTTTTTCCTTTCCTATTTTAGACTTTATTTGGAACACTTTGACCTAGACTTTGACATGCCAATTTTTATTCAACTTCTTGACCTTTTGTATGTATGACCTTTGACATTAGACATTTTATGTTAGACTATTTTATGACAAGTCTTAACACAAACCATTTAGAGATACAACTCCATGATCAAATCATTGTTTGGAGATACAACTCTACTTTCGACCAAGTTAGACCTGGTTTGAACCATTTATCCTTTGGACATAGTTTTTCAGAGTTTGCAACACTCTAAGCCTTTTATTTTAGATATTTCATCATTTATACATATAGTCTAGCTACACTTATTTTAGAGTCTTGCAAAATCTATCTTATGATAGAATGGCCTCATAAAATCCCACTATGAACCCCCATAGAGAAATATTTTCTAAGGAATTTTATTATTCTCCCTACAATACTCCATATGGGGAACATAGTCAAAATACTCAAAATCCAAATCAAATTACCAATTGCGATGATATGGTTTATGAAGAAGAATTTGAAGACCCAACTATAGATAATGTTGTTTGGAACACAGATCCATACCCTCTTTACAATAATTAGTGCATAAAACATATTCAAAAACTAACTTATGATCCAACTCAAGATTGGGATGATATGGTTTATGAGGACTTAGATTATTTGGTTTGTGTGAGATACCAATCTCCATCGTACCCCAGACTTATCCTTCTAGGAACTTATCCTTTAGCTTGTGTGAGTAATCAGGCTCCATAATGTCATACCATTTCTATATCAGGGCCTAATCCTTTGGCTTATGTGAATAAGCAATACCCACACCACCCCATTATTACCATTTCAAGACTTCATCCTTTTGATCATGTGAACAATCATGATCCAAAATGCCCTATCATTATCTAACCACTGATCATTCTTTGTCCATTACCAATAGTTCCTCACTTTAGAAAACCATAGCCAATCCAACCACAACCTCAACCCATCCAATCATTCGAAGACCAAGCTATGTTAAAAACTAGTATTTTACAACTTATTGGAAACCAAAGACAAGAAAACCAACCAATCTAAGATATTTTTTTTGAACCAACTACTTGTGATAAGTTGACCTATGATGAATCACCTATTGATCCTATACTAGTTGTCAAAGAGTCTCACTCTAATAAGCTAGTCTTTACTGAGTCACTTCTTAATAATTATAATCACCTTTGTAAAAATCATTACCTTGACTATATGCATATATTTAAAGAGCCTCCTATTGACAAGCCATTATCTAAGGAGTTGTCTCTTGACCTTTTTCCCATCTTAGAGGAGTCCCACTCTGACAAACTAATTTTTGTGGAGCCCCTTATGCCATCATAGGCTATTACTTGTCCAATACTAAACATTCAACAAGACATCATTGTAACAGAGTACCCATTAGATGAAGAATAAAAATTAGAGTTAGGTTCTATTCCTTAACTAACATTGGATTTAGCATCAGAATTAGAATCAACATTAGTTTCAACATCAGATTCAGAGTCCATTGAGTCAAAATTAGATTCTAAAATAGAATACATTCATGACTGTTATAATATAGGTTACACATGCCTCATAGATCAATTTTAATACATTTTTGATCCTTCTACAATTTTTGAGGATACGTATTTCAACTTCAACATGAGTTATCCTAGTATCTTCTATGAGGATTGTATAACCTCTCCCCATTCTATTACCATTCCTTAGGCCATTACCATTAACCAACATAGCCATATTATTGACATTCCATCTCTCACAAGTGTTGATTGGGACCAATAGAATCACACTTTGTTGAATTAAATCCATGGAGACATAGTAGTTGAATAAGAGAAAGAAGGCCAAGACCACAGTCATATAATAGAAGAACACTCTCCTAGTGAAACCTTTTAAGAGGTGCTAGGGGACAATCAAATTTCAAACTCAACATCTTCTAGTGAAACTTTTTTAGAAGCACTAGAATATAATCAAAGTCAAAAGCTAATGTTCATTAGTGAAACATTCTCAGAGGCATTATGGAAAAATCAAGATAAGTTAATTGGTGAAAACCTCATGGAGGCACTAATAGTTGAGCACCAAAGTTCTTTACTACTTAATGAAGACATTATTTAAAATCAAATCAAAATAGCTTCTAGTATACAACCTAATCAGATAGTAGCTACTCTCAAGATCAAATAACAAAAAAATTTGGTGATCCTATCAAGAGAATATTTAAAGGTATTCAGCCCGACCATTCCAAAGTTATGTCAAATCTGACATCAACAACATTATGTGTGACTAGACATCCTGATCTTCATTTGTTTCCCAAACATTACCCATTCCATTATCATCTACCATTCCATTTAAAAATCAAATCTACCATCCATTATTTGTCCTTAATTACCATCCATGGCCACACTTTCCTTTGTAGAGGCTAGAAATATACCTTGTCTTGATGTTTGAAATAGTCATAATCAATGACCAATGAAGATCACAACAACATTCTCAACATCTAGATCTACAACTAGTTCTTGATAGAGTAGCTATTCAAATGAGGTGTGGGATAAAAATTAACATGATTGATTATTTTGTTTGTATCATTTTCTGATCAGGACATGCATCTCCACTTCAACAAGAATAATACAATCATATGCCATTGTGCCATACCCAAGCCAAACAGAAAAAAATTCAACAATCACCCAGGCCAAAAACATGTACCATGTTATTTTCATTTGCCATTTTCATTTACCATCCATTTTCCATTATCACATATCCCAACCAAACACCTTATTACTTGGGGATAACCCTCTTACCATTTTCTCCAATCTATCAAACCATCATTATCCTTAATAAGATGATTCTATCATATCATTCCATTCATATCTAGACTAAAGCCTATTTATAGTCATCCTAACCAATCCTATTTTGATCTTGGTTCCTTTGGTTCTTCTTGAAATTTTTATGAGGGCATTTTGATCAAGTTTCAATAATCAATCAAATCTATGTTTCAATGACAGTCTATGAAAGTAGTGTGATAGTTGATCTGGCAAGATATCTTTCATTTTCAATCCTATATCAAAATTGGTTTATGTGAGCCTAATTATAACCGCTTATGGGAAAATCTATGTTTCACTGGTCTTGCTACTAATTATAAACATATATGGGCAAATTAGTATCATATATCTATACCATTATTTCCTAGTTAGAACTACTTATAGGCAAACTAAGGGCAACATTTATTTATCATGCATTGCCATCTCACTTTGCCATTACTATTTTCATTTGACTGGCCATTTTCTAGATATGAGTACTTATTGGGACCTAGTTGGTTTTTCCTCACCTTTTATGTGGATAGAACTATAGTAACTTGAGGTCCTACCTTGAGACTATGTAGGCAACACTCAATACTTGTTGAGGTTAGCTCAGTCACCCTCAGCCACATTCTTACCATTATGTGAACAACCTAAGCCAAACACTCTCACCATTTTATGAGAATATATCTTATCATTCTTGATCGAGTTAAGATACCTCAAAATTCTAAAAACATTCAAATATTTAAAAATACTAAAAACATTTATCCTGTCTAAGCCTAGTCAGTTATCCTCAATTCACCCTATTAGGGCATGGCCATTATTAGGATGCTTTCTTTTGATTTTGTTTTCAAGGTTTTTGTTTATTTTTTAATTTCAAAGTTGTTTATTTGTGTGATTTCTATGTGTTTATTTGTTTGCTTATTTTCTTGCCTATTTTTTTGCTTTCAACACTATTACCTCAACTCAGTTTATAAATATGCATTGGGTGATTCCTTGCATACATTATTCTTATGTCCATCAATATTCATATGCCAACATTATCATCATGGTTTTTATCATTGGTGTATTGTTTTCAATTGTTTATTGGATTGGGCATAATTCCTTATGCATATTTCATGATAGTCATCATGGTGTTCTATCATGATGAATACTATCATGTGTCACAACAAAAATTAGCTTCAAGGTCTACAACTAATGGAACCATATAATTTTATCTTTGGCATCTTGGAAAATCCTCCCACCCTTGATCAAATCAACCCATTGACCATTCTAGTTGTATTATTGATAATAAGGATGACCATCTCCTCATTAGTAGGTACAACTAAATCATTTCTATTGATCAATCTTATTCTTCTATTCATCTCCTCATCACTTTGCACCTGCTCATCTTTAATATTTATTCCAGGTTATATAATTGAGTTATGATTTCTAATTAACCATAATTGGGGCATAATCATTGCTATAAAACAATCCAGGTCCCCTTAATGATTGTAACCACTTACGGGCAAATATTTATTTCAACTTTTATTCTTGATTATAATCACCTTTGGGCAAATCAATATCCTTTTTAAATCAATGCATGCAAGTATTTTCTCATTTGGATTAATCTAAACCATGGGCTAATTACATGTTTATTCTTAATTATTTTTTGAGGGACCATCCATGAACAAATGTAATGGCCACTCCCTCAAGGGGGCATCATTATAGGCTTCCCAAACACTCTTTGGATATTTTTCTTCAACTTTCATCTTATTTTTGGCATATAGACCATCTCTCATTATTTGAGAAGACATTTCTTTGACAATGTTTTGAAACATCTTCCCAAACAGGGTCAAACTATAGACACCTAAATTTGGCCACCAATGACCATCAATCAGGCTTTTGACTAATTTCCACCAAAATACACAATTTGGCCTAAAAATACTAAAACACATTAAATGAGTTGAAATTGATATATTCAAGTGCCGATTTTGACTAGAGTATCATTAAATGGGGAAATGCAATTTATGAAGTAGTTAACTTTGATCAAATCATTTTGAGTCAAAATGCCAATTTCACACTTGGGTGCTCTAGATTGCTCTTTTCTACCAAATTTATTGCACAAGACATATGCCTTTGCTAATTTCTGTTGGTAACATCCTAAATGGGATAACAGTTCCAATTCATCTAACATCAACTTCCAATTCCAATCCAATAAAATTTTGAGTCAATATGACATTTTGACCAATTTGATTAATTTGAGCACAAATTGCCAAGGTTTTGCATCAAAGTTGACTAACCATGTTTAAGTTTAATTAAACCAAACCAAGAGCTTAAGGAAATTTTCCATGGAACTTTTTGAATATTTATTTTTAGAAATTGATTATCATTAACTACATCATCAAATGACATCATCCTATGGGGTGGCATCCACAAACCATAAATGCCACACATATCTAAATTAATGCCTCCCATGCCTCATTAAGACCCTACATGCTTAGTTAATGCCCCTCTATCCCAAACATTGATTATCAAATTTATGAATTTTAATTATATAGTTAAATTAATCCTTAGCCACACATCTTCATCTTGAGATGGATGGTTAAGGTTGGTTCTAAATCATTCCACAAATCTATAAATAAGAGGCCTTGCCTAAAGAATTTTAAGCTCTTTTATGCCAAACTTATTATTGTCACTTGGATTCACACCCTTAGGGAGATACTCATCTCTCCTCATCCAAGTGGCACAATGGAAACATCTCTCTTTCTATGGGTGATAATTTTATTGAGATGGATCTTTAGATAAGGGGCTATCTCCTCTTGATGTACCTTTAAATCTCTCTTTCTAACATGACAATTGTGTATGAAAAGGGTTAAGGAAAACAAATAAGAAACCTAATGGTGATGCACCAATGTATAATGTCCTCTCAATTGACTAAAACCACTATTTAAGATAAATAAGGTGTTTCTCACACAAGACTCACAACTCAAGATTCATTATTGCATCAATGTTTCATATGCTAGATTCAAGAAGGTATATGATTCTTAGGAAGGGAATGAATGATTTAAAAGAGGGATAAAATCATAGACCATTTCTAGGATATCTATATACTAAGAAAATAATAATAGCAAAGACCTAAAGTAATATTTTTTTTGTAAATTTGTAGACCATCAAGAGTACAAACTAGAAAAGACAATCTTTCACTAGACTAGACGAACAAGATTCAATTTATTAATCAATATTACACTTGTATATTTCTTCAAGAGTTCTTCAGGTAAAAATATAGCTAGATTTTTCCCAGTAACTAGTTAAGGTTACTAAACAAGACAAAGAAATGCATATATATAGCCTTTGGGATGGAGGTCAAATAAAGGGAGTGTAAGGGTCACTTGGACATGTGTCTATATGAGAAAATCAGTTATATTTGCATGTGGGAGAGAGGTGGGTGAGCTATGCCATATCACCAAATTAATTATTTATAATTGAATAAGTTATAATTACATTAAATAAATTAGTTATAATTGAACCAAATGCTTGAGACATTTTGCCATTTGTTACCTCTATATTTGGCTTCAGGTTCCCGCCGAGCCTTTTGACACCAATGGCTATTTCCATATTTTTAAATTGAATTTTTGAGGGCCATAATCCTTTAGGTATTTTATTTAGACTTTTATTTCCATCAAAATTCTTGTTTCCCTTAGACTTTTAAAAGAATTCATTCCTCAGACTTTTCCTTTAGACAATTCCATGGACAATTTATTCTAAACAATCTTTCAGACTTTTTTTGAAAGTGCCTTTTTAGAAAAATGTTTTTGGTCCATCTATTTGAGGAATTGAATATTTTCAAAATCCTATAATTGACCCCTTTAGATTGAGAAGTATCCTTTCAAAACTTCTATTTGGTCCACCTTCCCATGAAAACAATATTTCAGACCTTTTATAAGTGTCTTTTTGGCTTTCTAAAAATGCCCCTTCAAGAAAGTTGAAGTGACCTTCAGAATTTTTGTAAAGTACCTTTCAACCTTCCTATAAATTCCCTTCAAAAAAACTAAAGTGCCCTTCAAAAAATTTGAAGATGAATTTTTTCCTAAGTGCCCTTAGGAAAGTTGCTCAGGACATTTAAAAAAAAAAAAAGGATCCTTCAGAAAGAATGAAGTGGACCATTTCTTATGAAAGTGCCCTTCAAAACTTGTAAATTGCTATCTGGAAAAGTTAAAAATGATCCCTTAGCATGAAAAGGTCCTTTAGGGAAATTGTGTAGATAATTTTACTTAAGGAATTAGTCTTCATCTTTGAGAAATTTGTCTCAGACAAATTTTCCAAAAGAATTCAACACTTTGGCCAAATGAAAAGCCCATAAAAATAAAACTTTAGTAAAAAACAAAAGACCCAAAAGGATTACTATGCAAAGGCTTAGCAAAATACCAAAACCAAACTTTCTAAATGAATTGGACTTGTACATTTGTTGTGGGATTGTATAAAACACTTCTTCTGAATGAAACTTGCTTACTAGACCTAGCTAAAGGTATAGACTTAGGTGGTTAATTTTTCAAATAGGGGTGCCCAATTTTGGCCTAAAGGGCCAAAATTTGGTCAACAAATTGGTGACTCATAGGGGTAGTATGCCTACTATATTGACCAGACCAATAGCTAAATTAATCCATTAGGCATGAAGTCATCTAAGGATACTCAAACAAGGAAACATTGGCCATGACTCAAAACCTTGAACAACACACTAGACCGGAAGGAAAACCCATGCTACAAGACACAACACATAACAATAACAAAATAAACAAGACACAAAGCAAAGTAAGACACAGGACAAATATATGTCCATAAGCACTTAGGCAAAAGAAAAAGACACAATTGAAAGTAAACTAATATGTACATCTAACATGATATGTTTCTCCTCATCCTAGGTCAAAGGGGAAACTTATTAGGTCTCTTTCATGTCAAGAAAACTCATGGTGGTAACCAAGAAATTTGTTGGAGTGGAAACTTGATGACTCACCCTTCTTGTTTACCATCTTGATTGGCATGTATTCTAATGCATCAGGTTCAAACATATCTTCCACATCCATGTATTCATGTTGCTCATTGAGGTATGTTTCATGCTAGTCCTTCATGTTGGTGTAGTCCATCAAGGCATCAATGGCTATAATATCATCATTATAGGGCTCATTTGACTCATGGATCTCTTGGTATGTGTCATGGACCAAATCATTATTTTCTATCTCTTTGAGAAGCTTGTAAAATTGATCTCTTGATTCCTCATGGCTCTCTTGGGGAAGGGTGGTTGGTGTGATGTTTGAGCTGAGGCAAAATATTTCTAAATTATTTCAAAAATCATCATTTTCTTGCTCAAAAACTCCTTTCTCAATGATTCTATCAAATCAATGTGATCCCTCTCCTTGTTCACAAACAAGACTCTTTAGCTGCCAAAAAACATGCTCTTGAACCTAATTCAACTCAGGCCCCATGGCTTGGTCATTATCTTCATCAAAGAAAAAATAATGTTCATCAAACAAAGGGAAAGAGAGCTCACCATGCTTACATTCTCCATCCAATGTAGATAAGTGAAGTTTGTCAATCTCATCTTCATATATCTAGAACATTTGCATGTATGTGTGACCTATATCTTCTCTTTGAATCATTTCACTTTCAAGACTCACTTGTTTAACCTTATTCTCATGAAAACATCCTAGAACAATCACCTCTTGAAATATGATTTGACTAAATTGTTCATCTTTGATAATGACTTCCACCTCATGTTCATGATGATGATCACCATGATGATGCTCTTGGGGAGTACCTATAATGATTCAATTTTCATCATCACTCATAATAGAATCTTGATCAACCAAAAAATACATTTTCTCTTACTCACTTGCCTCCCTCAAAATAGGGTCCTCTTTACAAGGGAATGAAGTGAAGGGTGAATGGATAGGTTCATGAGTCTGAAATGTAGGATTTGGAGTATGGAAGGTAATGGAAGGTGAAGGAAGTGAAAATGGAGTGTGGGATGAAGGGGAGGACTTAGGAATGGACTTTGAAAAGAGGTGAGCAGTAGTGAACTCAAAATCAGATTGGGAATGAGAAGTGGGGTGTTATTTGAGAAGCTCATGAGGAAGGGGAAGTAAACCTTGGGCTAACATCAATTGATTCTCTTCCTTCCACTTGACCAACACTTCATCCACATCAGATCTAGCTTGATAAATCTCTTGAAGGGGTGTAGATGGGGTGTGTTTAGATATGGGATCTTCTATTAGGTCTAAACCTTCCATTTCACCTTGACTAAGCAACCTCATTCTTGACTCTAATTCTTCAATATAATTGGCTAGATTCTCTTGTAAGAGTATTTCTTGGAGATCATATGCATCATCATGATGAGAAGGAGTATGAGAGGTTTGAAATGGACAACAAGAGGTTTATTGAGGAAGGGTGGGAAGGACTTGAGGAGGACTAGATTCATTTTCCACTTCACACTCTTGAACAATACTCTTCTCTTCTTTCTTACCCCATGATTCCACTATTTAATTCCAACTCATGGTCTTAGGATTGGAACTCTCTTCTTGAGGATAGGAAACAAATTCATCTTTCTCAAGGTCTTAAGCTAGTTCATGATAGACATTTTTCCAACTTGGGATCTTGACATCATGTTGAAGGAATTGAGGAGGTTGAGGGAGACTAAGAAGAGTTTGCACATGCATAGGAAGAGTTGTTTGAGGATGGATGTGTTATTTTACAAAGGAAATAGGATGAATTATTTCAAATGAGGTCTCACAACATAAGGAATTTAAATAGTTAGTTCCTATATAAGGATATTCTAATGTCCTTTAGTGTTGGATTGTTAGGTACAAAAGATTAAAAAAAAGAGTAGTTAATGCATTAGATGGGTTAAAAAGTTGGCTCATTTTATTTTGGTGAGAAAGTTTTATTCTATAAAAAGGATTTGATTTACAAGAGGAAGGTTTATTTTTAATAGGAGAAGGCTAAATGGGATGGAAAAATATATACAAG
The DNA here is from genome assembly GCA_037957365.1 of Torreya grandis. Taxonomy (NCBI): domain Eukaryota; kingdom Viridiplantae; phylum Streptophyta; class Pinopsida; order Cupressales; family Taxaceae; genus Torreya; species Torreya grandis. The sequence continues at coordinate 1,688,400 of JARHVA010001949.1, forward strand.
GCTGATTGCCTTGAACATATTGACTCCTCCATCTAACTAGTTTTTCCTTCATGGATTGCATGGCTTAAGCTTGCCTAAATAAGGACTCCTTTTACATAATCTCTTGTTGATAAATATTCTTCTCATTCAACCTATCTATCTCTAGTATTTACTTCTCAAACTCCAACATTATCTCCCTAGCACTCTTGGATTGATTAGGAGAAGGACAATTAGGAGAGCTGATTGAGCTGATTCCATAAACAACATGAGCTTGATCAAAATAATATGAAGGAACACAAGGTCCATACTACTAAACAATGGAATTATTGATACCAAATATGATTTCTTAATGAACTAGGGCTGCTTAATCAGCTGATTCAACTTGGAGTCACCATTGGTATTTATTGAAATGCCTCGAAAAGGATGATTGATTGAAGAACACAAAGAATTATTCAACTCCTTGGACAAATTATCCCATTGAGCATGATAAAAACTATTTTCACTTGGATTCACACCATTGAGGAGATGATTATCTCTCCTCATCCAAGTGGCACAATGGAAACATCTCTCTTGTTGTGGGTGACAATTTTACTGAGATGAATCTCTAGATAAGGGGATAACTCCCCTTGATGCACTTCTAAAAATCTCTCTCTAACTTAACAATTGTGTATGAAAAGGGTTAAGAAAAAAAATTAAGAAACCAAATGGTGATGAACTAATGTATAAATTTCCTCTCAATTGACTGAAACCACTACTTAAAGATAAACAAGGTGTTTCTCACACAAGACTCACAGCTCAAGATTCATTACTGCATCAATGTTTCATATGCTAGATTCAAGAAGGTATATAATTCTTAGGAAGGGAATGAATGATTCCAAAGAGGGATACAATCATAGATCACTTATAGGATATCTCTACACTTAGAAAAGAATACTAGCAAAGACATGCAACAATCTCCTTTCTACAAATTGGTAGACCATCAAGAGTACAAACTAGAAAAGATAATCTTTCACTAGACTAGACCAACAAGATTCAAGTCATTACTTAATATTACATCATATGAGTGGAAACAACACTTTTATATTTCTTCAAGATTTCTTCAATTACAAATCTAGCCAGAGTTTTCATAATAACCAATAGAATCTATTGAATAAGCCTAAAGAATGCATATATAAAGCCTTTGGGAGGGAGGTCAAGCAAAGGGATTCAAAGGGTCACTTGGACATGTGTCTATATGAGAGAATCAATTACATTTACATGTGAGAGAGAGGTGGGTGAGCTATGCCATGACACAAAAAAAATTAGTTACAATTGAATAAGTTATAATTACACTAAATGAATTAGTTACAATTGAATCAGTTACAATTGAACCAAATACTCGAGACATTTTTCCATTTTTTACCTCTATATTCACCTTCAAGTTCCCATTGAGCCTTTTGACAACAATGGCTATTTTACATAATTTTAAATTTAATTTTTATGGTCCATCATCCTTTAGGTATTTTCTTTAGACTTTTATTTCCCTCAAACTTCTTGTTTCCCTCAGACTTCTTATTTCCCTTGAAATTCTCCTGAAATAATTCATTCCTTGGAATTTTCCTCTAGACAATTCCATGGAAAATTTGTTTTGAAAAATCTTTTAGGATTTTTTAGAAATTTCCTTTTTGGAAAAATGTGTTTGGGCCATCTCTCTAAGGAATTGACTCTTTTCAAAATCCTATAAATGACCCCTTCAGCTTGAGAAGTATCCTTTCAAAACTTCTATTTGGTCCAGCTTCCCATAAAAATAATCTTTAAGACCTTTTGTAAGTGTTTTTTTGGATTTACAAAAATGCCCCTTTAGGAAAGTTGAAGTACCCTTTAGATTTTTTGTAAATTTCCTTTCGGCCTTCCTGTAAATGCCCTTCCAAAAAATTAAAGTGCCCTTCAAAAAAGTTGAAGATGACTTTTTTCCTAAGTGCCCTTCAGGAAAGTTGCTTGAGACATTTTTTTGAAAAAAGTATCCTTCATAAACAATGAAGTGGACCATTTACTATAGAATAACCCTTTAGAACTGGTAAACTACCCTTCAAAAAAGTTGAAAATGATCCCTTATCCTGAAAAGGTCCTTTAGGGAAATTGTTCGAATAATTTTCTTGAAGGATTTAGTCTTCATATTCAAGAAATTTATCTCAAAAAAATTGTCTAAAATAATTCGACACTTTGGTCAAATGAAAAGTTTGAAAAAATAACACTTTAGTCAAAAATAAAAGACTCAAAATGATTACTATGTAAAGGCTTAGCAAAATACCAAAACCAAACTTTTCAAAAGAATTAGACTTGTACATTTATTGTAGGCTTGTATAGAACACTTATTCCAAATGAAACCTACACACTGGACCTAACCAAAGGTATAGACTTATGTGGTTAAGTTTTCAAATAGGGGTGCCCAATTTTGGCTTGAAGGGCCAAAATTTGGTCAACACTTATAATACCCAAATGCATTCAAAATCATTACATCTTAGTATTATAATGCCCAAATGTTGAGTCAAATCAAAGCCAAACAAGGTGCCAAGGAGAGATAGAGGTATCCAAACTTCATTGATGCAGACTGCATGAGCACAAACTAAGTAAGACACTACAACAAGCATTTTGAAGCATCCAAGGAAGGTGAAGGAAGGTCTTTCTTTCATGTTTTAGTTGTATTTTCCATTTTTATTTTATTAAATAAGATCCTCCTTTGGGATAGGATTAGTGTGTTAGTTTAGTGTGTTTTTGATTGATTTGTTTTATTCAATAACACCATACTAATCTCCCACTATTGAAATCCTATGTTCATAGGTTCTTCGGAAGAAAGGGTGGTTTTATTGAAAAAGGGAAGAGTTAGGCACTTGTATAGCCCATGGGGAAGGTGAAATGTGGGAGAAGATAATGAAATGTATCTTCATATTCCTCAAGCTTAGTTTTATGTTTCAAATTCTCTGAAAGTTCCATTTTTAAGCTAAAACTATTATGCTCCTTCTTCACCCTTTTAGACACACAAAATGAGTTTTCAGGTTTGTACTTGGTATGGTCAGTAGGAGAAATTATAGGTCAAACATATTTGAGAGGTGAAATAAAACTTAGATATATTAATTTTAATAATAGTGGCTTGTGTTTTATGAACCATACTCATGAAGTTGATTATGTTTTTCTACTTGCTAATCTATGCACCCTACAGGTTTTGATTTAGTTTGGGCATTTCCATACAATAAAATTAATGAGATTAGTTAAAAATGATTTTGAATCCATTATATTATGTTTTACATTATTTTTTTCACATTTGGAGTTGATTTGATGAGCTAACCAACTCAGTTTGCAAGGAGAAGTGAAGGAGTGGAATTACGGTCATGTTTTCTAATTGCTAGAGTTTTATTCTATGTCATGTTTTCAAAATGAAGTGAAGTGATGTATTATTGATAATATATGTCTTATATTCATCTTAAATTCCAAATAAAACTTCAAATATAATTTTAAGATCCAAGAGAGCAAGTAAATGCACAAAATAGTCATTTACAATAGTTGTACAACTTGACACTTCTTGAAGGAGCATGGAAATTGTGTTTGAGTGCCCTCTGAGGTTTGGAAGGTATGAACATGATTTAAAATTATTTGGAAGAATTTTGATAAGATTGGATGCTAGTAAAACCTTACGGAGACCTTTTAAGCAAACTTGTGGCACTTTAGGATAATTTCCCAAAACTATCAAAATAGAGGTCTAGGCCCTTTTTTTGGTATCCTTATATAGGGTTGCATTAGTTTCTAAGACCTCCAAATATAATTTTTTTCAATATCTCAAATATTTCCTTTGATTTTAAAAATAAGAGTGGTTTTTGAGTTAGAGATATTGGTTTTCAAAAGGCCCCAAGTTGCCTTCTAAACACTAAAATCACTTAATGTTGTATATAGCCATGTGAGCTAAGTTGGTCTCCCAAATCAATGCAATGGGTTTTAGTGCATACTAGTGGAATGGGAATGTCTTGTTTGACTAAATAACACATAATTTACATGGAAAACATTAAGAAGTTATATGTAATATGGTTTGCATTCACCAAGGATGAGTCAGTCTGTAAAATGTCTTAAGCACAGTCACCTACAATCAACTTAGTGCTCAGACTTGAGAAAGTGTTCACATTATAGAGTATGAAATATAATGGAATTATTAAGATTTTTCAATGGTTTTATGATGATTATCAAGGTTAAATAAGGCCTTGACTATCATACTATTAGTAAATTTCAAAACTAACTCCTTATAATAGCATTAAAAGTTTTTTTTCACCTTTGTGCTTCTCTCTTCTCCTCTCTCTCTCTCTCTCAAGTTCTATAAGAACTAGCCATTTTGGCCTTTGTAACTTATGCTCCACTTTAGTATGGTGAAGCCTTATTCATTTGCATACCATGGATAAATAATACTAATAATTTTTACCTCTTACATAATATTTCATAGTGTGTTTACTTAGATTATTGTTTTTTATTAGTGATAACTCTTGTTTCCTTAGCATGCTATTTTATTCTCTCACTTATTTGTAGTTGGAAAGATTCTTCTTGTAGGGAATGTGAAGTGTTCTAAGAAGTGTCAAGGTTGAGTGAGTTATTATATTCAATATTTCCATTAAAGGCATATTTTATTGTCTTCCTAGCCTCAACATTAATCCATAACCTCATAATGTAATATTGATGTGAGAAGATACAGATTGGAGAAATGTATGTTTGGTTAGTCTCTTGGTTTGATGTGTAACATTAGTTGGTTGGAAGTCATCAACTTATTTTGTGTATCACCTCCCTTAGGATAGTTTGATTTAGTTTTCTCTCTCGCTTTCCCCCCCAAAGTATAAGTTTAATATTTTTATACAAGTGGTACATCAAGGGAGCTAGCTCTATCTAGAGATTCAACTCATCAATAGGTTGTCCATAAGCCTAGAGGTGTTCAATTATGCCACTTAGATGAGGAGAGATAATACATCTCCTCAAAGAGTGAAAATCCAAGTGATAATAGATTTTGGCATGCTTGATGGGACTCTTAGTCTATGAGGTAAAAGGATTTTTAATATTGTATTTTAATAATCAATGTTTGAAGGCATCTATCCAAGAATCAATGGTGAATCCAAAGATACATCAGCTGGTCAAGAAACCCAAGTTTCCTTTTTAATATTGTTGGTAATATATTTCTTTGTGTTCTTGCTTTCAATAAAGTTTCCTGGCTGACTTTGGTGTTGAGTTTTTTTTTACACAAGTTGGTGAGGTATATCAAGCCTATGGCATCCCCTATTAGACCTGTCATGATCCTTACTAGTTCCAACATGAAGTGTATTAACCCATTCATGAAGTGTGTCATCCCATTCATGAAATGTATCAACCCTATAATCAGCCTTCTCCATATCTTACTGCTAATCAACCTAGTCAATTCTCTAATTAGTCCATTTCCACTTTCAAACAAACACTTTTGGGATATGAGAAGTACATGTTAGATCTTGACACACAAAGGGGATATGGTCTATATGTTCCTAGTCATATTATTAATAAAGAGAGGGATGCATTAGATCTGGTAAAAAGAGAGTGGGCACCTATTTAGAGAGCCAATTAATAAAGGTTCACAAGTGAGATGTTAGATATGAGTGGCCTAGTTTCATCCTTAGAAGATAGGTTAAACATTCATGAGAAGCAGCCTCACCAAACCTATTAGAATTCATATCCACTTTAAAAATATTTATATCATTATTACATGGTTCCCACTCATGAACCCAATCAAGTTTATCAAAGTCATCCTTTTCGTAATCAGTTGGAAAAGAGAGTTGAAAAGAGAAACCTTATTTTTGAAGCAAATCTTGATAGGTAGATTGAGTTGGCTAATATGAATATGCAAAAATCCATGTCATAAAAAAAATAAGTGGAATATAAGCCATCATTTCCCTCTCAAATTACATCACCACCTTAAGAAATGACCTCTAGATATGAGATTCCAAGTTGGAGATAAGGTAGAGAATCCAAGCCTAAGGATATCCCAAGTTTCTTGAACACTTCATCCACTACTCAAAGTGCATCAATACCTCAAGAAGAGACTAATAATCATAAAATAATAATATATAATAATATAGTGGAGTCATGGGGAAAGAAAGATGAGAAAATCTTAGATAAAGAGTGTAAAGTTGAAGAAAAACTTGATCCTATTCAAGCTCCTCCCACCCTTCCTCAAGAGACTCCTTGTCTTCCACATCATCCCTCTTGTACTAATTATTCTCATGAATATCAATATGAAATTCAAGAAATAATTTTCCAAGAGAACCTAGACAAGAAAATTGAAGAGTTAGAGTCAAGGATGAAGTTGCTAAGTCAAGGTGTGATGGAAGGTTTATACCTAAAAGAAGATCCTATGCCTAAACACAACCCATCTAACCTCCCTCAAGAAAGTATTCAAGAAAAATCAGATGTGGATGAAGTGATTTTAAAATGGAAAGAATAAAACCAAGCTATTTTATCCCAAGGTCTGCCTTCCTTTTCTCAAGAACACCCAAAATAATCTCTTACTTTTCATTCTCAACTTGATTTTGAGTTCTATGTGCCACCTCCACCAACTAGTTCATCTTTTCCTCACCCCATCACACTTTACCTTGATGGATATATGGTATGGGAACCTAAATAATATTATTTGGTTGATGTAAACTCAGAAATCTTGTGTGAAGAAATCCCAGCTCCTTGGCAGCCTCATTGGACTAAGTCACATGACTTCAAGATGCCTAGTCATGGAATCACAAAGGAGAAAGAAATGGAGGATCTTGCAACCCTTGAGAACAAAAGTAATACTATGGAAGTTGAGATACAAATTGAGATCCTTTAAGAGGTCCTAAATGATGAAGAAGAAGTGGTCTTTTGTGTTGAAACTTATGATTGGTTTGATACGGAGGAATGTTTTCCTTTTGCCAAAGAGGAAGAAATAGTCCTTGGTTCTTCCATTACTATGCAAGATATCATATATGTGAAAGAAAAAGTTCCTAATCAGCCTTGGGATGATTTTTTTTCAATAATTGGAGTAGGATACATTCCTCTTTAAGGAGGTTATGATCTAGTTAAATATGGATAAGGTAGCCTTGGCACTCAAGTGAGTATGCAAAGAAAAAGAAACCTTTCAAATATATCCTTTCAAGAGGCATATGCATTTCATGATGATATGTTTGAAGTAATAAAAATGGGATATAATCCTCTAAATTATTTGGGAGTAACACATCAGCTCTATAAGGATGGAACAAGCTCTTATTGGCATTAATCTTCTAAGGAACAAGAAACCAATCCTCTTGAAGTTATGCCTACCAAGAAGAGACTAGTTGATCATGAGATGAAAAGTGGGCAATAGTATGAGGTATGTGTATAAGTTCAAGAGGAATATATCTACATTGGAGACATATTGGAGGATGATCTACTTGATATCAAATCAAATGAAGTGCTAAGAAATAGGTCTAATCTACAAAGCATCCAATCCAAGGAGAAACATGCTTGGTACTATGATTCATCTCATGAATAAGGAGATGCAATAAACTTTCCTTTTGATCCTAGAAAGGGAGGTATGCTTAATTTTTAGTTGTATATAATTTTTTGCTTCTTATTTTTTGTTTAGTGCATTGAGCACATGTGTGTCTTGTTAGTGTGTTTGCTTTGCTTGTATGCGTCCTTTGTTTTGTGTGGTTGAGGTAGTCAAGTGGTCTTATCTTGATCAAAGCTTGTAGTCAGTGGTCAAAGGTTTCCTTGTTTTGTTTCAGACTTTTGATGACTCCTTAAGCCTAATGAATTGATAAGGCTACTGGACTAGTTAGTATAATAGGCATACTACCCTTATGAGTCACCAATTTGTTGACCAAATTTGACCCTACAAGTCAAATTGGGACCACTATAGGTAAAAAATTGATTTTTAGGTGTTTTAGGGGTCTAATATATGTGTATTATAGGAAATTTAGTGTGATTTCATGTTATATTAGCCTTGGTTCTTTAGTCTTTTAGTCCTTATATCATTCTGAGTCATTTTGGGGTCAAAATAGGGCTTTAAATGAGTTATACGGCCTCTTTGAGATGTGTGATTGTTAAAAAATGTGATTTCATGTCCCATGTGTCCTAAACTATCTTTATTAACTATTATTAACTAAAAATTTGTAGGTTCTTCAGAAGCAAGGGTAGTTTTCTTGAAAAAGGGAAGAGTTTAGCACTTGTAGAGCCCATGGGGGAAGGTGGCATGAGGGATAAGATCATGGAATGTATATTTAGATTCATAAATCTCATTTACACATTTTAAATGATTTGGAAGATCCATTTTTGAGCTAAATTTATGCTGCTCCTTCTTCGCCCTTCTAAACACACAAAACCAGTCTTCAGATTTGTAATTCGTATGGTTAGCAAGAGAACTTCCAAGTTAAACTAATTTTAGAGGTGAAATTAAAATAAAAAATATTCATTTACATAAAAATATTTTGAATAATGGTGTCTTGTGCTTTATGAACCATCTTCATAAAGTTGAATGTATTTTTCTGCTTGCTAATCTGTATACCCTATAGGTTCTACTTTGGTTTGGGAATTTACATAAAATTTTGTTGATGAGATTGGTTATAGATATTTTGTACTCCCTTATATCATATTATACATTATTTTTTTACATTTATAGTTGATTTGATGAACCAACCAACTCAGTTTGCAAGGAGAAGTGAAGGATTGGAATTGCGATCATGTTTTCTAATTGCTAGAGTTTTATTCTATGTCATGTTTCCAAAATGAAGTGAAGTGATGTATTATTGATAATATATATCTTATATTCATCTTAAATACCAAATAAAACTTCAAAAATAATTTTAAGAGCCAAGAGAGCAAGTAAATGCACAAAATAGTCATCTACAGTAGTTGTACAACTTGACACTTCTTGAAGGAGCATGGAAATTGTGTTTGAGTGCCCTCTGAGGTTTGGAAGGTATGAACATGATTTAAAATTATTTGGAAGAAATTTGAGAAGATTGGATGCTATTAAAACCTTAAGGAGACCTTCTAATCAAACTTGTGGCACTTTGGGACAATTTCCCAAAACTATCAAAATAGAGGTCCATGCCCTTTTTTGCGTGTCTTTATACAAGGTTGTATTATTTTCTAGGACCTCAAAGTAATTTTTTTTTCAATATCTCATATAGGTAATTTTATTTTCAAAATAATAATGGTTTTTTAGTTTGATATATTGGTTTTCAAGAGGCCCCACGTTGCCTTCTAAACACTGAAATCACTCAGTATTATTTACAACCATGTGAGCTAAGTTGGTCTCCCAAATCAATGCAATGGGTTTTAGTGCATACTAGTGGAATAAAAATGTATTTTTGCACTAAATAACATATAATTTCCATGTAAAACATAAAGGATGTTCATGGAAGATGGTTTTCATTCACCAAGGATGAGTTAGTCCATATAGATGTCTTAAGCATAGTCACCTACAATCAACTTAGTGCTCAGACTTGAGAAAGTGTTCATATTGTAGAGTATGAAATATAATGGAATTATTAAGAGTTTTTAAGGGGTTTATTATACTTATCAATGTTACAAAAGTCATTGAGTGTCACAATATTAATAACTTTCAAGTTGAAATGGCCTCTAAAGCTAGCCAATACCTATAGCCACACTGCCTCCTTCAAAGCCTAACCTAAGGTTACAAGACTAGATCGTGTTTCCATGGCTTTTATAGTTAAAAATAATTGAAAGGAAATTTTTTGACCTAAAGGATAATATATATAAGGTAATATGTTGTTTTTTGAATCTCACATACACCTACATGTATCTTAGGCCTTGAGATACCCACCTACAACTGACTGTAGGCAGATAATAGATTAAACATGGTGTATAAGTGAGGGTATATAGGAATGTTTTCATAGAAAAAGGTATTAAATGGTGATAATTAACCTATTTTTTTTCAAAGGATATCTAAAATATCAATGTGTAGGATATGATCCGACCATACACCTATAGATACCCCCCAAAGCAAGAAAATATAGTCAGTTGGCTAAAGGTAGATAGTGAAATTAAGCATGGCATCTAAGTGTTTGTATTGCATAAATTAAAGGTGAATAATGAATCCAATAATTTATAAATCACCATGGAAACTTAAATAATGGTTCTAAACATGATTTTAAGGCCTAATTCAAACATATTTCCCCCACATAGTCAACTGTAAGTGACTATGGACAGACAATGAGCCCAATCAAAATAGTTGAAGGTATGGTATGAATTGGATTAATAGGGGAATTAATTGTAACCATAAAAACCTTGAGAGGATCTATATAAACTTACCCAAGATTAAAACATGGGTGATAACCTATAGGGGTCATCCTTGAGGGAGGAAAATAGAGACATAGTTAGGAGTTTGTACACTTAGTTTGGGTTAGGCAAGGTTATAAGGAGTATGTTGGGAGTTGGAGTTATAAATGGAGATGGAAAAAAATTAGTCATTATAATGATAGTATAATAACACAATAATAGTGGATATTTAATAGATAAAGGGCTCAAACAAACAAAAAACATAGTCCACACCAAGAAACACTGTATACAGTCTGCCTCCAAATAGTTTGTCTTGGGTTTTTAAGAATTTGGGGGGTAAAATCATCATACCAAGGGATGAAAATTGGTACACAACATGTTTATGGCTTATATAATCTCCTATAATATTCATAACTATCTGATAAAATATGGGAGTTCCCTCTATTTTGTCTCAGATAGAGGGCACTCAATTTATGAGTAAAACCCTACAGTACTAAGAATGGAGGAAAATAGATGAAACATAAGCTATATAAATATTATAGGAAGGTATGGGAAGATTAATAAAATACAAAAAAATATAGGATACCTTGTATATAAGGATGAATTCCAATAGGGTGACCTAGACCCTCAAACCTACAAGTAGGCCTACTAAGCATGACAAGGCCTATAATCCAAAAGTGGGGTCAAATTCATGTATAGAATCAAATAATAAAGAAAATGTATAGGATCATACTTATAGGGTCACTACAGAGGTGTATGATCTATTTAAATGCATGTAAGTCACAAGGAAGTCATATTTTGGCTCAAAGTCAACATTAGGCCTATGTAAAGGAAAAGAAAGGCTCGAATAGGTAACTTCAAATGCTCACATAATTCATGAATATTTGAATGGAGACTAAAGGATTTTATATAAGTTATTAGGGTTCCTTGAAATCATGTTTTTGGAATTTATTGGAAATTCCAATGTCCTATCCTTATGAACAAATCTTAAGAGTAAAAATAGGCCTAAAACCCTTAAAAACCCTTAGTTAAGACTTGATGAAAGAAATGAAGTTGGATAACAATATAATGACATATTTTTCCCATTAATGTGATTTTAAATTGTATAAGACTCTCTCAAGATACACCCCATACTTTTGTTATGTATGAAAGTGTACATATAGAGTACAAAATGGGGTTTTTTCTACTATTTTATGTGTTGTGTAGGTTACAAGAGATTAAAATAAAATGGAAGGGAATATTAGGACTTAATATAACTAAAAATGTTAATTTAATTCCTTATAATAACTCCTAAGTGCCTTAACTAGCTACTATATCTCAACTAGTCAAAACTGGCATAGTGACCAAGCTAGTGAGAAGGGTGGAAAACTTCAAGTGAGCTAATTTTAAGGTGTACCTAATGATTATAAGGCCATGGAGGTTCTTGAAACATGTAATTCAATCCCTCCCATATATTTTCATGAAAAAATTATGCCTTTTTTGAGGTCAAGTGTACAAGGTGTGTGGAAGAAGAGTTTTCTTAGACTACAGATGGTGATGGCTCATCTCCAAAAGTTTATAGAGGACCAAGACTACAACCAATTAAAGGAGAGGAATGTATGAAATACTTAAATATAATTAAAATAATAATACATATCCCTATATAGTTTTGGGGTGTTCAAATAGATGAGGATGATGAAGGCAATTTTTAAAGCCAAAACAAGAAGTTTCTTGCCACTTTTTATGAGTTTTATGCCTTGTATGGAAACTTGTACTTATTGGCCTTGCATGGTTCATTTCAAATATCTTCACATGCACAAGTAAATAATTATCATAGCATGACAAGTGTCCTTGTGACCTTTTTACTTCTCTCTTCTCCTTTCTCTCTCAAGTTCTATATGAACTAGCCATTTTGGCCTTTGTAACTTATGCTCCACTTGAGTATGGTGAAGCCTTGCTCAATTACATACCATGGATCAATAAGACTAATAATTTTTACCTCTTAAATAACTATTCATAGTGTTTTTTCTTGGATTATTGATTTTTCTTAGTGATAACTCTTATTTTCTTAACATGTTTCATTCTCTCACGTATTTGCAGTTGGGAAGCTTCTTCTTGTAGGGCATGTGAAGTGTTTTAAGAAGTGTTAAGGTTGAGTGAGTTAGTCTATTAAATATTTCCATTAAATTCCTCTTTAATATTCCTTCTGGCCTAAATTTTCATCTATAACCTCATAATGTAATATTGATTAGAGAAGATGCAGATTGGAGAAGTGTATGTTTGGTTAGTCTCTTGGTTTCATGTGTAACATGCAATTGGTTGGAAGTCATAAAATTATTTCATGTATCACATCCATTAGTATAGTTTGATTTTAGTTTTCTCTCTCCCTTCCCTCCCCTAAATTATAGGTTTAGTAGTGTTTTATAAGTGGTACATCAAGGGAGCTAGCCCTATATAGATATTCACCTCATCCTTAGGCTACCCACAAGCCTAAAGGTGTTTTAATTGTGCCTCTTGGATTAGGAGAGATAATAAATCTCCTAAAAGGGTGAAAATCCAAGTGACAATAGTTTTTGGCATGCTCGGTGGTACTCTTAGTCCAAGAGGTTGAAATATTTTTGGCATTATCTTTCAAAAATCAGCCTTTGGAGGCATCTATCCAAGCATCAATGATAATCTCAAATAAATATTAGGTGGTCAAGAAACCTAGGTTTCCTTTTAAATATTGTTGGTAATATATTTATTTGTGTTCTTTCTTTCAATGAAGTTTTAGGGCTTAATTTGGTGTTGAGTTTTATTTTAGAGAAGCTGGTGAGGTATATCAAGCCTATGACATCCCCTATCAGCCTTGTCATGATCATTACCAACTCCAAAATGAAGTTTATCAGCCCATTCATGAAGTTTATTATCCCTAAAATCAAACTTATCCATATCTTACTCCTAGTCAACCTAGTCACTTCTCTAATCAGTCCATTTCCACTTTTAAACAAAAACTTTTGAGTTATGAGAATTACATGTTAGATCTTGACACACAAAGGGTATATGGTCTAGATGTTCATATTAATCTTATTAATAAGGTGAGGGATGAATTAGATATGGTCAAAAGAGAGTGGGCACCTATTGAGAGAGGCAATTGGCAAAGGCTCACAAGTGAGATGCTAGATGTGAGTGGGCTAGTTTCATCCTTGGAAGATAGGATAAAAATTCATGAGAAGCAACCTCACCAAACCTATTAGCCTTCATATCCACTTCCAAAATATTTCTATCAGTCCTACATGGTTTCCACTCATGAACCCAGTCAAGCTTATCAAATTCATCCTTTTCCCAATCAGTTATAAGAGAGAGTTGAAAAGAGAAACCTTGTTTTTAAAGCAAATCTTGATAGGAAGATTGAGTTGGATAATATGCATATGAAATAGTCCATGAAATAAACAAAATAATTTGAATATAATCCCTCATTTCCCTCTCCAATTACATCCCCACCTTAATAAGTGACCTCTAGATATGAGATTCCAAGTTGGAGACAAGTTGGAGAATACAAGCGTAAGGAGATCCCAAGTTTATTAAACACTTCATCCACTCCTCAAAGTATATCAATACCTCAAGAATAGAATACTAATCCTAACATCCTAATATATAACAAGATATATAAGTCATGGGGAAAGAAAGAGGAGATAACCCTAGATAAATAGTGTGAAGTTGAAGAAAAACTTGATCCTATTCCGGCTCATCCCACCCTTCCTCAAGAGACTCCTTGTATTCCATGTCCGCCCTCTTATAATACTTATACTCATGAAGATTCGTATGAAATTAAATAAATAATTTTTCAAGAAAACCTATCCAAGAAAATTTAATAGTTAGAGTCAAAGATGAAACTGCTAAGTCAAGGTGTGATGGAAGGTTTAGACCCAAAAGAAGATCCTATGCCTAAAAACACCCTATCTAGCCTCCTTAAAGAAAGTGTTAAAGAAAAATAATATGTGAATGAAGTTATTTTAAAATTTAAGGAAGAAAACCAAGCTATTTTATCCCAAGGTATGCCTCCCTTTCTTTAAAAACACCTAAAAGAATCTCTTACTTTTCATTCTCATCCTGATTTTGAATTCTATGTGCCACCTCCACCAGCTAAATCATCTTGTCCTCACGCCATCACCATTTTAATTTATGTACATATGGTATGGGAACCTAAATAAGAGTATTTTTTTGATATAAAATCAACTCTTTCATGAAGAAAGTCTATCTCCTTGGCAGCCTCATTAGACTAAGTCACATGACTTCAAGATGCCTAGTCCTGGAATCACAAAGAAGGAGAAATAAATGGAGCATCTTACAACCCTTTAGAACCAAAGTAATACTATGGAATTTTAGATGAAACCTAAGAGACTTAAAGAGGTCTGAAATCCTGAAGAAGAGGTGGTATCTTTTTTTGAAACTTATGATTGGTTTGATATGGAAGAATGTTTTTCTTTTACCAAAGAGAATAAATAGTCCTTGGTCCTTCCATCACTATGAAATATATCATTGATGGGAAAGAACATGTTCCTAATCAGCCTTGTGATGATTTTTTTTCAATCATTGGTTTAGGATATATTCCTCTTCAAGGAGGCTATGATCTAGTCAAAGATGGAGAAGGCAACCTTGGCACTCAAGTGAGTATGCCAAGAAAAAGCAACCTTTCAAATCTGTCCTTTCAAGAGGCATATGCATTTCATGATGATATGTTTGAAGTAATAAAAATTGGAATTAATATCTCAATCATTTGGGATAAATAAATCAGCTCTTGAAATATGGAACAAGCTCATAATGGCCTCATTCTTCTAAGAAACAAGAAACTAATCCTCTTAAAGCCATGCCTACCGATAAGAGACTAGTTGATCAAGAGATGAAGAGTGGGTAGAAGTATGAGGTATGTGTACAAGTTCAAGAGGAATATATATTCATTTGAGACCTATTTAAGGATGATCTACTTGAGATCAAATTAAATGAAGTGCCAAGGAATAGGTCTGATCTACAAAGCATCCAATCCAAGGAGAAACATGTTTGGCACTATGATTCATCTCATGAAGAAGGAGAAGCAAGAAAATTTCCTTTTTATCTTAAAAAGGGAAGTATTATTAATTTTTATTGTTTATAGTTGTTTTCTTCCTATTTTTTCCTAAGTGATTTGAGAACATGTGTGTCTTGTTAGTGTGTTTGCTTTGCTATGTGTGTGTCCTTTGTTTTGTGTGGTTGAGGTAGTCAAGTGGTATTGTCTTGATCAAAGCTTGTATTCAATGGTTAAAGGTTTCCTTTTTTTGTTTCAGACTTTAGATGAATCTCTAACCCAAATGGACTGATAAGGATACTAGTCTTGTTAGTATAGTAGGCATACTACCCCTATGAGTCACCAATTTAATGACCAAATTTGACCCTACAAGTCAAATTAGGACCCCTATAGGTAAAAACCTAATTTTTAGGTATTATAGGGTATAATATATATGTATTAAGGTGTATTATAGGTCATATATTGTGATTTCATATTATATTATCCTTGCTCATTAGTCTGTTAGTCCTTATATCATTTTGAGTCATTTTGGGGTCAAAATAAGGCATTAAATGAGTTGTACAACATACTTGGGAAGTGTGAAGGTTTAAAAAGGTTATTTAATGTCCCATGTGTCCTAAAATGACATTATTAACTATTAATAACTAAAAAGTTGTAGTTTCTTCAGAAGAAAGGGCAATTTTCTTGAAAAAGGGAAGAGTTTGGCACTTGTATGGCCCATGAAGGAAGGTGACACATGGGAAAAAATCATGGAATGTCTCTTAAACTTAATAAATATTAGTTACATGTTTTAAATTCTTTTAAAGTGACATTTTGGAGCTAAAATTTCTATGTTCCTTCTTCACCCTCTAGACACATAAAACCAATCTTCAAGTTTG
Source organism: Torreya grandis (assembly GCA_037957365.1). Taxonomy (NCBI): domain Eukaryota; kingdom Viridiplantae; phylum Streptophyta; class Pinopsida; order Cupressales; family Taxaceae; genus Torreya; species Torreya grandis. The sequence goes on from JARHVA010001949.1 coordinate 1,704,567, forward strand.
TACTTGGTATGGTCAGCAAGAGAACTTTCATGCAAAATGACTTTGGGAGGTGAAAGTAAACTCAAAGATATTAATTTACATAATAATATTTTCAAGAATGGTGGCTTGTGCTTTATGAACCATCCTCATAAAATTTAATATGTTTTTTTACTTACTAATCTATGTACCCTATAGGTTTTGATTTGGTTTGGGCATATCCATACAATCCAATTGATGAGATTAGTTTAAGATGATTTTTACTCAATTATATCATGTTATCCATGATTTTTTTCACATTTGGAGTTGATTTGATGAGCCAACCAACTCAGTTTGCAAGGATAAGTGGAGTGGAATTACAATCATGTTTTCCAATTATTAGAGTTTTCTTTTATGTTATGTTTCCAAAATGAAGTGAAGTTATGTATTATTTCTCATAGATGTATTATATTCATCTTAAATTCCAAATCCAACTTAAATAATCATTCCAAGAGCCAAGAGAGTAAGTAAATACACAAAATAGTCATTTATAATAGTTGTATAGCCTAACACTTCTTGAAGGAGCATGGAAAATGTGTTTAAGTGCCCTCTAAGGTTTGTAAGGTCTAAAAATGTTTTAAAACCATTTTTAAAAATGTTGATAGGATTGGATACTAGTAGAACATTGAGGATACCTTCCAAGAAAACTTGTGGTACTTTGGGATAATATCCCAAAACTATCAAAATAGAGGTCCATGCCCTTTTTTGGGTGTCCTTATATAGGGTTACATTGGTTTTTAGGACCTAAAAGTACACTTGTTTTCAATCTCTCATATATTTCCTTTGATTTTAAAAATAATAATGGTTGTTGAGTTTGATAAATTGGTTTTCAAGAGGCCCCAAGTTGCCTTCTAAACACTGAAATCATTTAGTGTTGTCTACAACCATGTGAGCTAAGTTAGTCTCCCAAATCAATGAAATGGGTTTTAGGGAATAATAGTTGAATGGGAATGTATTTTTACACTAAATAACATGTAATTTCCATGTCAAACATTAAGGATGTACATGGAAGATGGTTTTCATTCACCAAGGATGATTTAATCCATATAGATGGCTTAAACATAGTCACCTATAGCCAACTTAGTGCTCAGACTTGAGAAAATGTTTACATTGAAGAGTATGAAATATAATGAAATTATTAAGAGTTTTAAAGGGGTATATGATTATTATAAAGGTTACATAAGGCCATTAGTGTCAAACTAAATTTCAAGTTGAAATGGCCTCCAAAGCTAGCCAATATCTACAACCACACTGCCTCCTTCAAATCATAACCCAAGGTTACAAGACTAGATCATGTTTACATGGTTTTTATAGTTCCATATAGTTAAAATGAAAATTTTTGACCTAAAGGATCATATATATGAGATATTATGCTATTATTTTAATCTCACATACACCTATAGGTATCTTAGGCCTTGAAATACCCACTTACAGTTGATTGTAGGAAGACAATGGATTAAACATGGTTTATAAGTGAGGGTATATATGTTTTCATGGAAAAATGTCTTAAATGGTGATAAATAACCTATTTATTTTCAAGGGATATCTAAAAATATCAAAGAGTAGGATATGATCCCACGATACACCTACAACTATCCCCCAAAGTAAGAAAATATAGTCAACTGACTGTAGGTAGACAATGAAATGAAGCATGACATATAAGTGTTTGTATTTAATGAAATCAAGGTAAAAAATGAATAAAATCATTTATAAATCACCATGTAAACTTAAATAAGGGTTATAAACATGCTTTCAAGGCCTAATTCAAACATATTCCCCCCACACAGTTAGCTATAAGTGACTATGGATAGATAGTGAGCCTGATCAAAATAATTGAAGGTATGACATGACTTATGTTAGTATGGGAATGAATTTTTGTAAAAAAAAAAAACTTGAGAGGATCTCCAAACACATACCCAATATTAAAACATGGGTGATCACCTACAGTTAAGAGTTTGTTCACTCAGTCTAGGTTCGACAAGGTTATAAGGAGTATGTTGTGAGTTAGAGTGAGAAATGGAGATGGAAAAAAAATACCCATTATCATAAAATTATAATTACACCATAATAGTGGATATTTTATAGAGAGAGGGCTGAAACAAAAAAAAAAAAAAAAAGTCCATACCAAGAAACACTATGCATAGTCTACCTGCAAATAGTCTATCTTAGGTTTTTAAGAATTTGGGGGGCCAAATCATCATATCAAGGGCTCAAAATTGGTACACTATATGTTCATGGATTGGATAATATCATAAAACAATCATAATTATATGATAAAATAAGGGAGTTCCGTTTGTTTTATCTCAGACAGAGGGCACTCCCTTTATGACCAAAACCCTGTAGTACCAAGAATGGAGGCAAAGAGATGAATTATAAGATGTCTAAAATTTCTAAGAAGGTATGGGAAGATTAATAACATAAAAATAAATATAAGATACCTTTCATATAGTGATGAATTCCAATAGGGTGACCTAGACCCTCAAACTTGCAAGTAGGCCTACTAAACATGCCTAGGCCTAGAATCTAAAAGCGGGGTCAACTTCATTTATAGCCTTAAATGATAAATAAAATGGATATTTTCATGCTTACAAGGTCACTAAATAATTTTATGATCTATTGGAATGTATGTAAGTCATAAGGAAGTCATATTTTGGCTTAAAGTCAACACTAAGCCTATGCAAAGGAAAGGAAGGGCTCAAATAAGTAACTTCAAAAGCTCAAATATTTCATGAGGATTTGAATGGAGACTCAGGGAGTTTAAAAAAGTTATCAAGGGTCCTTGACATCATGTTTGTGTAATTTATTAGTAATTTCAATGTCCCAGCTTTATGAACAAAGCTTAAGAGTGGAAACATGCCTAAAACCCTTGCAAACCCTCAATCAAGACCTGATGAAGGAAATGAAGTTGGATAGATACTATAATGAATTTTTTTAACCATTAAAGTGATTTAAACTTGAATAAAACTGTATCAGGCTACTCCCCATGCTTTTGGCATGTATGAAATTGTATAGATGGAGTATAAAATAGGGTATTTTTGACTATTTTATGTGTTGTGCAAGTTATAAGAGGTTTTGAGAGATGATAATAAAATGGAAGGGAAGATTAAGATTTAATATAATTCCCCATATTAATTTTATTCCTTGTAAAAACTCCTAAGTGACTTAACTAGTTGCTTCATCTTAGGTAGTCAAAAATGACATAGTGACCAAGCTAGTGAGAAGGGTAGGAAACTTCAAGTGAGATACTTTTAAGGTGTGACTGATGCCTATAAGGTAATGAAGATTCTTAAAACATTTCATTAACTCCCTCCCATGGATTTTCATGGAAAAATAATGCCTTTTTTGAGGCCAAGTGTATACGGTGTGTGGAAGAGGAGTTTTCTTAGACTGTAAATGGTGATGGCTCATCTCCAAAAGTTTCCAAAGTACTAGAAATAAAAAAATGCATAGAGAGGAATTTATAAATATTTACCTCTCATTAAAATCATTAGACCTATCCAATGTTAGCTTTGGGAAGTTCAAATAGATGTGGATGATGAAGGTAGTTTTCTGAGCTAAAAGGAGTTTCATGCCACTTTTCATGAGTTTTATGACTTATATGGACACTTGTACATCTTGACCTTGCATGGTTTATTTAAAAATATCTTCCCATGCAAAATTAACTCATTCCCATAGCATGACAAGTTTCCTTGTGACCTTTTGACTTCTCTCTTCTCCTCTCTCTCTCAAGTTCTATAAGAACTAACCATTTTGGCCTTTGTAACTTATGCTCCACCTAAGTATGGTGAAGCCCTGCTCATTTTCATACCATGGATCAATAATAATACTTATTTTTACCTCTTCCATAACTATTATTAGTGTTTTTACTTAGATTATTGATTTTTCTTAGTGATAACTCTTGTTTCCTTAGCAGTTTGTTTTATTTTCTCACCTATTTACAATTAGAAGGCTTCTTCTTATAGGGCATGTGAAGTGTTATAGGAAGTGTCAAGGTTGAGTGAGTTATCAAGGCCTCTTATTTATTCCTCCTAGAATAAAAATTCATCCATAACCTTATAATGTAATATTGATGTGAGAAGATGTAGATTGGATAAGTGTATGTTTGGTTAGTCTCTTGGTTTCATGTGTAACATGCAGCTGGTTGGAAGTAATCAAATTATTTAGTGTATCACCTCCCTTATGATAGTTTTATTTTATTTTTATCTCTCCTTTCTCCCCCAAATTATAATTTTAGTAGTGTTATATAAGTGGTACATCAAGGGAGCTAGCCCTATCTAGAGATTCACCTCATCCTTAGACTACCCACAAGCCTAGAGGTGTTTCAATTGTGACACTTAGATGAGGAGAGATGAGACATATTCTCAAAGAGTGAAAATACAAGTGAAAACACTACACAAATATACCATAAGGCACAAATTATTGGTTTAAATAATGATAATTTATACACAAGACAAGACAAGTCTTTTTGAAATAATTTGGGTAGTGTAATGGCATTATTGCTCCCAAAAGATGTGATAATGTTATGTTTCAAAGACTTTTAAGGAAAAATAAATGAAGTGATTTGGGTCACATAATGTTACCCATCTCAATCAAGTTACATACTCAATGTTTTTGACATGAAAGTCTTCTATGTTAAATCAAGGTGTCAAACAAATGGCATAATGCCTCCTCAAATAATAGAGTAATGATGGACACAAGAATAGTTCATGACGTGGTTTAAATAATAAAGTTTTAGATATAACACAAAAATCAATAAAATAATAAATGAAATAAATACAACTAAGTATATTTTCCTAAATCCTATCAATATGTGGCAAAATGGGGTTGACTAAAATGTACAAGTTACGATAGTCTAGATTGATCCTAAATTTGGTTAACACAAGAGAAGCATCACGTCAATTGAGTTAATACAAATAAAATTATCATGAAATGGTATATTAATTTCCATGATGATACCATAATTTGACTTCTTAGTGGTATCTTTTGGTTGACCAAACTTGACTCAGGCCTTCATTACTAAAGGAGAGGTTAGCCACTAAACCCCCTAGCTCTAGCAATATGTGTTTCCATTTTTGTATATCCCATCATTGAGCATATTTGAAACACTACCAGGAGATGAATCCCTAGGTCAATTATTACCTCAAGAACCTATGAGAGGTAATGAAATCCCCTTCACAAGCTAAGATGTATGAACATAAAGACTAGTATAAAGACTTTAGAGTTACTTTTAGATCACCCAATACCATGCAAGTTTTGGGGAGATCCTAGGAAAATTTATTTATATGTCTTAGAATAGGCACTAAATTCAATGAAAAGGTGATTTAAATCCCACAAGTTCCCTATAGGGTATGGGGGGAGAGCATACATGCACTATTATTTTTGTGAAAATAAATAATCAACAAACAGTTTGTAAATAATTGTGAGTTAAGTTTGATTTTGGGCACTAAATTGAAATGTGATGATGTTCTTTAGTTGGCCCCTTGGATTAAGTGTGAAAGATTGAAATAATTACACAAAACCAATTTATACAAAAGCATCTATGTTTTTTTTAAGCCTAAAAGTCTAAATGCTCAAGATTTACCCTAAGTTTGTTTTTAAACACTAAAATTAAGTGTTCAAGACTTAGCCATTCTTTTTAAGCACCGATAATGAAGTGTTTTTAAACATTTGGAATCCTAACTCCTTTTAATCACCAAAGGTGAAATGTGTGAGAATTAACATGTTCATTTCAACACCAAAATAAAATGTGACTTGATTTATCTAGATTCCTTTTAAAATCCCAAAATGAAATGTGTATTAGCTAAAACATGCAAATTGGTATTCCAAATTACATCCATGACCTGAAATTGTTAGATAATAACATCCTACTTTGAAGCATTTTCTTGGATGGGAAAATGAAGTTTGAAAGTTATCTCTCAAGTTTTGTTTTTTTGAAAAACATATTGACCATGACCAGTCAGAGATTATTGATGTTAGTTCAAGGAAACCATAATCAGTCAGTCTGTGAGAGAACCAATGCTGATCATAATAATTGTTGTCAATCAATTAAGATCATCATCGATCACCTATGGACCTAAAGGTAAAACCATAAAAGATAAAAAATTTAAGTGAGGTAATGGTTAGCATAAATATCAAGAAAACCTATAAGGCAAAGTTTAGTCAATGGGTTTAAATGCCTTTGAAACCTAGAAATCATAAATTTGAATGATAAAAAGAATCAAAATGTAAGATTTATGAACATTTTCCCCCTAAAATCCAACCATCAATAGTTTACATACAATCAGGGTCAATTGGGTATAACTATGGTTGATTTAGGCCAAACTATCATTGATTACACTTGATCATCACTGGTCTCTGTGTAGATCCGAGAAATATAAAGAAATAAAAATATGGCCAAAATAAGGTTATAAATGCATTTTTAAAGAGATTTAAGCATCCATTTCTTAGTTCTTGACTTGCATAATGATATAATTGGTATGTCAGGTGATCATGGTCCCATCAGGCATGCCATTTGTGATCTAATAAGAGTGGTTAGATCATATATTATCTTCACAATGAAAATCAATCAACATGAAAAAAAACACACTAACATGCATAACACTATCTTTCCTAGATCAAATGGAGGAACATGGTGAAGAAAAAAAAATGAATAAAGAATAACTAAAAATGGAAAGAACTAACATAATTCCTTACCAATTCATTGAATGCTCCAAGAGGTTTCTTCATTTGGCTTTCTCGGATTGTGCTCAAGAAGTCTTCATCAATGGGGTTTGGATATCTCCATCTCCTCTTAACACCATGGTTGGATTGGATTTTGGATTTGATATGGCTTGAAGTGACTTGGATCAATTTTGGCATTATGACACTATGTATTGCTTCATTCCCTAAATCTTGCATTATAACATTACTATGTCCAAGCTCTCCTAAATGGAGAGGCACATGCTTGTATTTATAGGTTTTGAAATCAACTTAAAATGAGTTAAATCCTAACCGATGTTCTTTAATTAAACCCATTAGAGTTAAAATGTGTCCAAAACTCATGATTAGCATGGAATAGGTGTGCTTTCAAATATTTTTTATTTTGGACAACTCATAAAAGCTAATGATGAAAACCTAGGATATTCATTGATTTTGAATTTTATTTCTTGATAATTCATTTAATTTCTCCAGGATGAATTCAATTAATATTTGATTAGGATTTGTACGTTAGTTAATACTTTTTAGTCTTTTGAATATTTTCCATGTTTTGATTTAATCGATTTGGGAATTTTCTCTATTTAATTTATTTTTGAGCCAAATTACTTTAATTGCATGTGATGAAGCCAAATTCAAGACATTTAGAAATTCTTAGATTAGATGTTCAATGGTTGGTAAGAATTGATATAAAGTTGTGTATGAATTCATTGGTGGCCACTTTTACGTGTCTATATCTGTAACTGATCTTTGGTTCATTTATCTTGGATAACCCTCATGCATATCACCTTCATATTGAAATACTAATGTTAGAGCATTCTAGGACTTTGAAGCTAGTGTTGTAGGTCTTGTTTCTTAGTGAAAGAAGTATGATGGTCTTATGTAAATCCTTATGGTGTATCACCCCAATAGAGTATCTTTATTTCATACATACTTATGTCCCTTTTCCCACAATCAAATAATTAGTGTAGGTGATAAATACTTAAAGGTAAATTCAGGGAGCTAACCCTTAAGCCTAAAGGTCTACTTATACTATAGGTAAACCCACATACCTAGAAGTATTCCCATATTGACCAAATTTGGAGGAGGCTTTAACAACCTCCTATAGGGTGTAATATTTTGTGACAATATTTATAACACGCCCAGTGGGACCAAGGTCCAAAAGAGTGGAAATATTGTTGGCGTGTCTTTCCTTTAATCATATTTTGGAATCAAGAAAGATAGCACCAATGGCGAATTTTAATGAAATCTTCTAGTTGTAAGCAACCTAGGTATCTATTATTAAAGGTTTTAATCAATTATTGTATCTCATTTGACCTATGAGGTTGATATGAATAGCTATGGTGAATATCCCTACTATGAACCTCCTTACCAACGTTGCTATGGATGATATTATACCCCTCAAAAGTCCTATAAAAATGGATACCAATCTTATGAGCCATGTCAAACCCATGGCCATCCATTTACTTATCCATATGGAAAGCATAATTTTGGACAACCCTATGAGGAATTATATCAATAAGGCTATCAAGAAATGACTTCCTATCAATCCCAATATGATCCCTACCAACCATACCATGATGCCTATCAACCTCAAGAGGATTCCTATGAGCCTTATCATAAGGAATCAAATGATACCATTGATTATACATAAAGAAAATATAAGACAAGATATGAATTCTTAAAAAATTTAATCCAATAATGTAGATCTAGCCTCAATCCCCATCATTACCCTCCTCCTCCTCTATTATCTCCATCTCATGTCAAATCCTTCTCAGCCCTCATACCAGATCTACTAGATAGTGAAGATACTATGGGAACATGGGATAATGAGTTTGATGTGCTTCCTAATCATCTCATGGAATGGTTAATAAGTTTTATATAAATATGGATGAGTGCATGGGATGTGGTTGAATATTAAACTCAATGGGATATTCAAAGGAAGCTGCATTTGGAAAAGAAGTGTCTTCAATGCTTAATAGATAGGCTAAGGATATGGGAAGATAAAGAACTTGAAAGTGAACATGTTGTTGAAGAAAATCAAGGAGGCTATTTTAAAGGTGAAACTTCTATTAAAGTAGGTGTTTTTCCTTCTAACCAACCCAATTTGTCATTTCCCCATGAGCTTACACAAGAGGCCCTTTTTCTAAAATCCATTTGAAAACCCTCTATTACACCTCACACTCCACCTATATTCATAAATCCTCAACCAAACCTCATACCTCATATCCAAATGATAATCCTATCCATCACCCTCTCACCTCACCCCTTCTTCAAAAAGAGCCCATTTTGAGGGAAGAAAGTGAAGAATAACAAGCCCAAACTATAGCTGATCAAGAAGATGTCATGAGTAACTATGAAGAGTAAATAAACATAGGGACTCCCCTTGGTGAACATAAGTGAAACTCTATCTTCTTAAATGAAGTGAAAGACATTAAAGATCCTATTACAACTATCCATGTTGAATTTGGTCAAGGTATGAAAGGAGAAGTACTTGATAAAGACCCCACACCTGCTATCCATGGTAAAACAACCCTTGAACATGATAGTAATGAGGAGGAAAACATATGTGTTAGGGTGTGGAGCTAAAAGCTTTAACTATTTGTAGACATGAAGAAGAGGATGCTGAAGAACTAGAAGCACCAGTGTCAGCAGAATGACCGACGTCGGTCAGATGCAGTGCAAAAGTCAACTGGCGTCGGTAGATAGTCGACCGACATCGACAGCACCAGGCAAGCAGGGACCGGCGTCGGTCACCTATGCATTCCAGAACTACTGTTGATGAACAGTCAGTTAAGTGAAGTGAGTGTTTGCATGTCAAATGACTAATTATAGTCACGAGCTGCGTGTCTAATTATTGTAGTTAGATTTCTATTTTTGTAACCATGGGATTCTATTTAAAGACCCATGAGGCATGTATTGTAATTACCAAGAAGGCAAGTAAAAGCATTGAAGCAAGCAAGGTCAAGGAGATCTACAGGTGTAAGGTCAAGGAGATCAGCTGAAGCATTCAAGGAGGGATAATAACTCAGGCTATAGAGTTGTTGTGTTGAGCAAGAGAGAGAGGGAAGAAGGTCTTGAGGTGTGACAAGCCTTTGAGGTGGAGGAAGAAGTGGCATCTTCCTTATTATATTTTCTTCCAGTAATATCTAATACAAGAGTGTGTATTGTCTCTCAAATTCTTTGTTATCTCAAGTTTCTAGTTACTTTATCATTCTGGTATAATTCTGTGTTTAATTGCTTATAAGAAAGTAATCAATTATGCTTCCATTGGATAAGGGGTCTCCTAACAGTTGGTATCAGAGCTATGGTTTGCAGGAAGTAGGGTATTTTTTTTGATTACAAGTCATTCACAGGGTTTTTTGATTGAGTGGGAGTTTATCAATGGTAGAAGAAAGTAAGATATGAATGGAGAAGTTTAATGGCAAGAATTATGAACACTGGAGGATGCAGATTGAGGATTATCTGTATCATAAGGATCTGTACTTACCGTTGGGTGGGGTTGCATGCAAGCTCACAAATATGAAGGATGAAGAATGGAGTGTTCTTGATCGGAAGGCTCTCAATTCCATAAGGTTGAGCCTTGCATCGTCTGTGATTTCCAACTTATCACAGTGCAAGACAATGGAAGAGTTGATAAAGTCCTTGGTGAATTTATATGAAAAGCCCTCAGCTTCTAATAAGGTATATCTTATGAAGCAGCTATTTACTTTGCAAATGTAGGAAGGTGGATCAGTACATACTCATCTCAGTGATTTCCATGGTTTGGTAAACCAATTAGCTTCAGTCAATATTGTTTTTGATGATGAGGTAAAGGCTCTCTTGATTTTATGTTCTTTGCCTGAAAGTTGGGACAGTTTGGTTATGGCAGTAAGTAATTCTGCACCTGCTTCTAAAATCTTAAAAGTTGATGATGTTGTGAGTGTGATCTTAAATGAAGAAATACGTAGGAGAAGCACAGGTGAATCATCAAGTAATGCTCTAAGTGTAGAAAGTAGGGGAAGGCAAAGAGAGAAGGTTGAGCAAGGGAAATCAAGGTCGGGAAGGAGATCCGAGTCCAAAGGTGTTACCTGCTGGTTTTGTGGAAAGAAAGGACACACAAAGGAGTGTTGGTTGAGAGATAAAGACAATCAACATGCAGGTATCGAAGAAGCAAAGGATGCAAATATCATGGTACAAGATGCTCTCATACTTTCTTTAGATAGTCAGGTAGGATCATGGATTTTAGATTCTGGTTCATCTTTTCATGCATCCCCAAACAGAGATTTGTTCCATGAGTATGAACAGGGAGACTTTGGAGTGCTTTATTTAGGGGATGGTACGCCTTATCAAATGGTTGGCAAAGGGAAAGTGCAGCTGAGATTGAAGATTGACAACACATGGGTGTTGAAGGAGGTCATGCATGTCCCGATTCTGAAGCAGAGTTTGATTTCTGTAGGAAGGTTGGGTGATGAGGGATGCACAATAACCCTCATAGCAGACTCTTGGAAGGTTACCAAGGGTGCACTTGTTCTAGCAAGAGGTAAGAAAGTAGATACTCTTTATCTGTCTACTTGTATTGCTGATTCTACTTCTGGTTTATCTACTTCAGTTGTAGATTCAAAGATGTGGCTTAGTAGGCTTGGTCACATGAATAAGAAGGGAATGGACGTTCTTGATTCAAAAGGTATGTGTTTAGATTCAAAAAGCATAGATAGAGTTCATTGCAAAAAAAGGAAATTTGATGCTTTTGACAGGAACAAAGAAGCCTTGGTGTTTATGGAGGAGATGAAGGACAGAGATCAGTCACAAGGGCTGAATAAATCTGAGTAGGGCAGTATGGACAAAGGTTTGGTCCAAGATGAGCTCGCAGATGAAGATTTCATCACTTACAGGAACACACAGACACCGATGTTGATCACTTGGAACCGACGTCGGCCAGATAGAAACTGACATCAATCATGTGCAGACCAACAGGGTCGGTAGGTCAGGCAGGAGAAGTCTAACGTCAGTCATCAGGACTAATGTCGATAGGGAAGACACCAGTGTCAGCTAGGGAAATGATGTCGGCAGTCAGAGTCAGTGCAGGGAACCAACATCAATCGGGAGCAGATTGGGAGATGGTTGAGATCGGTCATTGGAACGGATGATGGGTGGACAGTTAGCTGTCAAGGAGTCTCAAACACCCATATGGAGGTTAGAAATGGTAAGTGAACCTCATATTCATTGTTCACCTTCTTTATATTGCTTACTGATAGTCAAGAACTAGGAAGATGGAAGAAGCAATGCAGGTAGAATCCAGAAACAGTGGGAGCTTGGCATGGATGAGGAGTGTGAGTCCTTAGAGAAGAACCAAATAGGTATTTGTTGGTAGAGTTGTCAGCTGGAAGGAAGCACTAGATAGAGGGATGTATTCCCATATTAGAGAAGAGAGTGAATGGACATGTGAGACAGAAGGCTATGGTATATGGTCTTGATTAGGCTGTAGACAATGGAGGTTTGACCATTGTATTTATCTTTACCAGGTTGTATAATATTAGCTACATTATCCTATTACTGTATTGTGTTACTTGTTATAGGGTTTCATATACAGGGAGTTTTCTGAGCTAAGGGTAGAGTTGTTTCAGAAGTATGTCATGAAGAATTTGGGAGCAGCAAAATTCTTTTGGCATAAGTGATAGGTATAACATCACAGGTTTGCGTGGTGGTTGGTCTTCAAGAGTGACTTTGAAGAGGGATATAGAGCCAAAGGAACAAAATAGATGGTGTACAGGTACAAGTATAGTAGCAGTTATTTATCTCCAAGTCGGAGATTGTTAGGGTGTGGAGCTAAAAGCTTCAATTATTTGCAGACACAAAGAAGAGGATGCTAAAGAACCAGAAGCACTGGCATCGACAAAATGACCGACGTCAGTCAGATGTAGTGTAGAAGTCAACCGGTGTCGGCAGATAGTCGACAGATGTCGGCAACACTAGGTAAGCAAGGACCGACGTCGGTCGCCTGTGTGTTCTAAAACTGTTGTTGACGAACAGTCAGTTAAGTGAAGTGAGTGTTTGCATGTCAAATGACTAATTATAGTCACGAGCTGCGTGTCTAATTATTGTAGTTAGATTTCTATTTTTGTAACCAAGGGATTCTATTTAAAGACCCATGAGGCATGTATTGTAATTACCAAGAAGGCAAGTAAAAGCATTGAAGCAAGCAAGGTCAAGGAGATCTACAGGTGTAAGGTCAAGGAGATCAACTGAAGCATTCAAGGAGGGATAATAACTCAGGCTATAGAGTTGTTGTGTTGAGCAAGAGAGAGAGGGAAGAAGGTCTTGAGGTGTGGCAAGCCTTTGAGGTGGAGGAAGAAGTGGCATCTTCCTTATTGTATTTTCTTCCAGTAATATCTAATACAAGAGTGTGTATTGTCTCTCAAATTCTTTGTTGTCTCAAGTTTCTAGTTACTTTATCATTCTGGTATAATTCTGTGTTTAATTGCTTATAAGAAAGTAATCAATTGTGCTTCCGTTGGATAAGGGGTCTCCTAACAATATGTAAAAAATTTCATGACATAAATCAAGAGTTTGAAAAACTAAGTGATTAAACTTCTCCTAAGAAGTACACACCTAATCATGAGGTTGTTGATGACCATAACAGACATGAAGTTGAGTTTGATATCAAGAATGAAGGTGAAGATCAAGTTAATCCTCATTATTTTTTAGTCCTAGAAGAGTTTCATGAGACCAAGGTAGAATAGGTAGTATATAACGAGCACTTAATACCTCAGCCTAATGACCTCACACATCAAAAAGAGAAGGTTGAAGAGATGGTAGTTCTCAAAGACAAAGAAAACAAGGATGATTGGTAGCAACAAATGAATTTTTTTCAAGAGCTTGAAGAAAATTTTCAAGTTGAAGTCTAGATACATGATAAAGTAGAGAAAGAGTTTTCCATGAAATATAATGACCAATATTGGGTAGACTATGCAAAGTTCCTTGATGAGATTGAAAGACTTGTAGCTGAAAAGAAACCTAATCTTATTGAGAGAACCATAGAAACTAAGAAGGTATGCCTTGTTGAACCACCATTAGAGGTTATAGTTGAGGAGTATTATTAAAAATTTGAGGTTATTTTGATTCAAGATGAGTTCATCTCTATAGGTTATTGCTTTATAGCTACCTTGATTTCATTGAACACCTTGCCAATGAGGTTGGAAAGTATCATGAAGGAGTTGGAGATACCAACACCAAGGCATAAAAGACTAAAAGATTCATTAACTCCTTCCTTCCATAAAGGAATAAAAATTTCAAACTTCCCCTTTGACCTAGAAGGAGGTATTTCTTTTAGTTTAGTTTGTGTTTGAGTTAGTTAGTTTGGTTTGTGTGTGTGTGTTTCATAAGTGCTCTTGAAGCACATCTGTGTGTTGTGTTGCTTTGTGTATTGTTATTGTTGTTTCTTATGTTTTATTATATTTAAAAGGTAATTTTAGTTTCATATTTGTGCATAGGTAACTCCATATCCTAATGGATAAGATAAGTCTACTGGTCTTGGGCATAAAAAGCATACCACCATTGGAAATCACCAAGAATGTTGACTATTTTGACCACAAGTCAAAATAGGTTAACTCCTTATAGTATAAAATTTGTATAGGGGATTATTAGTGTCTGATAGGGTGTGTCATGGTCTTATTTTGGGTCATTTAATATGTCATTATCTTGGTCATATTCCATTTTAATCCCCTTATGTCATTTCTAACCTCATAGGCTCATATTTGATCTATTTATGAAGTTTTTACAATTTAAATTGATGTAAAAGTGTTATTAACTATTAATAAATGTCAAATATGTCATATTCCTTGTCAATAATGTTAGTCCTATCTGAATTGTGTAGGTTCCCAACTGAAATCAAGAAAATGTTGAGAAAAGGAGTTTTAGAAGTTGTATGACCTATAGAGGAGAGTGGCATATGGGAAAATGTTTTGGAATGGATATTAAACTTACATAAATTAATTTCCATGCTTTATATTATTTGGAATCATAAAAAATGGCTAAAACCTATTCTACTCCTCCATCACTCCATTAGACATCTAAAACTAGTCAACAAGTCTTCTAATGGTATGGCCAGTAGGAGAAGTTTTAGGTAAAATGATCTTGGTGGTAGATATTAAATTATTACACTTATATTTCATGGTAGGAGTTCTAGGATTTGTCACTTGTGTTTTATGAACCATGTTTAATAAGTTGATTATCTTTTTGTGCATGTTATTTTCCACACCTTGTAGGTTTTCTTCTTGTATGAGTTGGTCCATACAAGACACTTGTTGAAATTTCATAAATAGGTATTAGATATCATTATTTTATGGTTCCCATCTTTGGTTTAATTTTTTAAGATTAATTTATGATCACAACATCTCAAGTTGTAGGTTGAGACCTCTATTACTAGTTACAGGCATGATCCACCAATTACAGAGGTTCTTATCCTTGTAATGGTTTAAAAAGAAGGTTTTATGTTATGTATCATGTTTCCCACATATTTTTGTTCCTATCTACTTTAAAACTTAGTCTCAAAGGTTATCATCAATAGAGTTGCATGCAACCTTGAACACAGCATGACTGTCATACACAGTCAATTAAATGAGACGTTTTAAAGTGTTGAGAATGTTCATGGAGATGTAATCATTTTTTTTAAGATTTTAGGAACACTATTGAAAAATAAAAATCAAGACAAGACACTCTAATGACATGTGATATCATGTGATAGGTTAGTTATCTAATATGCATAGTCCCACACCATTAATGTGCATCTATAGGTGCCTCAAAAGAGAATAAACACATTGGAATGAAAATTTTTACTTGTTTGAAATAATTATAGGTTGAAAAGATAAATTTTATATTAATATAAGGCTAATTTTTATTATAATTTCATTCACACTATGCATAACACCTATATCTCTAGTCACTACCTTATCTGCGACTGTAATGTACATCTATAGGCTCATACAAGAGGTGTGAACATTTGTAATGAATAGTTTGAGCATGAGAATATATTCTTCAAGGTCTTAAAGAGTTAAATATGCCATATAAACTATGTTGGAGCCATATAATGGTAATTAAACTTGAATATCCATGTTAATACATGGAGGAGTTATAGGGACTGGTTACCTTAAAATCTCTAAATAGAGACCCTGTCGTCCTTTTGATATTTTCATGATAGATTATCTTGAGGTCTTGAATAGTAAAAATGGATCCATATTTTATAAATTATTTAAGGGTAACACCTTGCTAAAGGAATGAATGTTTTATTCAAAATATCATGATTTTTTAAAGCCTTTATCCCATACAATCTTTCACTATAAGTTTTCAATGTTTTGTATATTAGCTTGAGCTTTCAAAGTGAACTCATAATCTAGAGTGGTAAGACAAGAGATTTTACTCATGGTAGATTTAATTATTTAAGAAGTAATGGTAATAATATCTAAAGGAACAAATTAAGGAGTTGATATTCATGGTTTACATTTAAACTACCACCTATAATAGCTTTGTTTCCTTCAAGATGAACATCTATAGTTGAATATAGAATGGAACATGTGAGGGTTTGACAGTCTGACTATTAATTGAAATCTAATGCATAGTATGGATATGAATAACTAAGAAGAGATATTAGATACCTAATAAAGACATTAATGCATAGTATACCTAGACTAAATCATAAATGGGCACCTATAGGGGTACCTTTTCCTCAAAAAGGTCACTTATAATCAGTTATAGGATGACAATATATTAACATATGGTATTTTGGCTTTATCATAGTTATTTAAGCATAAAGTGGGTTAAAATGAGTTATGAGTGAGACTAAATAAATTACATAAGGTATTATGGAAATTAAAAGTATTGGAACATACAAATACTCACCTATAAGTATGTTTTTATGAGCAAGAACACAACACATAGTTGATTGTAGGCAGGTTGAGGTGAGTGTAGTTTGGATAGATGTGAAGAGTTAAAAAAGGTTGGGAGTGTTGAAATTATTATAAAACCTAAAATATGATTATGTAAATCTCATGATGTCCTTATATAAAGATAAAAAATCAAGGATCGACCTTCAATATTTAACTTACAGTCATGATCATGATCCATGCATAATTAATATGTTTAGGAGCTTGTTTTGAGGATTTTGAAGGGTTACAGGGTCTATGAGAATAATAACACTCTAAAATTTGGTAAAAATTATGATAATAACCCAATTTATACCCCCATATAATTGTTTTTCCTAATAAAATAGGGGATATACCCTCTGTTCTATCTCAGATAAAGGGTACTCTAGGTAGTTAGGTCTGCAAGCTTGAAAAATAGATGATGAAAGAAAGATGATTGGAGGATTTGAGAGTTGAAATAAAAGTGGGAATATTTGTATCAAACATGAGTCATAATGGTTTAATCCTTATGACACAAAGAAGGTATGTAAAGAGATATTTAGACCATGATTGCAAGCTAGACATGTTAGGCTTGGATTAGGCCTGAAGAAAAAATGGGGTCTAATACCACTTCCAGGGATATATGGGAATTAAGAAGAATTTTATCACCTTAACTTGGAGTTATAAGGTTAGAAACAATCTTTTTTTTAAATAAAACCCATAGAGAGGTCAACCTTGGCTCAAACCAACTCAAGCTTACATAAGATGTAGGAAATAACTTGAAAAGGCAACATTGAAGGCTCATACCTATACGAATGTCTAGCATGGAAGTCTAAGGAGTTGGGAGATGTTAGAGAGGGTCTTAAACAAGTTTTTAGTGAATTTTTTTGAGGGTTTTGATGTCACAAATTTATAAACAATCTTTAGAGGTTCAAAACTGATCTAAACCCTCCAAAACCCTTGGTAATGACCTGATGGGAAAGATGAAGAAGGAAAGGCAATCTAGGAGGGATAGTTTGATAGGGAAATGACCTTATAATTTAAGAGGACTCCCCAAGTCTCCTTCCCATCATATCGAGTTGTACCTTATTTGTTTAGATAGGGTACACAATTTCTTTTCTTGATAGATTTGTATGTTGTGTAGGTACATAAGGGTTTTAAGAAATGTGAATCATTTTGGGATATATATTGGGACCTAAGATAACATCCCATGTCAATTTATTGCATTATCTAAGTTCACAAGTTCCTTTGCTAATACCTTCACCTCAACCAATCCAAACTGGCATAGTGAATAAAGAGTGATCACTAAGTGAGAGGAGGAAAACTCCAATTGGGAAGCCTTTTGAGGTCTACCTGATGAATTGAAGGGCATGAGGACTATTGAAAGGTGTAAAATAAATTTTTAAATGGATTGGATTTGAAAACTAAAGACATCTTTGGTGCCAAGTATGAAGAGCGAGTGAAAGGAGAGTGATTTTGACTACAGGTAGTGATAACACATGTCCAAAAGAATATCAGTGATTAGGGACACAACCATTGCATGTTGGGGCATGTTTATAAGCCAACACTCATATTTAAGTCATCTCATCTATCCCTAGTATACTATTCTATGTTTAGAGAAGGCCAGATTATGAAGGTAGTTTCTAGGCAATCAATTGAAGAGTCCTATGCCACATTTGAGGAGTTTCATGCCTTTGAGGGACATTTGTCCAAGTAGGCCTTGCATGGTATATTACATATTACTTTATCCTATGGATGTAACTTCTTCTCTCATCTTTATACATGTTCTAGTGACTCTTTGACCTAATTTTCCTCTCTCCTCTCTCACATTCTATAAGTATTAGCCATTTTGGCTCTTATAGACTAATTTCATACCATGTATGGTGAAGCCCTAATCATTTGATGTTATAATTTTCATTTTAAAAATAAATAAAATCTATTTTTTGTTCATAGATCATCTTTTCAAACTGTGTGAAGAGAGATGTATAGTTAATAATTAAGTGATATTCATCTATCCTTCATTTCTCTCAATCCTTCCATGTTTGATGCAAGTTGTTCTACTCTAATAGGTCATATGAAGTGTTGTCAAGTATATGGGTATGTTTTAAAGTGTACAAGTATACCTAGTGTTTTAAATTGATCTTTGGTTCATTTATCTCTGATAGCCCTCATGTGTATCACCTTCATATTGACACACTAATGTTAGAACATTCTAGGACTTTGAAGCTAGTGTTGTAGGTGTTGTTTCTTAGTGAAAGAAGTATGGTCTTGTGAAAATATTTATGGTGTATCACCCAGTTAGAGTAGATTTATTTCATGCATACTTATATCTTATTTCCCAAAAGTAAATAGTTAGTGTAGGTGATAAGCACTTCAAGGTAAATTTAGGGAGCTAGCCCTTAAACCTAGAGGTCTACTACTATAGGTAAACCCACATACCTAGAAGTATTACCATGTTGAAAAAATCTAGAGGAGGATTGAAAAACCTCCCCTAGGGTACAATATTTGGTTAAGAAAAAACGCTAACAACATTTGAAATTTTTAGAGATCATGATTTTGAAAATTTGAAAATATTTTTGATTTTTTTACATATTTTTAGAATATATGATTTTTTAAAACATTTTGCAAATTTTAAATTTTATAATTTTTGAAATATCAGATTTAATTTTTTTTGAAAAGGGACTAGAAGAAAGGCTTTGAAAAAGAGGCAATGGGAGGGATTGGAAAAATTCTCAATAATGTGCAAAATCATAGCATGGAAAGAAGGAAGGCAAGCAATGTGGCATAATGTGCAAAATAATAGCATGGAAAGAAGGAAGGAAAGGAATGTGGCCCCAGTGTATGTGTGAATGAGTCACAATAATGTAGCAAAAATGAATAATATAATAATATACATTCTCCTCAATGGAGAAGAGGCTATATGTGCTTACCTAAAAATGTAATGAAAGCCATATTATAGTAGGCATGGAATGGTGAATAAGTGGATTGTGTATACACATACTATTTTCTAACATTATCAAATACTGATGCTTTATCTATTATAGGAACTCATCAGGTCTCAATCTCTCTGAGTTGATGCCTTAAAGGGTGTACTAGGAAATGGGTGGGTAGACCATTAGTGCTTCATAGGATTATTGTCCTCTATACTATCACTTATTATCTACATAACCTTATCCTATACACTTCCCTAAGCTTTGTATCCTCTCTTGTACACTCCTCTAAGAAATTCACCACCTTATTTAGTCCCTTTTGAAGCTTAAAACCCCTTTTTGACATTTAGCATATACTGTCAGCTTGGGTTGACCCTTTATTCTAATTGTTAAAACATGTTATAGGTCAAGACCAACCTATATTAGAACCTAACTTATTTTTATCAATTAATGATATAGAGTCAAACTAGGATAACCTTATCATATAAACTTTTATAAAGGTTTAGGGTTAGATTCAGTTATATATACACATTTATTTTTTTATTTCTTAAAGAGAACAAAATTAATTATTCATTTGTACTTATTTACAATCTATACTTTGACCATTCTACTTAAGGAGTTATTGATTTAGGTTTATACTTGGATAAGAATATTGTCTCATGGAAAAGTCTTGGATGCTTATGCCTTTCTTAGTGATCATTACAAACCATAACAACCTCTTGCAAAGCACCTATGACCATGGGAGAGATTGAGTCTCAATGGGCTCATCTTTAAGGTAAGTATCTCTAACTTTACTCCTCTATTTTAGTGTAGAGAAGTAACATAAGTAATGTATTTTGAATATATTGGTCTCTCCATGCATTAGTGTTTTACTTATACATAGCTTAAATATAATTCTCCCATGCATGTTTCATTTTTATATTTATTACCCCCACTTTGTGCCATAATATTTGGTGAGCACTAGATTAGATTTTAATTTGAATTTAATTTGTGAATATGAAAACATAGGACCTAGATAGGACTAGAGGCTTTGGAACCCTCTCTAGTGATGTTATTGTGGTAAGAGATCCCTTAATTATGTCTAGCATATCCATCTTGGTCATGACCTTGAATATCTAATGTATCAACAATTGGAAGTGTAAGTAGGATTTATTTTTTCAGAGTTGTGATTGATTAATAGGTTAGCTACATTTTTCTTTGTATACATTCTTGTAAACCCAATGTGAACCAAAACTTTATAGGTTTTATTTCATGCATTCATTTTCTCATCATATTATATATTTCTATTTTTTTAGTACTGTATCAAACCTTATGATATAGTTCTAACACTTTGTGCACATTTTTAACACATAATCACCCCAAAATGAATTTGTTCTATCTATGCATATCTTCTATAAATACATGTAACTAGATCAATCAACTCAACATAGTCTTCTTCTTCAGTTATATGATTGCATACGTAGTTGAACCAATCAACTCTATTCATATTTTTTCTTTTTTAGCATACAAGTATACAAACAAAATTAAGTCAGTCAACTTTGTTTGCAACTTATTTTCAACATATAAGTTTTATAAACTTCATCAAGCTAGTAGAATCTATTAGTAGAATATTTGAATCAACACTTGAGCATTACAACATAAAACTTTGTAATCTAAGCATCTTCAAGCCCCCAAGGTTCATTCTTACTCTTTTTCTCATTTTAATCTTTCATTTTTAGTATTTTTTTTCACAAGTTTGAAGTCTATAAAACTACAATCCTATAGCCAATTGGGTCAACTAGTTCAACATAGTTCTATAGCCTATTTTCTATATAAAAGACATAGTTGACATGTTCGACTATGTTATTCTAGATCTTAATATTATAAAATAGTAGCAACCTAGTTGACTCTATTCTGTATTGTTTGCATACAGTGTCACCTGAACTTACTTTTTACTCTTCACAGTCAAGGAATTAACTTATTTTTACTAGTAATTAGTTCACTTTTAATTTTAGTTACATGCTTAGAGTAATAAACATAGATTAATTAGGTGTTTTTTCAATTTACCAATGTAGTCACACTATTTTTATCTTTTTCATACACTCCCAAATCACTATACACAAAAAAAAAATTACATATTTGTCTTCCCAAGGCCTACCTAATTAGATTTCATCTCCAAGGGAGAAATTGACTTGGTTTTCTAGCCAAGTATAAACACATGGTTGATGGTATATATTGGTAAATCACCCAACACCCTTAGTGCTATGAGATTATGAAGTGAAGGGATAGGAACCAATACCAAGCAAGTACCATCACCAATATAGATCTATTTTAGTGTAAAATGCCTAAAACCATCCATAGATTACTTTATAATAATTTCAAATTTTATTATAAATTAACACTACTTAGGAATGACCAATTAGTTAGCATTTAATTTCAAGTTGTTGATTGCTCTTTGGTCATTGTATTTTGTATTGAAAGACTTGCATTACCTAGCATTATTTAAAAGTTTGTGCTATGTGTTCCAATTGGATCAATCATATTGATCAAATTACTTGTGTGATTCATTTCATTTTCCTATATATTATCTTACAAAATATTTTTCTATTTTCAAGACACTATCATCCTTATCAATACAGTCTCTTACAGACTATAAATTTTGATTACCTTCAGTACATAGTCATTCTACATGACTCTGTATCTTATCAACCTATTTAGTTTCCCCTTTTCAAGTACACAGTTGACCCATTTGACTGTGTATCTTTCTCATCTATTCAATTTTTTCATATGTAATAGATAGTTAACCCATACAACTATGTATCCTTATAGGCTATTTCAGTTTTATCCTCTGTAGAATGTGATTAACCAATTTGAATAAGTCTTTTACATCTTATTTTAGGGATCTTTCTCATAGACTCTATTGACCTAATTGACTCCATACCTATTGGCCAATACTGTTCTGAGTATGGTTAACTCTATCTCTATTTTTCCTTCTTGATTCCTAATCTCAAATTCTTTCTTCAAGCACCATGAATTCCATTATAAATATATTTTTGGATAACTTGAATCCATTTAGACACTATATGGGATGTTATTTTCTTTCTAGCTTAACTACCCAAGAGGATCCTCATTCTTGGAGCACCTCTTCTCCTCCCATCACCTTTTTATTGTAACATGGTTAAAATCAATATAGCATATGAGATTGGTGGTTCAAATCCTTATTATACATATCAAGATAATTCCCATATTCAAACATCTCACCAAAATTTGGGGTGATTTTTACATGCCTATCCAATAACCCCACATGAAATTTACCACCTATAAACCTTACCCCTAATACCAATTTGGGGAATCCTCCTACCAACACTTGCCCACCAATAAATACAACTCAAATTATTACACAAATAGTGAAACAAATGAACATCATTCAAACATCTAACACCTCTCAAATGATGCAATTACAACATCATTTAATCAACATGGCTAACCATCCTCCCATTTTTCTTCCCCAAAATAATCAAAAATTTATCCCTCCCCTCTTAGAGATGCAATGAGAAATGTCATTATTGAAACTATTATACATAATATTATGCTTCAATACATTCCAAAAAATCCTTTATACCCTTTCATTATATCCATTGATATTGGTAATATATCTCCAAATATTAAATATGATGGGACTAAAGACACTACATCTTTTCTTAAGGCATTCAATAATCTTTATAAAGAGTGGATCCAAACTAATGACTTCACCACAAATAAAATTTTATTTAAAACATTCACTAGTGATGTATTATAATGGTATAACCAACTTACCCAACATTTTATATGACACCTAGATATTTAGTAAATTCTTTAGTTAAAGAATTCCAACACAATGATCTTCGCAAAAATCATCTTAGTCATTTCATCAATGCTAAGTAATATCCTACCCAATTTTCTCATGATTTTATCAAATGATATAAATATTTGGCACATAAGGATGATCAAAACATGACTGATGATAACTTGTTTAACCTTTTTATTAATGGCCTTAACACCTTCACTCCAATAAAGGTTCAAAATTTTACTACCTGAACTTTAAATGATGATTTTTATCAAGCTAAGAATCAAGACTTCCTAATGAAATAGTTTGAACCTAACTCTAAAGTCATCAAGGGATATTTCCAACATTCAACCAATACAATAACCAACAATCCTCCTCAATCTAAACTAAGAGTATCTAAAGTAGAAAATCCCCAAGCTTCCCATATGCCATTAATTATGAAAAAAATAAAATAACTTTTTGTGACTTTTAAACCATTCAAGTATCCTAAAAATCCCCCTAAATGGTATGATCCTAATCAATTTTGTTGATTTCACACTGATATAGGTCATTCCCATGAAACATGTTGAGGGATTACAAATTTTTTTGTTTCTTTTATGTTAGGAAACTCATTCAATCATGATGCCATGATCAAAATCCATGATAAAGATTATGTTAATGCTTCTCAAAATAAATAATCTTTCAAATATTTTCCCTCTAATAATCCAAAAACATTCTCTACATATAACCCTCGATAATCAAATAAGGATATTTGTGTGATTGATGCTGATTGTGATCAATATTACACCTATTATAAATACATGAATGAAGATAAGGTCAATTATTGATGAAAATCAACCCACAAAGATCCCATCACCAAACCAAAGAAACTATATTTAGAAGAGAAACTTCTCAAAGATACTACTACCACTAAATTATATTTGGAAACCAATGAGGAACCACCTCCTCAATCCAAACCTTAAACCAATTTTCTTCATGCCAAACATATTTTACCCTCCAAGCCGCATGGTGGTTCTTCCTCTTCAAAAACAAATTGGAAATTCTTAGAGGAACTCAAATCTATGCCTTGAAAAATTCTTCTCATGGAATTAGTTCACGCCTATAACTATCATCATAAATTATTAATGCAACAACTCCAAGAAATATAAGAACCATCTCCCTAATAAGAGGAACCACCTTCTCACTAGCCTCAACCAACAGAAGTTCATACCATAAAATATATTTATCCTTATTTAAAACCTTCCATATAGTTCCTTGAATAAGACATGATTAATGATGAAATTCTCTTTTGAGCCGATGATCCACCTCTCTTTATCAAAATAGAAATTAATACCACCCTCATTCACAAACTATTATTAGATGAAGGGCTAGAAATTAATGTGAAATCTCTTTGGCTCATTCAATAAATTAGATATAATAAAGATCATATCAATGAAACTCATTTAACATGTCATGGATTTTAAAAAATAAATAAAAAACCACTTGGTTGACTTTGGATCCCTCGTATGATTGGAACCAAAACTATACGTATTAAGCTTGTGGTCCTTGATTTAAAATTATCTTACAATATACTCCTAGGATGCTCATGGATTCATTTCATGAGGGCTATTGCCTCTTATGGAAGCTAATGTATTAAGTTTACTCATAATTGAAAATGGTATAAACATGAGTATGATCCTAACCCATGGAGTATTCAAGTTCCCAATCCTAAATCTCAGTATCACATTCCCACTATTCCAAAAATCAATAGTGCCCCTTTACTTGAATTCATTAATATGAATCTATATTTACAAGTCACTCTTTCTAATTTTGATGATGATAAGCCAAATGATTTGTAAAATACATGCAATACTACCAAGCTACCTCCTTACATTTTGGAGTGGATTGCTCCTTCATTATTACCTCATGATTGTACCATCCCTCTCATTGATGAGATCACCAATTTACCTCCTCCATGTAACACACATGAAGTATCCTATACTGAAGATGATTTTAGATGTAATGAATATGGAGTGGATAAGCTATTTCAAGACCCTTTAACCATGTCACCATGCAAATTTATCAAATTAGGTATCTCCCCCTTTAAAGTTCCTTCTATTAGAGGTAAAACCACTAATAAAGGGGATGAATTAGCAATGAAATCTAATCCAAACTTCAATTCCAATCCTTAATCAATCACCACAAGCATTTATAAAGCATATAAGTCATTCATAACAATGAATAAGAAAGATGATGCAAGATCAGGCACACAACACATGAATTATGTGGGAAACTCTCATGGGGAATAAAAACCAATCTCAATCCTACAAACACATGGACTACTTATCCTATAAAAATATAACAAACATGAGACTTTTTAGTGAAGCACCCACTTCACAAGGAGCACCCATACCTAAGCATGAATAAGCACCAACTTGTTATAGATGTTGAGCACCCATAAAATACCTATGAAATAAATAAATCTATAACTCTAATTTCCCTTCAATCTAATGGATAAATAATTTAAGACACCTATATTTTAACCCTTCACACTTTCTCAAACTTGCAAACACAATCAATGCATCCAAAACACCCTTTTGGATCACTCTAGACCTCTTCGCTCATCCTTAATATTCAATCCTAAAAGTACAATATTATGACATCAAAATTATGACCTAAAGGTCATACACACAATCCTCAACCTGATCTTCTCTTGAATACATCCATCTGACACACTCACTCTATTCTTTCTTTGCTTCACAACTCTCTATTCCGCTCAACAACTCTCAAAACCATCGCATTTGATTTCACTCTTTATAGAGCCTTCATGAATATCATCTTCTTGGTCAGCCCTTAGACTTGCCTTAACCCTTAAGTCTTATGTCACACTAAGACAGCTCAATACCACCCTCATAGGTCTTCCATAGAATCCATGGGTCACCTTTAAGCAGTTACACCTTTCAATTAGGCTTTAGTAGCCCTTATAAGTCTCATGGAGACCTATTCACTCATTTAGTACTTCATTAAGTAAATTAGAAACACAAGACCACTAAAAAATACATAGATCCACTCTAATTGTCCCCTAAGACACCTTCAAGTGATTACATCCATCATTACACTCCTCTATATATGTAGAACCTGCTCAAACATTGGTCTTGTACACAAAAACACCATGAATGAATAAATAGTCAACTTGTAAGCATTTGTTCATACTGAATATGGATTGGTAAAACCTCTAAAATTCACACAGATGGACATCATAGATTCTAAAACATTTTAAAATAGATAATTCACTTTGAAACATCCAAAACTCATAAATACAAACTCAAACATCCTTCTCAAATCACTTACAAAAGATAGTCAAACCCATAGTCAACTTTGGAGATCAATAACTACAACCATAAAAATATTCAAACCTTCTAACCAATTTTGATGGATTTACCTTAGAGTAATTTGTAACTATTATTTTTATACAACCATCAAATTTGTCATACTTCAAAATATATATCTCAAACAATATACACTAGTTTTCATTTATTAATTTAAATTCCAACGGTCACTTTGTAATGTAAAATATTTAAACATGTGTCTTCATCTCATGCCCTTTGGTAATTTGATAAAATACACTTAGTTAATCTCCTTATGAGTCTCCTAGTATTTAAATTCAATTGTTAACCATTGATATTTGATCTATAATACTGAGATTATGATACTTGTCAGTCTCATGTGCCTTCTGTGGACCCTGATGTTAGACTCCATTCATTTAATGTGCTTATGCCACTTGGCATCCCTGCAAGAATTTTGTGTACCCTACTATCAGTATCCATACATTTTTATGCCACTTGGTAGTCCTACATGTAATTTTAGGATTATTTGACTTATTGACCTTGTGTTCATCATTAGATCTCCATCTACATGATCACCCACATACCTTTGATCCTTGATCCAAATGATTGATCTGATCAAGCTAGATTATGACACTTGGAAGCTTTGTATAAAGGTCACATGATATTGCAAATTTGGATATGTATGGGAAACACTAAAATCTACCTAGAATGCTAACTTTCCACCTTAATATCTTTTGCTATACACAACCTCATGACCTAAAACTTGGACCATAAGATCTTGGTACAAAATTGATCAGACCCATTTGACCAACTCCTTCTAAGACTACCACATGTATGAATACTAATGTCATCAATATTCTCACTTAGTCTAATATACCAAGAAGAATAGGAGAACATAGACATTCATATGACTACTTTGATGAATTCCTTTCACTTCCACAAGTACTCCACGCACTCATAATACCACATATAACCTATGCAATAGGAACATAATAAAAACAACATTATCTATCATCCCAAAGACTTTCACACATGATATGTACTCTCAAATCCACTAGGAACCTATTACTTTATCATTAATGCATTATGCATTACTTTATCATTAATGCATTATGTACTCAGATCACTTTGACATCAATGACAATCAATGAATCTCAAGAATATGCTCAATAATCTCCACCTTTGTCATTGATGGCAATTTTTTTTAATAATTATCTCTCCCAAATTAAATAACACTTTCATTTTTAAATTTTCTCCCCCTTTGACATTAACTACAAAGGATCTCTTCCTCAACATGCCAACTTTATCCTTAGACCTAAAAAACTACTCATAGAGCTTATAAATCTCCCCCTAACATCATGCTCATCTTATATAACCTATTCTGAAACCATACTCAACCATACAAACTGCTTGGAATTAAAACATCTCTCATATGCTCCTCCTTTGACATAATGACAAAATGGGCACCAATTGAAAAGACTTCAAGGAACAACAACATGAAATGAACACCTCTGAAAGATGATATAAAGTACCCCTAACACTATACACACACACTTCTTACTAGATCTTCATAGTCTTGCTCATTGACAATGCACCATCTCGACCATACCCTGCTTAGTCTCCTCTCAAGCACATTTAGACCAACTCCAACCATGATAAAATTGCATGATTTACTTTAAATTTCCTCTCATAAGACAACACCATGATCTCCAATAGATGTTCAAACCAATCTTTAATAGGAGATATGCACAAAAATCTTCAAAGTATGAAACCACCTTTAGGACTAAGGTCCTTGAATACACCTTGATGACACACAATTTCTTCTCCATATAACAGATGTCTCCTAAAAAGCATAGATAAAAACACCCATTTTTCATGAGATACTAATAGTCCCAAAACAAGAGAATCCCAAATCTCCATGCTCTTACTTGACTTGTAGTCTTGCCTCATCATCAGTTAACTTTGAATTAGTCCTTAACTCCACTTTTTATTTTTAACTCAGAGTCTTACTTGATCTTTCTATCCATCTGGGTAGATAAGGCTTGTTCATTGATTCTTGGACTTGTTTCTTGTTATGTCATGACAAACAATCCATTCACCTCCTTGGGTCTCCATTCATTATAGCTTCTTTTCTTCATATTAGAATTGATTTTATTTGAAGTGAACGATTGACCATTACTACAAAACCTTACTATGTGACCTCTCTCTTAACATTTGTATCAAACCATACTTTTTAATAAAAACTCATTGTTTATTACCTTATTAGGACATAATCTTGCAATGTGCCCCATGTCATAGCAGTTTTAGCATTTAAATTCACTTACACCACTTGACTAATAATTCATATCATATTTCCAAGAAAATTCATTCCTTGAGGGTCTTTTACACTCTTTTGACCTGTGACCAAATTAATTGCAGGAGTAACACTGACCATTGAAATTTTCATACCTCATAGCATTTGATTGCCTGATAGGATTCCTTGATTTATTATTTAACTTTAAGTTCTAATTATTCTTGTTCATTCTATCCTCTTCTTTATCTTGAGATGCAACCATTTGTTCTTTTTTGAAACATAAAATAGATCCATCACTTGTAGATATTTAACTATTCAGAATGTTGTAAAGATCATTAGCAGTCTTTTAAAACTTCACAAAAGACCTTACATTGTTATATGCCTTCTCCAATTCAACTTTCAAGGACTCAATTTCAAACATATACCTAGAGCACTAATTTTCTTTAGTTTTTAGGCTTGTAGACACAATTTTCAATTGAGTATTGAGATGGTTGACTATATATTCATGTTCCCTTGTATCATCATTTATTTTTGACTCAAACACACTAATTTTTTCCTCATAGTTCTTGATGTATGACATCATCTTCTTGTTCTTTATCTTATCAATATTTAAATCTTTAAGAGCATTCATCAATTCAACCTCATTATCTATCTTAGTTTATTTATTATTTGAATCATTAACTATATTTTTATTTGTCATGAGATCATTTCTTTTAGGATTTATTTCTTATAAATTTTGATATGTTTCAATATTTCTCATATCTTGATTTAGTTTCATCTACAAAGACTCCATATCGAATTGATACATGATACACTCTTCATCCTTACTCTTTACCTCTTCATCAAGAGTACAAACCTGAGTTTCAAGTTGTTGAGTGATCTCATCATGCTCCTTGACTTCATTACTTAACCTTCCTGCAAAAAGGCTAATTTTCTCCTCATAAGATTTGATCAAGGAAGATTATTTTCTATTCTTGCCTTGTAGTATCTTCATTTATTCCATAGTGTTCAAACATTTATCTTCAAGAGTGACTTTCTCATCTTCTTCCTCTAATCTATCTCCTCCAAATAAATCTCTACTTAAAGAAAATTCACCTTCATCATCACTAAGAGCCATGAACAGTGTCTCTTTGTCCTCATTATGAAATGAATCATCACTATTTGATGTGTTTTATTCTTCTTCTGTAGATGAGTTACTTAATGTTAAATGATCTTACTACCTTTGTATGACTCATTCTTGCCATTTATCTTATTAAAGAACTTTTTATACTTGCTAGGACCCTCAAATTTCTTGTGTTCATCCTCATGAGATTCCTTACAAGCTTTTTTGTGTCTAAACTTGCCTCTATCTAGGCATCTAGATATAAAACAACCAACTTTACTACATGAAAAACATTTAAAAGGAAGTTTACCTTTATACTTACATGATCCTATATTCAATTTCCTTGTAATCATGGATTCAAGTTGATATTCATTAAAGTCAAAGTCTTAAATACTTGTTCTTTCTAAATTGACTCTTTTAACACCTTGAAGGCCACTTCCTTCTTAGGAATTCTATCCTCATTGACTCTCATCTCATAGGCAGTAAAGATCCCATGCAATTCATCCATCTTCATCTGAGTAAAATCATGAATTTATTCTATAGTAGATACTTTTGAATCAAATTTGAGAGTGAGAGATCTCAATACCTTTTGTACTACACTAGCTTCTTCAATCTTCTCTCCAAGACCTTTGATCATGTTTACTACCTCATCAACCCTTAGAAGAGAGGATGCAACAGTGTCTTATTCTTTCATTTTTAGGCCTCCAAATTTTCTTTGATAAGTCTATAATTTAGCCAACTTAACTTTTGAATCTCCTTTGTAGATAGTTTATAATTTGACCTAAATTTCCTTGGCAGTCGTACAATGGCTAACCTTGGTGAACTCAATCTTTAAAAGACTGAAAATGATAGCATTCATTGCCTTTGAATTATTTTCACTTAGCTTATTATTAGCTTCACTAGTTAGAGGAGTAGTTGGTGTAGTATAACCATCCATAATAGATTTACAACTATCAAACCCTAGAGACATAATGCATGTCCTCATCCTTGCATTCAAAAAAGTATAATTAGACCCATTGAATAGTGGTGCTTAATTTTTAGAGAAACCCTGCATATGTTGACTTGCCATATTATTCTTTGGATCACCTTTAAGTGGTTAAACTTGAAAAGAAGGTCTGACTCTGATACCAATTATTATAGGTAAAATCACTGAGAGCGGGGGGGGGGGTGAATCAATGATGCAATATAATCCAAACTTCAATTCCCATCCTTAATCAATCATGCCAAACATTCATCAATCATATAAGTAATTCATAACAATGAATAAGAAAGATGATGCAAGATCAAGCACACAATACATGAATTATGTGGGAAACCCTCATGGCGAATAAAACCCAATTTAAATCCTAAAAACACATGGACTACTTGTCCTATAAAAATATCACAAACATGATAGCTTTTAGTGAAGCACCCACTTCACAAGGATCATCCACCCTTAAGCATGAACAAGCACCAACTTGTTCTAGATGTTAAGCACCCACACGACACCTATGAAATCAATAACTCTAGAAATATGATTGCCTTTCAATCTGATGGAGAATAAATGTCTATCACCTCTATTTCAAACCTTCACACTTTATCAAACTTTCATACATAATAAAGCATCAAAAACACCCTTTTAGATCATGCTAGACCTCTTCACTCATGTTAAATATTCAATCGTATAAGTACACCATTATGACATAAAAACTATGACATACATGTCATACACATAATCCTTAACCTACTATTCTCTTCAATCCATCCACTTGGCACACTCACTTTCTTCTTCCTTTGCTTCACAACTCTCTATTCTACTCAATAACTCCCAAAACAATCACATTTGATTTCAATCTTTATAGAGCTTTCATGAATATCATATTTTTAGTCTACCCTTAGATTTGCCTTAACCCTTAAGGATTATATCACACCAAGACATCTCAATACCACCTTCATAGGTTGGCCATAACATCCATGGGTCACCTTTAAGGAGATATACCTTTCAGTTAGGCCTTAGTAGCCCATATAGGTCTCATGGAGACCTATTCACTCCTTTAGTACTTCATTGAGTAAATTAGAAACACAAGAAAACTTATAAATACATATGTCCAATATACATGACCCCTTAGACACATTTAGGTGATTACATCCATCACTACACTCTTTTGTATATGCATAACCCATTCAAACATTGGTCTTGTCCACAAAAACACTATGAATGAATAAACATTCAAATTATAAGCATTTTTTTATAATAAATATGGATTGGTCAAACCTATAAAATTCACATAGATGGTCCTCATGGAGTCTACAACATTATCCAATAAATAATTCACCTAGAAACATCTAAAACTCATGAATACAAACTTAAACATCTTTCTCGAATTACTTGTATAAGATAATCAAACCCATAGTAAACTTTGGATCTAAATAACTAAAATTTTACAAATATTCAAACCTTATAACCAATTTTTATGGATGTACCTTAGAGTTATTTAGAACTTTTCTTTCTATACCACCATCAAATTCATCATACATCAAAATTTATATCTCAAATAATACAGACTAGTTTTTCTTTGTTACTTTAAATTCCAATAGTCATTGTGTAATTAAAAATCTTCAAACATGTGTTTTCATCTCATTAACCTTGGAAATTTGATCAAATATGATCCATTGATATCATTCAGAATCACCTAGTCTTTACCTTCAATCACTAGCCATTGATCTTTGATTTGTGCTATCAAGATTATGACACTTGGCAATCTTATGTGCAATATATGGACCTTGCTATTAGACTTCATTCGATTAATGCACTTACACCACTTGGTATCCCCACATGCCTTCTATGTAACCTTCTATTAGTCTCTATACATGCTTATGCCACTTGGTAGTCTCATGTGTAATCTCAGGATCCTTTGACTTATAGACCTCATGGTTTTGGTTAGATCTCCATCTACATGATCACCCACATGTCATTGATCCTTGATCCAAATGATTGATCCAATTGAGATAGATTATGACACTTGATAGGCTTGTATAAAATTCAAACAATATTCTAAATTTTTCTAAGTATGGGAAACACTACAATCTACTTGGAAGGCCAATTTTTGACCTTGACATCTTTTTCTATACACAACCTCATGAACTAAAACTTGGACTATAAGATCTTGGTACAAAACTGATCAAACATATGTGACCAAATCCTTATGACACTACCATAGATGTGAATACTAATGTCATCAATTTTTTCACTTAGCATGATTTTTCAAGAAGATTGGGAGAACCTAGACATTCATATGACTACTCTGATGAATTCCTTTCACTTTCAAAAGCACTGCAAGCACTCATAACACCTCATATGACCTATGCAATAGAAACATAACAAAAAAAAACATTATCTATCATCCCAAAGACTTACACACATGATATTCACTGTCAAATCCACTTGAAACCTATTACTTTTTCATTAATGCATTATGTACTTAGATCACCTTGACATCAATGATAATCAATGCATCTTAAGAATATGCTCAACACCTTTAGAGTCATAAACATGTACTATTTCTCCAACCTATTATGATAACTACATTATGGCCCAAGCTTAGTCAAGATATTTAGATGTTCAACATTATCATAAAAACTTAGCTAAAATACATGTTTTTAACTACAATATTCATACCATTTCCACAAATATTAAGTTGGAACCTAAAGGACATGTACCCATAGTTAAAGTCAACTCATTAATACTTATTAGATGGTTGAAAAAATCTTACCTCTATCACCTTAGAAAGTTTTGGAACCTTATATACTTCCTATCCCATAGGTTATTATACTATATCCTCTCCCTACCAATGTTCCTAATGATACACCTATTTATAAATCAACTGAATCTAATCAACCTTACTCCATAGTTCTACCTAATCTTGAGATCACTCTTGATGCCAAGGCCACAAATGTACACTAGATACATTTTGAATATGATCACCATGGTAACAAAATCATTGATCTTGAAGTAGATGTGGAATATTATGGACCTATACCTATGTTACCTAAGGATGAAGCCATCCTTGAATTAATTCATGCCTAAGAACCTCAACTTCCTCATACATGTACTTACACCACTTGGTATCCCCACATGCCTTCTATGTACCCTTCTAATAGTCTTTATACATGTTTATGCCACTTGGTAGTCTCATGTGTAATCTCAAGATCCTTTGACTTATAGACCTCATGGTTTTTATTAGATCTCTATCTACATGATCACCCACATGTCATTGATCCTTGATCCAAATGATTGATCCAATCGAGATATATTATGACACTTGATAGGCTTGTATAAAATTCAAACAATATTCTAAATTTTTCTAAGTATTTGAAACACTACAATCTACTTAGAAGGCCAACTTTTGACCTTGACATCTTTTTCTATACATAACCTCATGATCTAAAACTTGGACCATAAGATCTTGGTACAAAAATGATCAAACATATGTGACCAAATCCTTATGACACTACCATAGATGTGAATAATAATGTCATCAATTTATTCACTTAGCATGATTTTTCAAGAAGACTAGGAGAACCTAGACATTCATCTGACTACTCTGATGAATTCCTTTCACTTCCAAAAGAATTGCAAGCACTCATAACACCTCATATGACCTATACAATAGAAACATATAAAAAAAACATTATCTATCATCCCAAAGACCTACACACATGATATTCACTGTCAAATCCACTTGGAACCTATTAATTTTTCATTAATGCATTATGTACTTAGATCACCTTGACATCAATGATAATCACTGCATCTTAAGAATATGCTCAACACCTTTAGAGCCATAAACATGTACTATTTCTCCAACCTATGATGATAACTACATTATGGGCCAAGCTTAGTCAAGATATTTAGATGTTCAACATTATCATAAAAACTTAGCTAAAATACATGTTTTTAACTACAATATTCATACCATGTCCACAAATATTAAGTTGGAACGTAAAGGACATGTACCCCTAGTTAAAGCTCCACTTATTAATACTTCTTGGGTGGTTGAAAAAATCTTACCTCTAGCACCTTAGAAAGTTTTGGAACCTTATATACTTCCTATCCCATAGGTTATTATACTATATCCTCTCCCTACCAATGTTTCTAATGATACACCTATTTATAAATCAACTACATCTAATCAACCTTCCTCCATAGTTATACCTAATCTTGAGATCACTCTTGATGCCAAGGCCACAAATGTACACTAGATATATTTTGAATATGATCACCATGGTAACAAAATCATTGATCTTGAAGTAGATGTGGAATATTATGGACCTATACCTATGTTACCTAAGGATGAAGCCATCCTTGAATTACTTCATGCCTAAGAACCTCAACTTCCTCGGCAACATCACAAAATTGAGAATTTAAAGTGAAAGGCCCCTCATTTAAACAACTTTATTGCTAGCATTGACCCTAAAACCAATCCCATTCCTCTCTTCCTAATGCACCATATCATTTTCAAGATGAAAATGCTATGTTTATTAAGGAAACTATAAGAATAGAATATGGCACACCCTCATGTCTTATTGAGAACTCACACCAACTGAAAATGATAAATTTAGTTTATTATTCAATAAATATCATGAGACTTTTACTTGGTCATATGAGGATATTCATGTCATCGATATTAATATCATGGTGCATAAAATAATTACATACCTGATGCCAAACCCATTCATAAAAATAGAAAAAATTTCCTCCCATAATTTCCACCCTATTCCATAAATAAATCATCAAACTATTAGATTCCAAATTTATCAAACCTATGGACTATTCTTGAATGGGTGTCAAACATTATTCCCATTTTCAAAAACATTACCATGATTATTCACATCTACATCAACTTCTATAACCTTAATTTTACTTGTCCCAAGGACAATTTTCCATTACCTTCCATATATACCATTATTGATTCCACTATTAGATACTAAATGTTATCCCTCATGGATGAATTTTTGGGTCACAATAAAATTCATATCGCCCTCAAAGACCAACACAAGACAACTTTCACTATGAAATGGGGCACCTATTGATATGTTAAAATGCCCTTTGGCCTTAAAAATTTTAGAGTTACCTCTCAATAGGCTATGACACACATTT
Organism: Torreya grandis; assembly: GCA_037957365.1. Taxonomy (NCBI): domain Eukaryota; kingdom Viridiplantae; phylum Streptophyta; class Pinopsida; order Cupressales; family Taxaceae; genus Torreya; species Torreya grandis. The sequence continues at coordinate 1,740,748 of JARHVA010001949.1, forward strand.
TTCATGATCTTATTCATAAGATTATGGAAACATAATGGATGATTTCATTCCCAAATCCAAAATTCACAAAACTCATCCTTATGATTTTATCATCATCTTTGATCGACTCATCAAAAATAAAGCTAGACTCAACCCCTACAAATGTGTTTTTAACATTACATCTAGTAAATTTCTAGGGTTTTTAGTATCTCTTCATGGTATTGATGTTGATCCCATTAATATCAATGATATTTTCAATATGATTATTCCTTGTTCCATTCTATACATTCATACTTACCTTGGCAAGCTTGGGGTAATCCAATGATTTGTGCCCAAAATGGCTTATCATATTTACTCTATTAATTCCCTTATTAAGAAAGGTAATGCTTTATAATGGACCAATACTTATCATAAAGAATTTGAAAACATGAAATAATCATTAATACATCCATATACCCTTCATCTACCTTCCAATGATTATCCTTTAATTTTGTACACTTCTTATACACTCATATAAATTGGGGCAATGCTTTCCCAATAAGATGATACTAGAAGAGAGAATGCTATATAGTATATTAGTCTAGGCCTCATAAATTATGGAAAATTTCATACCAAAATAGAACATGATTGCCGCATTATGTATTTTTCCATAAAAAAACTTTGTCATTACATGCTCTATCAAACAAATTATGTCATAGTTCATCCTGACCTCGTTCATCACTTTTTCTGCAAAGCCTTGGAGATAGAATTGGCAAGTGGATGGTTATCTTAATGAAATTTGAAATTCACATCATAATACAAAATATGTCAAAAGGCAAGTCATTTTTGAACAACTCATAGTGGCAACCTTACCTGATACCAACCATCTTCAAGATAGTCTCCTGAATGATAATTTTATATATATTAAAGGTCTTAATTAGGCTATCTCTCTTAAAGATTACTTCCACAAATTCACTAGTGACTTAGAATCAAGTAATCAAGAAAATTCCTATCTCATTCTTATTACTAATAAATCTAAAGTAGTTATCAAAGAGCTTCCTAAAATAAATGTTAATTTGTATGAGGATACCTAGATCCTATATTTTGATAGCACCAAATGTCTCCAAGGAGTTAAGGCAGGTTGTATTATAGCTAGTCATCATGGTAAAATAATCCATTTGACATTATAGTTTACCTTTGATGTCACTAATAACATGACATAATATGCAAAATTAACCTTAGGCATGAAAGTGGCACTTAACTTAGATATTACATATTTGCACACTTTCAATGACTCCCAAATCATCTACCATCATGTTAATGGTGATTATCAATGTAAAATTGGAAATACTTTGATTATCATCAAATGGACTCTACCCTCACCAAATAATTCAATTATTTTACCATGAAACCCATTCTAAGAGATCAAAATTCCATCAATGATTCTCTTGCTTATTCAACATCCTTATTTCATCCACATCAAGTTCTCAATGACTCTCAATTTCTTATTCAAATAAGAAAGTCCCAATATTCTATCTAACTACAAGATTCACTTATCTATCATATTAAACTTATCACCATTTTATAAAGTCTATGGTATAAAGACATTATCCAACTCTTCAAACATCAAACCTACCCCTCGAACACAGATTCTCATGACAAGACTAGAATTTTCAAGCAAGCCTTTAAATATGTCTTTTGATCTAAAACCCTTTATTATTTCAATGCTAAAGGTACCCTAGTCCACTGTGTAATGAAGGAAGAGGTCCCTCCTCTCCTTGAATAAGAACACAAAGGAATTAGTGATGGTCACTGTAGTGGACACACTACAACACATAAATGCCTATGTATGGGTTAATTTTGACCTACTCTCCAAAAGGATGCTACTGAGTTTGATAAAAAGTGTAGTCCTTACCATATTCATGATGATTTAATACATTCATCCCCATCCAAGATCTATACTATGGAATATCCTTGGCCATTATCCATATGAGGATTAGATCTCATTAGTAAATTACCTTGATCACAAGATGGGCATATTTTTATCATTATGACTACTAAATATTTTACCAAATGGGTAGAAGCCATGCCCCTCATCAATGTCACAGGAATTACTATATCTAAGTTTATCCTTAACTAAATAATTTTTATTTTGGAGTTCCCCATACTATCATATTTGATAATGGTGGAAATTTCAAAAAGGACATGAAGTAGCTATGTACTAAATTCAAAATTTACCACAACTTATCATCCATAATGCAATGGCCAAGCTGAGGCCATTAACAAAATTATCAATAAAATTATTTAAAATACCATCCATGAAACCTATAGGGATTGACATATTCATTTATATCCCACACTTTGGGCCTATCACACCAACATATGTACTACCATTGGGGCAACAACATTCTCACTAGTCTATGACATTGAGTCTATCCTCCCATTAGACGTTGAGCTTCCCTCATGTATATTTTTTCACACTATCATTTGCAATGATGAATTACATGAATATTACCTTCATTCTCTTGATCTTCTCAACAAACACTGTCTAGTCACTCTGTAACATAACCACCAATACAAGGCTCGTATCACCAAGAAACATAACAAAAAGTTTAAAGTTCACACTTTTAATGTTGGTGATCTAGTCCTTAAATTACACTATACCCATGATAAATAAGGAAAACATGCCCAAAAAAGGTGGGGCCCTTATTTAGTGAAAAATATTCTTAGTCCTAGCACATATCACTTTCAAACTAATAAAGTCCATGTTTTCAAAGAGCCTACCAATGAATAATTCTTGAAGAAATACTTTGCTTAGATAATTCCCTTATCATATTTCTATATGTTATCCTACTAACACATTTTTTAAGATTTATACATAGGTCTCACCCTCTACAACAATTTATTTTTACACAAACCTTAGTTCCTTCTCTTGGTCCTTTGGTTTCTTTTTCTCATGAAATTCATTGTAATACCATGGATAGGACCCAATCTTCCTCATGAATTAATTTTGATTTTATTGACTTGTTATTTTCCAATGATTTTTAACCCTCTGGGATTTTTATTTTGTGAGTTGTAGTGTAAGACCATGGATAGGACTAGGCCTTCCTCACAAATACCATTTTTACCATTTTTATTTTCACACTATTTATTCACTCTCTTAAATTTTTATTTTGTGAGATATAGTGTAAGACCATGGATATGACCAGAATCTCCTCATAAATACCATTTTTGCCTTTGTTTCACCCTTTTGGGTTTTATCTTTTATGAGTCGCAGTGTAAGACCATGGATAAGATGAGGCCATCCTCATAAAATCACCATCTTTATTTAATTTAGTGTTCCTTTTTTAGAATGTTAAGAATTGGTTATAAGTTTGTGATCCCTTGTTCTCAGCTATGGATTTTATTTATTTTGTAGATAAAACTTACAAAATAAATATTGTTAGCCAATTTCCCTACACTTACATTCATTCTTATGATAATTAATCATACTTACCTATCATTATATCCATTTTCACCTTTTCCACATTTTTTTGAATTGAAGTAATTCAAATTATTTCATTTTTCACTCCCTCTTGATTTCCTTTTCTTTTATTTCAATTTGGATAAAACAAGGTCAAAGTCAAGATAACACTTTTATTTTACACGAATAAACAAGACTCTTAGACACCATGCTCTCTAAATTCTCTTTCTTAACAACCAAGTCCAAAAATTTCAAATGATAGTCATCTTTACCACCCATGTTTGGTTCTTTGAATCTCTATGGAGGAGGAATAGAAAAAGCCACAAAAATTTAAAATACAAATCATTTAAAACAAAAGGCAATGATAAAAAGGCAAAATACAAAGTCAAAATTCAAAATCACACTAAAATATGTGATTCATAAATCATCTCTTATCTTCAATCAAAGCTCAAACTCCATAGTTGGCCTCATGATAGAGCTTTGGTCCCTTAGGTTGTGATAGGCCAATAGATTGCAATACGATAATTCAAAAAAATATATGGTGTTACATACTTTCTCACATCAGTACCTAATATTTATAGTAAATTTATGGCTCTCTAAGGGGTCCTAAGTAATGGGGAATATGTTGTGGAAAAGTAGGTCCATTTACTTTTCATGCATATAGCCTTCATGGGATAATATTCATACTTCATTTGATGACCCAAGATTTGTGTGGTTAAAAAGAGTTCTTCAGAGTCTTTAATGTCAAAAGTCCAATTATTTTGAAAAACCTAATATAAGTATCTTGACTTTGATAAAGAGTTTATCTACCTTACTTTTACTTTCATTTTCTCCACCATCCATTTCATTTTCCCCCTTGATAGGCAAGTTTGATTATAAATATATTTTCCTACTTATATATTTCCTCTTATTCACATCCTAAAATCATGATAGCACTTTGATTATAAATATATTTTCCTCTTATATATTTCCTCTTATTCACATCCTAAAATCATGATATCACTCCTTTGTTTTAGTTTTATCTATCTTTAGAACAAAACCATATGCTTGAGTGACTACTGATTACTTTTTTTACACCATTGCTTTACATTTCTAGACTTGTTTTGAAGATTTTACATTATTGTACCTCCTTTTTTTAGACAACTGCATCTATTTCTATTTTCATGTCATTTTTACATTATTGAGTGAGGTTGGCTTATTACTTCTTACTCACCAATGTTGTTTTTCCTTTCAACCTTTTTTTCCATTGATGATTGAGTAAGGATTATTACTCCTTACTCATCAACATTGTTTTACCATTTATTGCCCATCTCTATTTAATTAAGGATTGTTACAACTTTCAAATTGATGTTTGATTACCATTTTTACTTGTATCCATGGTTTGACTTGGTTTGTTTGCCTTTCTTACTTAAGTTTTATTTTCTTGCATTTTTTGGTCATTTAGTAACCTTGGATTTTTGGTTACCTAATTTACTCTAAATTTGACTTGGTCATTTGGTCCTAACTTAACATTTATCACCTTAAATTCTAAAAATTCTAAGTATGTCTCACCTACACCAGATCAATCACATTGGCTTTCCTACATTTGTTTGTTTTTACTCTTTAGTTTTGTATCCTTGGGTTTGTCCAAAGCAATCTTTGTGCCCTCCATGATCAAAATTACAAAAACATCAGAAAATCATCCAATGATAAAGGTAAGTCAAGGTACACACACATTAATTTTATTTTTTTATTTATTTACATTTCATTCATTTACTTTTAGTTATTTTATACTTTAAAATCTTACTATTTATTTATCTTCAATGTTGTGTATTACTATGTTATTTTATCAAAGCACAATCCCATGTTGTACCTAAGTGACATGTGATGAACTTTGAGTGGGGAATATGTATACACATATTATTTAAAAATTTTATCAATTACTAATGATTTCTCTCTTGTAAAACCTCATTAAGTCTCAATCTCTTTGAGTGCACACCTTAAAGGATGCACTAGGAAAGGGGTAGGCAAACCATTGGTGCTTTTTAGGATTGTTGTCCCCTATACTACCACTTACTATCTATACAACCTTATCTTATGAACTTTCATAAGCTTTGTCTCCTCTCTTGAATACTCATCCAAGTAATTCACCACATTAATTATCCCATTTCTAAGCCTAAAACCCCTTTTTGACATTTTTCATACATTGTCATCTTGGGACCTTAAATCACATTACGAGTCTACGTTAGCCTTGATAGATCTAGACTAGGCCCTAACTTATTTTTATCAATTAATGATACAGAATCAAATTAGGTTGACCCTATTGGCTAAACTTTTGAAAAGTTTTAGGGTTAGATTCAATTATATACACATTCATATCACCATTTTTTAGAGAGAGAATAAAGCTAATTATTCATTTGCACTTCCTTACAATCTACTCTTTAACCATTCTACTTGAGGAGTTATTGCATAGGGCTTATACTTGAAGAAGAATCTTGTCTTGTGGAAAATTCTTAAATGTTTAAGCATTTCTTAGTGATATTTAAAAACCATAACACCCTCTTGTGAAACACCTTTAGCCAAGGGAGAGATTGAGTCTCAATGGGTTCATCTTCAAGGTAATTATCTCTAACTTTACTTCTCTATTTTAGTAGATAAAAGTAACACCAATTATCACTTTTTAATATATTTCTATCTTCATGCATTAGGGTTTTTATCTATATATAGCTTAAATAGAATTATCCTATGCATGTTTACTTTTTATGTTTATTACCCCCACTTTATACCACAAGATTTGGTGACCAATAGATTATATTTTACTTTTCTTTGCATTTACTTTGTAAATATGAAAACTTAGGACCTAGCTAGGGTTAATGCAAAATGTTTCTTGACTAAAGGCTTTGGAAATATCTTTAGTTATGTTATTATGGTAAGAGATCCCTTATTTAGGTCTAGCAAATCCATATTGGTCATGAACCCAAATATATAATGTATCAATGATCAAAAGTGTGATTAGGATTTATGTTCTTAAAATTAGGATTGATTAATAGGTCAACTACATTTTCCTTTGTATACATTTTGGTGAACCCAACATGAACCAAACCCTTGTATTTTTTCTTCCATGCATTCATTTTATCATCATATTATATATTTATATTTTTGTAGTATAGTATCAAACCTATCAGTATAGTTCTAATAGTCTATGCACATGTTTAACACACAGTTTCCCTAAAATGAATTTTTTCTATCTATGAAATCTTATTCAAATATAGGTGACTAAATTGATCAGCTCATCATAGTCTTCTTTTTTAGTTATAGGATGACATACATAGTCAAACTAGTTAACTCTATTCATAATTTGATTTTTTAGCATATAGGTCTACAAACATAGTCGAGCTAGTTGACTCTGTTCACAAATTATTTTTAATATATAGGTTTTGAAAACTTTGTCGAGGTAATGGACTTTGCTATTAGAATATTTGAATCAACACTTGAACATTAGAACATAAAATTTCAAAATATAAGCGTATTCAAACCCACCTAAGTTCATTATTACTCTCTATATCATTTTAAATTTTTATTTCTAGTATTGTCTTTCATAAGTTTTTAGTCTAAAAAACTACAACCCAACATCCAATTGGGTTGACTAGATCGACTAGTCCTATATCTTGTTTTCTATATAGAAGACAGTCAACCTATTCGATTATGTTCTTCTAGATCTTATTTTTTTAGAATAGTAATGACCCAGTTGACTTTGTTCTAGCTTATTTGCATATAGAATCACCTGAATAAACTTTGTGCTCTTCACATTTAAGGAATTAAATTATTTTTGCAATTAATTAGTTCACTTTTCATTTTAGTTATTTGCATGCTTAGAATAAAAAACATATATTAATTAGGTGGTTTTTTAATTTACCAATTTAGTCACACTATTTTTCTCTTTTACACACACTCTCTAATCACTTTATACACAAAAAAAGTATTGAAAATTTATCTTCTCAAGGCCTACCTACTTGGAGTTCATCACCAAGGGAGAAGCTGACTTACTTTTCTAGCCACGCATAAACACATGGTTGATGGTATATATTGGCAAATCACCTAACACCCTTATCACTATAAAATTGTGAAGTGAGGGGGTAGACCTTAATACCAAGCTAGTACCATCACCAATATAGATCCATTTTAGCCTAAATTTCCTAAAATGATTCATAGATTTATTTCTAGTTTCTTCTTACAACCAACTTCCCATCACACTAATTTCAAATTTTATTATAAATTAATAACACTTAGGAATGACCAATTTTTACATTCAAGTTGCTACTTGATCTTTGATCATTGTATTTTGTATTAAAAAAATTGCATTAGCCAATGTTAGTGCAAAGTTTGTGTTATGTGTTCCAATTGGATCAATCACATTGATCCAATTACTTGTGTGCTTTATTTCATTCTCCAAAATATTATCTTGTAAAATATTTCTTTATTTTTAGCACATTATCATCCCTATCAATACAATCTCTTATATACTATCAATATTGCTTACCCTTACTATATAATCACTCTACATGATTGTGTATCTTATCAACATGTCTAGTTCCCATTTTCAAGTACATAGTCAACCCATCTAGTTGTGTATCTTTTTCATCTATTCATTTTATTGATCTATAATACATAGTTGACCCATATGACTATGTATCCTTGTACCCTATTTTAGTTTTATCCTTTATAGAACACTATCAACCAGTTTAACCATGTATTTTACATATTATTTTGGGGATCTTTCTCTTAGATTCTTTTAACTTTGTACATCTTGGTCAATATTATTCTGAGTGTGGCTGACTTTGTCTCTATTTTTTCTTCTTGATTCCTAATCTCAAATTCTTTCTTAAAACACCATGAAGTCCCCTATCAGAATGTTTTTGGACAACTTGAATCCATTTAGACACTATGTGGGATGTTATTTTTATGATCATAAGAATCTAAGAAGGGAGTTAGTAACATGTTAGTTTAAGTAACAAAAACTCAAAGAAACACACTAACACTAACACTTCCAAGCCTATATCTTTGGGGTGAGCTTACTAACAAAAGAAAAATGAAAACAAAACTAAAATGTAAAGGACAACATATCCTTTACCTTCCTTGGGAGCTCCAAATGCATTATTGAGTGGATTGCTTAGATTTTACATCAAAGAGTCTTTAAAAATGGAGGTTGTGTATCTCCTTCTCTCCTTAGCACCATGAGTTATTTTGGCTTGATGTAGCTTGGATTCAAGATTTTGGCATTACAACCTTATTTTCCATGATTTTTTTCATTATAACACTACTCTTCTCCAAGCTTTGAAGTCATTTGTGCATGATAAATTTACACCAAAATAGATTATGTATCTCTCCAAATTTGCATTATAACTTTGGATTATGAGAGCTTAAAATTAACTTGACATGGCATTGCATTTATATCAAATGGATTTAAATCCAACCCTAGGAGAGTTAAGGTGGATTTTAAACATGGAATGGGTTCAAACTTAACCTAGGTGAGTTAAGTATAACCCTAGTAAAGTTAATAGTTGTCAATTAATTATGATTTTCAATGAATAGGCATGGTCTCCAAAATGACATATTTTAGGATATTTCTAAAGAGCTTGATAACTCATAAAGGCAATGATGAAAGGCTAGGATATTTGAATTTTTGAATTTATTTTTTATGATATTCATTAATTGCACATGGATAATTCAAATAAGCATTGATTTGGTTTAGTTTGTTAATTAATTTTGATTATCCATTTAGCTCTTTCAATATTTGATTTTTGTTCATGTGCCCCACTTAATAGGTCCATAGGCCAAATTGAATATTGTGATGTTGTAAGATGATGAGGGATGAATATGGATACCCTAATTAGGGATGCCTCAACTTGATTATAAGATTTGATGAATAATACATAAGTAAATTTAGAATTTTTAGTGATTTCTAGGCTTAATTTATAATGGTTGGTAGGAATCAGTCTGAAGTCCGATTGAAAGCTAGTTGTGGCCAATTTTAGGTGTCTATAGTTTACCCCTATTTGGGAAGATGTTACAAGCTGTAAGCATAATAATGTCTTCTCAAATAATGAACTAGGATATTAATAAAATAATGATTGAAGAAGAAGCTCCAAATAATGTTTAAGAAGCTTATAATGATGCCCCCTTGAGGGAGTGGCTGACACATATGTTTGATGGATGGTCCCTTGAAAATAAACAAGAAGAAGAATGAAATTAACCCATGGGTGAGATTAATCTAATCAAGATAATTCTTACATGCATCAAATTAAAGAGTAATAATTTGACCAAAGGTGTTTATAATCAATAAAAAAAATTGAGACATCAATTTTCTCAAAGGTGGTTATAATTTGTGGCATAGGCATATTCCCTAGTTAAGGATGATGAATCAAAACAATGATTTGTCCAGAGGTAGTTATAATCATTAAGATGACCTAAATTGAAAAATGATATTTGATTATGCTATAATAGGGTAGATTGACAAACATAACTCAAGGATATAACTTATTTCATAGATTAAATATGAGTGGGCACAAATGTATATGCCATGGTCTAATGACTAAAGAAGCTAAAAATAACTAGGAACATGAGGATGCACAAAGTGATGAAAGAGATGAATAGAATAATAATAATTGATCAATGTGAATGATTTGATTATACCTACCAAATTATAAATGCTCATCCTTATTAGCATTAATATATCTAGAATTGTCAAGGGGTTGATTTGATCAAGAAGGGTGGAAGAATTTGCCAAGGTTACCAAGGACAAACTCTTATGGATCTATTGATTATAATACTTCCCGAGTTAATTTTTTATTTAACACATGATGGTATGCAACATGATATAAAACATTATGATAACTTTGACAAAATATGCATACATATTGACTCATGATCTAATAAATAATTAAAAAAATGCACCAATGATAAAAACCATAATGATAATGTTGATGTATGAATATGGATGGACTCAAGAATAATGCATATGAAATTACCTTATAGGCACATATAGACCGAGTCAAGGCACAATACTAAAAGTAAACAAATAGGCAAGCAAACAAAGAAATAACTAAGCAAATAAACACATAAAAAACCTAAAAGTAAAATAAAAAGAAAGCATTCTAACAATGGATTTGCCCCAATAGGGTAGATCAAGGATGACTAACTAGGCTTAGATAGGATAATTTTTTTTGACTTTTGAAAATTTTGAATGTTTTTGGAATTTTTGGGGTATCTTAACTCACTAGAGATTGACAAGATACCACTCACAAAATAGAGAGAGAATTGGCTTAGGTTGCTCGTAAAATGGTGATAAAATATGGAAAGGGGTACTAAGCTAACCTCAACATGGATTGAAAATGACCTACATAGTCCCATTTAGACCTCAAATCATAGTAGTTACACCAACACAAAAGGCAATAAGAATTGACCAGGTCACAACAAGTTCTAAAATTGAGGAAAATGGCCAAGTAAATGAGAATAGTAATGGTAATGTGATGCGACAATGCATGGTAAAGGTGTTATTCCTAATTTACCCATAGGCCATTATAATTAGGAAATAATGACATAGGTTAGTGATACTAATTTTCCCATAGGCATTTATAATTAGTAATACAAAGTGGGATAATCATTTTCCTAAAGGTGGTTATAATTAGAGGCACCAGTCAAATGTAAATGAAAGATAACTTCCTAGATCCACTATCACACTACTTTCATAGACTACCATTTAAACATAAAAATTTAAAACTACTGAACTAGATTGGAATCCCCTCATGGAAGATATGGGAAGAACCAAAGGAACTAAGATAAAAAGGGTCAAGAAGGATGGCTAAAAATAGGATTTGGTATAATAGGGATGTCATGGTAGGATGGTACATGGTATGGAATTATTTAGGATGATGATGGTATGAAAACTAGATAAAATGGTAAGAGGGTTGCCCCCAAGTGATAAGGTAAATGTTAGGGTATGAAACAAGGATAATAAAAATGGTAAATAAAATGACAAGTTAAATGACAAATGAGAAGGTATGGTTTTTGACAAAGGTATATGTTTTTATTGTTCTTACTAATGTGGAGATACACGTCCTGATCAACATATGATATAACTAGAACAAGCAATCATGTAAATTGCTAGCCCACACCTCTTTTAAATAGCTGATCTATCAAGAACCTATTGCATATTTGGAATCTAAAATTATTGTTGTGATATTTTTTGGTCATTGATTATATTTACTTCAAATGTAAAGATAAGGTATCTTTTTAACCTCTACAAAGAAAAGTGTGGCCAGGGATGGTATATATAGATAAATAGTGGATGATAGGTTTGATTTAGAAATGTAAAGGTGGATTATAATGGAATGTATAATAGTTGGGAAACAAATGAAGATTGGGGTTTTTAGGCACACACAATGTTATTGATTCTAGATTCAACATAAATTTGACTATGGAAGGGCCAAAGATATATGAATATTCTCTCAATAATACCACTAGATTTTTTTATTATTTAGGCTTGAGAGTAGCTACCATCTTATTAGACTTTAGATTGGAAACTATACTAATTTTATCTTTGATAATGTATTCATCAAGTAGTGAAGGACTATTGTTCTCATCTATTGGTGCCTCAAAGAGGTTTTCACCAATGAAGTTGTCTTGATTCTCCCATAGTGCCTTAGACAAGATTTCACTAAGGAATGTTGACTTTTTAATTTGATTATATTCTAGTGCCTCAAATAGGGTTTTATTATAAGATGCCAAGTTTAAACTTTGATGGTCCCTTAGTGCCTTTGAAAAGATTTCACTAAGATATTATTCATCATCTAAATGAATGTGGTCTTGGCCTCCCTAATATTTTTTAGCTAATATGTCACCATGGATACAGTTCAATAAAGGGTGATTCTATCAATCCCAATTGACACTTTTGAGAGGTATAAGGTCAATATAATGGTTAGGTTGGTTGGTGGTAATGTCTTATGGAATGGTAATGGAATGGGGAGAGGCTACATAATCCTTGTAGAAGATACTATGATAACTTGTGTTAATTCTAAAGTAATCATCCTCAAAAATCATGGAAGGATCACAAATGTATTCAAACTAATTTTCAATGTATATGTAACCAATATTATAAAAACCATGAACATATTCTAATTTTGAAGCTAATTCTGACTCAAGGGACATTAAATATGATGTTGAGACTAATGTTGATTCTGCTTTTGATGTTAAATCTGATGTTGGTTCAACAATAGAGCCTAACTCTAATTTTGATTATTTATCTAGTGTGGATGTTGATACAATGATATCTTATTGAATTTTTTGTATAGGATAAGGAACGACCTATGATGGCATGATGGGATCTAAAAATATTGGTTTGTCAAAGTGAAACTTCTCAATGAGTGGAAAAAGCTCAAGAGGCAACTCTATAGAGATTGTCTTGTCAATGGGAGGCTTTTGAAAAATAAGTACATGGTCAAGATAATGATTTTCCCAAAGATGGTTATAATCATTAAGAAATAACTTAGCAAAAATTGGCTTGTTAGAGTGAGACTCCTTGATATCAAGGATAAGATTAAGAGATGATTCATCACAGGTTTACTCATCACAAATAGGTGTTTCATTAGAAATATTATGACTTGATTGGTTCTCTTGGCCTTGGTTTAAAATTAGTTGTAAAATACCAATTTTGAATATATTTTGGTCTTGAAATGATTGGCTCAGTTGGATAGGTACTGATTGGATTGATCATGACTCAAAAATTGGCATGGGTTTTATAAAGTGGGGAATAGATGGCAATGAATGAAGAATGGATGATAGTTGGATAATGGTAAACTTTACAAGGGTTGGTTTATGGCCTAGGATAGTAACTATGACCCATTGAGTTATGTTTAGATAACTTTATTAGGATAACAAGCTATTATACACAGAATGTATTAGAATGGTAATGGTAGGGAATTACAAAGTGTGGTTGTTATTGTGATCCAAAGGATGACATCTTAGAATAGAAATGGTAGGGCATTGTGGAGCTTAGTTGCTCACACAAGCCAAAAGATGAGGCCTTGAAATATAAATGGTAGGGTGTTGTGGAGCTTGGTTGCTCATGCAAGCCAAATGATGAGTTCTTATAATGGTAATACTTGGATGTTGTGGATCTTGGTGGCTTGTTCAATCTAAAGTAAGGATAATGATATAGGTGGGGGATCGAATATCACGATCAATGAGATGGAGAACATCATACATAAACCAACCCAAAGAATGTACCAATGAACATGACACTTGGCTTTATTCCCTAGATTGAGGATTGTGAGGAGGATATGGATCCATCTCACAAACCACTTCTTCGCCATATGGGTCTTGAAAAAATTCAATTTGTGTGGCCATTCTATTGTAACTTAGATCGTACATGACTCCAACATAAGTGTAGTGAGACATATCCACATTAATGATAAACATTTTATAAAAAGGATTGGAGTTATATAAACTCTAAAAAATAAAGTCCAAAGGACAAATGGTTCAAACTTGGTCTAACTTGGTCTAGGGAAGCCATATCTCCAAAATGGTCTATGTTAAAACTTGGTATAAAATCACCTAATGTCAAATGTCCAACATTTAAATATGTCACACAAAAGTTCAAGTGGATGAAATAAAATTAGAATGCTATACTCTAGGTTCAAAGTGTTCCAAACAAGTCTAATCTAAGAAAATAAAATGTTGATAGGTCTTTTGGTCAAACATGATGTTAAAATCTAGGCTCAAAATAGGCATGTGCTAGGACTTTTGGCAAAACAAGCACAAAATCTAGACTTTAAAAGCAAGGGTGTGATTTAATCTAATAAATCTAAAACACTTTTGCATAGACTATGCATTCAATTTTAGACATAGAATTGGTCAATTGGCATAAGGCATGAAATAAAGGGCATAAAAAAGATAGGCTATTTCTTCCAAATCTAGGCACAAATAAATGGTTTTCAAATTGGGTAAAGAATTAACCTAAGTTACACAACCTAAAAGAGAAAGATCAATGTCTAGGCCCAAATTACACAAGGTGTAAACAAAAATCAATCAATGTTTGGAATTTAACGTGTAGGATTAATTAAAGTCTCAACTCATAAAACTAGGATTATTTGATAATACAACAAACTATACAAAGGTGAATGGCATAACATCACTAGAAAAATATCCAAAAGGTACACATGGATTGGTTTTGAAATTGAAATTTGGCACAAGGCAAACAAGTTTGTGAAATAATTTGAGTAGCATAATGACATTATCATGATCTAAATATGTAATCAATGTTTGTTTCAAGATTCAAAGGCAAAAAGGTTTGAAATGATTTGGGTAGTTTAGCATTACCCTTTTTAATCAAATGACACACACACAAAAGATTTGACAAAATATTAAGGCAAAGGCATGGTGTCAAAATGACTAGTGTAATGCCTCCTCAAAGAAAGGAGTGACGTATAAAAAAACTTGGCTTGACATGGTATAACAAAAAAAATAGATAGTTTTAGTCTCAAAAACCATGTGATAAGGGATAAAATGACACAAACACCTTAGTGTAACATCCTAGATCCTATATTTATTACAACCTTCCCAGTTGTACTTGGAACAAAATGCAATAATTTTTTTAAAAACTTACTTGACAAGCATTCAATTAGAATAATATAAACTTAAGTCAAAATATATTATCACAACAAATAACATCAAATTTTCAACTTTAATTTCAAATGCAATATAAAGTATTACAACTTCATAAGAAATTAAAATGCACTATGACACAACCTCGCTTGGTCTCACAATACAACAACTACTATTCATGTACAATAATATTACATTTAAAATATCAATAGGAATTTTGCCTTATATAAAATAGAAAGATAACCATCTTTCTAGTGCTCAAGTTGTACTAACTCGCATATATCTAATAACATCAAGTGTTGTCTCCAAGTAGGTACTACAGTGGGGGAGGGAGATCATTATCTTAACACTTTTACACACCAACCATAGACCAATGATCCTTTGCATAATCCCCTATCAAAGAATGACCCTCCCTTCATAGATAGATAGATAGAATGGTGTAAGAATCTAGAATGAGACATGATAGTACCTCATGTATTTTAAGATTTCTACTACATGATGTGTATCATAAAGAAAATGTGTTTATAACATGATATCACACAACATGAAAATAAAACATATGCAATGACAATGTCAATCTAACATTACTTTGGCTAAAGTTTTAAATAACATATGATCACCCAAATTAGTTAATTTCATAACACATCACTTGATCAGGGTATCCATAACCATCATTGGTGATGATAACTAGGCTTGAGAAGTCTGTCTCATTACCTGGTTAGTATCACTAATGCGAGAACCATAATATACATAATATATCATAATATAAACTCAAGATTCATTTAGATTATTTTTTAATATCTAAAATATGAGTATGCTAAAATATGGAAATAATCTAACTTTACATTTTTCTCTTCGTATGCATAAAATTAATCTATGAACATGTTATTCTTATGTATATAATAGATAAATAGTCCATACATAATCATACCATCTGGGAATGCTAAACAAATGACCATAATAACATACTTAAAATATCATATATAAATAAGTACTACTTGATAATATCACACCAACTGAGTATGATAAAAATAAGTCTATAATTAATTATTTATAATGGATATTTTAATCATAGTCCAACATCATTCATACCAAGTATAATAGTTTAAAAGGACCTTTCATGGTAATCACTCATAATTAAATTGATTTTCAAACATCATTAAATTTATACAAGCTTTAAGAACAACTGTTCTTGTTTTTAAAACACAACCAAATATAAATTTGTAATTGCTAAGTATGGAAATAAGCAATCCCAACACTAATAAGCTTTTTTTCCTAAGTTACAACATCTTAAGCCATTATTTCATAAATCTGGTTATACAAAATAACTTAACCAGTCCCATTGATAAGCTGGGTTTAGCGCATATATTTAAATAAATAAAATGCATACTTATGACAATATAAACATATATATAAACTCAATATATATGTGTATATAGCTTATTTCTAATTTATTTACTCATCTAGCTCTCTCCCCAGAAAAATTTAAGAGTAATATTTTTTTGCTCAGTTGAAAACAAGTTTGTTAATAGTCCAAAATCCTTTTTTACACTATCTTTTATATCAAATAATGCCAACTATTCATCTCAATTTTTTATACCCAAATATTAACACCCAACATACACAACCAGTCAAATATTGTTTTTATTGTTTATATCATGTATGACCAAATAATCAATTCAGGTTTAAGTATAAAATAATTAATCAAATACAACCAAGTTACTTTAGTTCATCTTAGTCCATGAAAGCCTAACACACTATGGAAGTCACATGTCATACTTATTTGAGGTTACAATAACTTAATTTAATTATTTCTAATTTAACATATGTAATCCAGTTGTAGGTCTATGTACAACATATTCAAATATGATATACAAAAACCTCAGCTACACTAAATCCATTAATCAAGGGTTCAATTCACATTATGTAAGTCAATATATATATAAATAGCTTTGCCAAATATCACCCAACTCTATGTAGCACTCAATCTTATACACAAATACATATTTTTTTCAATTTGTTTCCTAAATAAACTTTTTCCTTTTCGTATAAGTGTTTATACTTACATTTCTCTTCTCAAACATATATATTCTTTATTTATTTATTGTTAGCCAAAACACTAAGTTACGTTTGTTGTTCAAATACATGCAATGATTGTATAATTATTTACAATGGTCTCATTTTTCTATATATATATATCCTAATGTTTTTATTTCAAGATCCAAGTGTCTTTCCTGAGTATATAGACATCTATAAAAATATTGGTATATCTTTATTTTAACAAATTTGTAGGGTTTACACTTTGTCAAACAAATTAACATTTAAATATAGTCAACCTAGATTTATTTTTTTATTATAAAAGTAAACTGTTTAAACAACTTCATCCAAGACATAATTCCAATCCAACAGAACTATCCCTCAAACTTATCTTTGATTATCATTTATAAAAGTCTTCATTATATATATATATATATGACTATCCATAACTCACAATAAGGTTTTAAGTAATTTCATCCACTTTTGTATAAGTGGATTTGGGTGTAGGGGTCTATGGGTGGTCGAGTCTTCCATAGAACCCTCCACCTAAATCCCTACGAGTTATTTTAAAAGGGAAGACCTAACAAAATTAAATAACCAAAACCCTTTTTCTTTTCTCTTTTAAAACTTACTCAAAAAATGAACTATTAAAATACCCATTGCAGTAAGTCTTTAATTTTTCATTCCTATTTTAGGGTATATATAGTTTATTTATTTTAGGGTCAAATACAGGGATATGTGGATGGCCATGATATCCATAGGGCCCTCCATTTGAACCTTACATGTTTTAATACAAATTTTAAACACAAAAACCCATAAATAAAATTCCATTCAATAGAATAATACAATAACCAATTTAATATAGTATGAACCTGGTATGCTTTGCCTTTTATTGAATATAGAATTTTTCATTTGATCAAAACCCTCTTTCTTTCTTCCAATCTCTTACTCTCTTCCATGTGTTTTAAAATCCTTTTTAAAATCCTTTCTTAATACCATTTTTTTTCCATGCATAGTTCAATTTTCTGCATGCCATTAATGGTGGAATGACGAGTTAACCCTAGTTTCAAGCTTTGTTTCAAATATTGAACTTGCAATCCAAAAGTAATTATCCAAGCCAAAATATTCATTCTAGGCTTAACTCTAATTTTTACCTCCAAGTTACTTACGTTAAAACCAATTTATTCACCTTAACTCTTTCTTTGAAGCTTCCAAAATATCCATTTTAAATAAGGTCATCAAAGGATTTCATGCAACAATTATAATGCTAAGTAATCAAGTCAACTTGATTAATCATAAGATAAATCATTTAGTGAATAGATTCAAATTAGGATATTTCACATATATGTTTAGCATAACTAATATGTTAAATACTATAAATCAATAATTGTCTAATACAATAATCAAATAAATTGAGATTATAATAAATCATTTTTTTGACAAATTAAATATAACATTACTTACTATCCTTATTTATTATTAAAAGATCCATTAAATAACATAGTTTAATAGAACACATAATAAAGCATCTCAAAAACACAATGATCACTATAACCAATAGAATCTATTCTAATACTATAGGATAATAAATTCATTCCTTTTAATGCACAACTAAAATATAATCAATGCAAACTACTCAAACATTCATAAGCATATATTATCACACCAAATCAACACAAATAATTAACAAGTCAATCTATGGTGGTGTGTGGATTTGGGCTATTAGGATTTCCCTTCGGTCATCTAGCGATCATCCCATCTACACCATCCTCTTTGATGATGCTCTCCCTCATCATGTTCTGAGGGTAAGATCAATCTTGTATCTACCTCACAATAAATATGTAGTTACTCCAAGTCATCATAATATATAAACCAATGATGTAAAACTAACAAGTATACATCTGTAATGTATAGAATCATCAAATACAAATATGACATCAAGTATAATAATAAAAAATATCACTATTCCTAACAATACATGTCATAATGTTCAAATCAAAGCAATGAAAATCAGCTAATAACCATATTAAATCCATAGATTCAAATGTTTAAATCATAGGGTGAAATCAGGATGTAATATTATCCCCCATAAAATTGGTCATCATCCCGATGACAATTATTCAAATAATAGTTTCTGAATATCAAAAGAGTTTAACTAAAATAAAAACATAGTATCAAGTATTAATTATGCAAACAAATGCAGAAATAGCCTAAAGAACTCATCATAGTCTTCCTAAGTAGCACTATCCTTAGAGTATTAGTCACATGAGACCTTACACACTGACACTTCTCTATTATGTAAATGAAGTTTCTAAGTGTTAATTATTTTGATTGGTTCTACCATGACCACCCTAAGGTCTAGAACCTGTAAAGCATTCAAATCCAAAACATGAGAATGATTAGCTATATACTTCTTGAGATATGATACATGGAAAACATTATGTAAAAGAGCTAGGCTTGGTGGAAATACAAGTCTTTAAAAAATAGTATTGACAACTTCTAACACTTTGAAGGTTCCTAATATCTAGGTGATAGTTTCACTGACTTTCCAAACTTAATCAAGATCTTTTGTGGCTTAACCTACAAAAACACTTTATCACCAATAAAAAATTGCCTATGTATCCTCTTAAAATCAAAGTAACTCTTATATCTATCATTAGCCTCAACCAATCTCTATCTAATTATCTTAACTTGATATTCCATTTTAGAAAGCATCTTAGGCCCAAAGACTACCATGTCCTCCAACCTATCTCAATTGATTGGTATCCTACACCACCTACTATATAGTGCCTCAAAAGGTGCCATCCTCAAAGTTAACTGGTATGAGTTTTTGTATGAAAACTCAACCAATGGAAGATAATCTTCCCATTTTTATTGTTTATCCATGAAATACATATGTAAAAGACACTCAAGTACCTAATTTACTCATTCAGTTTGACCATTAGTCTCTGAATGATATGTTGTGTTGAAATTAAGCTATGTACCTAAAGCTAAATTTAGAGTTACCCAAAACCTAGAAGTCATCTTTGGATCATGATCCAAAATGATCTTATTTGGGAATCCATGCAACCTATACACTTTCTTTACAAACCTTTTCACAAGGGTAGGTACATCATCTATTAAATTTCTTGGTATGAAATGAGCCACCTTGGTTATTTTATCAACAACTACTAGGATCATATCATTCCTACTCTGTGACATTGATAAATATTGGGTAAAGTCCATACTGATCACCTGCCACTTCCACTCTGGTATATCATGCAGATATAGTAATCCAACTAGATACACATGTTTAGATTTCACTCACTAACATTATAGACAATGTGACATAAAATATGTCACATATTTCTTGATTTCCTTCCAAAAATATAGAGGTCTAAGCTCTACCATGAATTTGGTTACACTTAGATGTACTAAATATGGGGAATTGTGTAACTCTTTCAACACTATGCTTCAAAGATTCTCTCGATCTGGCACATACTTCCTTCCATTGAAATCTAGAATACCATCACTTTCAAAATTGAATACTTTATATCAAGGAACTTAGGCATTATTAGATAATGCTTTTCTAACTTACTCATAATATTCGTCTACTGGTGACAACTTAACTACTTTATCCCTAAAAGTACTCCTAATAGTAGCTACAGTTGCTATGTACCTTTTATGACTCAAATCATCAACTATTCTATTTTGTTTAGCCTTGATGTAATTGATATCAAAAACATAGTAAGAAATAAACTCTAACCAACATATCTGATGAGCATTTAAATTTAGTTGTGTGAAGATATATTTGAGTCCCAAGTTATTAGTCTTGAACTCAAATGGTTTTCCCATCAAATAATGTTACCAAACTTACAAAGCATGAATAATCAATGCAAGTTGAAGATCATGAGGGGCACAGTTCACCTCATGAGTTTTCAACTTTCTTAATTTAAAAGCCACTACTGCATCATCTTGCATGATGACTCCTCCTAAACCCTCTCTTGATGCTTCTATGATCACTAAAAACTATCCATTGGGATCAAGAAATCTCAATATTGGTGCTGATGTAAGTCTTGTTTTCAACTCTTGAAAAACTATTTCACATTTATATGACCAATTAAACTTTTGGTTCATCCATTGTAAGGAGATAATTGGATTAGCTATCTTTGAAAAGTTTGAAATAAACTTCCTATCATAGCCTGTTAACCCCATGAAACTTCTTACCTCGTGCACATTTATAGGTGATGGCCACTCCATAATGTCCCTTATCTTGGATGGATCTATATAAATACAATCTATAAAATTAATATGCCCTATATATTACATTCTCTCTTGGAAGAATGCATATTTAGACAACTTGCTATGCAATTTATGAATCCACAATCATTATAGAAGCAATTCTAGATGTTGTAGATGCTCCTCTTAATTCTTAGAATATATAATAATATTATCCAAAAATACAAAAAGAAATTGATCTAAATAGTCTCTAAACATGTTGTTCATAATATTCATGAATGTTTTTGGTGTGTTGGTCAACACAAAAGGTAACACTTTGAACTCATAATGCCTATAACGAGTTTGGAAATCTGTTTTCAAAATATGCTCATCCTGAATCCTCAATTGATGATAACCTATTCTAAGATCTATCTTAGAAAATACCATGGCTCCATGCATTTGATAAAAAGATCATCTATACAAGGTAGTGGATACCTATTCTTGATATTTGCCTTGCTCAACATTTGTAATCGATGCAAAGTCAAAGAGTACCATCCTTCTTCTTTACAAAAACTATTGGTGCACCCCATGGTCACACACTAGGCCTAATCAACCCCTTTGCCGATAGTTCCTATAATTGTGCCTTTAATTAGACCAATGTAGTGGTCATCATCTTATACAGTGCCTTAGATTATGGTTTTTATCCAAGTATGATGTTGATAGAGAAATTAAACTCATATTTGGGAGGCAAACCTAATAATTCTTCAATAAATACATCATGGAAATATATAAGATAAGGAAAATCTTTGAGATATGGTTCTTTAGGTTCTTCTATTTCATTTATCTTGATGATAAATGCTTGACACCCTTTTACTTGATCCCTTCTAAGTTGTATTATAGAAATCTAACTGAGCCATTACTCTCTCTTTTTACCCTATAGTTGTGTCTAATTCCCAAAATCATTGAGACACTCAGCCTTCTTTAAGTAGTAGTCAACCTTGGCCTTATGTTTAGTAATCCATTTGACTCCTATAATCATGTCATATGACCCTACTGGTGTTGCATATAAATCCACTATAGTTGAGAATTTAGGTAACAGAATCACTACTTCAACTAGACACTTAAATAGAGTCAGTCCCATATTATACTGACCATGCATTTTTCATATATCTAGATTTTCTAGGAAACTTGCTAAGCATTCTAAGAGATATAAAACATTAATAGCCCCTGTATCTATCAAAATAGAAACTGGATGTTCAAAAAAAATACTTGATATCTCTATGGGTGTGTATACACCCTAAATTAGTTAAGAAAACACACATATTATGTCTTTCCATAGTCATTTTATAGGATAATCTGACTAGAAAATATGAGCTTTTATTCACATTTAGCCATGTCCTCTTATCTGACTTGTCTTAGCCTCACTACATTCCCTAGACATCATTTTACTTATTCCTAGTCATTGATAACATTCTATACTTAACCCTTTTAGGCCCAATCACCTCTTTTATACCTATATCCATCCCTCCAAGTCCCATATCCATTGGATAATAACACCCAAATAGGACTATAATGCTGAAACCTAGGGTGTCCAATTTCTAGGACTATTGTCCAAGCACAATTTCAGTTCTAACAGTCGGTTTCTTCCATAGGATGAGTCTTACCCCTTTTATTTACTCCATTCATAAGTTTTCCAATGTCAAAACCAAATGCAAATAAATCTCCCAAATTCAAAATAATGAGTCTCTTATATAAAGGATTACACAAGGCATTTTATAGCTGACACTTACTATTTTGGCACATTAGACATAATAAAATCAATCAATAGTATATCTTAGCTTTTATGCATCACACATAGTTTTGAATTCTTGATCAAGGAAGGTCCTAGGTGAAATTAATTCTTTCATCAATCGTGTACATTGATTATGCATTTTCCCTAAGGGAGAACTACATTAGATCTAAAACCCTAGCTTGAAGGTTAATGTAGGCAATAATCAGAATAACATGGGTTCTTGATTGTGTGATTATTCTTCCCGTAACCCAATTTTTCTCCCTTGTGCTTTGATTTTTTTTTTCCATGTATGTAGACTAATATAGGTACTGAAGATTGAAATATACCTACAACAAGCTCTAGTGACTTTTAAGACCTAAAATTTGGTACACAGGGTCATACTAAACAAATGAACAGAACCCATAAAGCTTTTAACCTTAGGACAACAACATTAGGGAAGGACTATAGCACCAAATACTAGGGTGTCCTATTTTTGGCACTCCTATCCAATCAAAAAATAGAGACTAGATCTATAATTTAGACATTGTCCCAATCTTGCTCTTCTAATTCGAGATTCAGAATCATTAGTTTCAGTATATAACCAACTAAGTTAATATTTCTTTATCTTTTCTTTCCTATGTAAGTTAAGTTGATCAAATTATCATAAATCTATATTTTACTACATAAAACCAAAATTTTCCCCATATTCCAGACCTTTATTACTTAGGAATTAAACACCTAATTTCCTAAAATAATAAAAGTGAACCCAACTTACTTTGAATTTTTTCACAAAAACCTTAGAAACCCTAGGGATAATTATTTTTTATTTTTTACCATAATTTCTTTATTTTTTTTAAAATTTAAAAATAAAAATTCTACTAATTAATTCCAAAAATATCACATTTTTTTTAAACCCTAGTTTTCACATACTAGGTCCTTTTTGCATACAAACATTTTTCAAACACTAGGAAAAATACATTACTAATTTTAAAAATATTTTCTAATTTTTCCTAATTTTTTCATGCAAAATTCTACAAATTTTGTCTAAAATTTTGAAATTATTGCACTAGTTTTGAAAAAAAATCATTCAAAACCCTAGATTTCAAAACTAGGTCATCAAACAACAAGCCTTGCCTCCTTGCTAATTTTAGAAAACTATTTTGGAATTTTTGCAATTCAATTACCTTGTCAAAAATTATTTCAAAATTAGTAGTTTCTTGTGTAAAAATTTAAATTTCAAAATTCTAAATTTTGTATAAATATTTGTGCATTTATCCTATTTCCAACACTTTTTAGAATTTAAAATTATTGCATAAATTTCAAAAATTCTAAAACCCTAGATTTCCAAACTAGGTTCTCAAAATTCAAAATTCCCTCCCTTACAATTTTCAAAAAAATAATTTGAATTTATTGCAAATTATTTGGGTTATCAAAAGTAATTTTCAAATCTCAATTTTATTAGTTCTTTGTACATTTATTTTCTTCATAGTACTTTTTAAAATTCTCTTTGGTGATAAAATGGCCACAAAGGAAATTCCTTCTTCTCATCCCTTAGATAATTTTTTCAAAATTTCTTACAATTATGACAATGATTGGATGAATTTAAAAAATTGCACATTAGCTAAAACTATAGAAAATGATTTTATTTATAGTGAAGAAAATGACTATTGTTGTAATGAAGGATATGATGATGTATGTAATGATGAGGGTGGATCATAAATAGATGAATCTTTTAGTATTAAAACCATCTATTTTTTTCCTTCTTTTAATGAAAATAATTTTGATAAATGGGAAAGATACTTCTCACCTCATTCTCCTAGGCACATTGTACAAAATGCACAAACTAATCATGCACTTCCAAGGGAACCTCTTATTGGTGATGATTTTCTTCCATGTGAACCTAATCTCTCTCTATCTTTTGTTACTAATATGTTCAAAATACAATAATATAGATGCAATAGAATCAAATTATGAAAGAATAGTTCAAATGATGCATTATGTGTTCCTAACTCTACACTCCCAAAAGAATGTTCAAATGATAACTCCTCTACTCTCACTTATTATGTTGAAAATAAAGAAAATGCATATACTCTATCCATGGATAACATAGATATACATGATATTCCAAATGCCAATGATAACTTATTACATATTAGAAAGAAATTAACTCTTTCTCTTAAACCTCTCCCTAGCATTGATGGAAGTGATAACAAATATGATAGTGAACATGCAAATGAATATGAGAATGAAAGTGAATAGGAAAATGATACTTCAAATTCTACTATTTCAAATGAACAAAATCTAGATTGTGACAATGCATGGAATAATGATGACTACTTTGCATATAGTGAAGAAGAAAATGTATCTCATACTTCTAACCCTTCTCTCACTCCTCTCAAATCTCATGCATGTCAGAATGTTGCTTCTACTTCTATGAATGATTTTATTTCCACTAATGCACATGTTAATGTTAATATCACATCTTATACTAAATTAGAATGTGATTTACAAAAACATAAAGATACCAATGAATCAATCAAGCCACACCTCACTACAGTAGAACCCAATTTTCACTCCTCACCTAAATAGAATGGTAGCCCACATCCCTCTAGTAAGGTCCAAGTTAGCATTACTCCAAAGGTTCAAGTGAGCACATGCCCTCTTTATGATCCACTTACTAAATGTAACATCCCCATGGTTAAAATTAACAATCAAATTCAATGATTAAATGAACCACTTCAATATACTAATGTACCATCCTAGGAGATCATCTCTTTGATGCATGTAGTTGGTGAATTACAACACCAAGTATATCTCCTTACCTTGTAAAACAAATCTTATAAATCTTTGATGGATGCCAATGATCTATAGAATAACCCTATTCCATAGACATTCATAAAAGCTACATTGCCTAAGCATTTCTAGACACCATCATTACCTCACTTTGATGGAACTGGAGATCCATTCACACATCTTTAGGACATTTAGAAGGCTTTACCACCTCATGCAAGCCCTTTGATTCTACTCAAGTTGTTCTAGTAGACATTAGTGGGGGAATCATATAATTGGTTCTTTCATCTACTCCCCATTGGTTCATTGCACACATATGATGACTTAGAGGAGGCATTTCTTAGAAACTACATCGTAAAAATGGGCCTTCATGTTACATATGAGAAACTTGCCATAGTACGTTAGAATTATTTAGAGCCAATCAACGAGTACATCTTATGATTCAAGGCTCATTTGTTAAGACTGATATACAAACTAAAATATCTAGAGATTTAACATATCTTCATCAAGGGCCTTCACCAACCTCTCCTCAAGCATCTAATATATTAGACAGAGCCTTGTTTTAGACATTTGTGTTACACAGTTCTAGATTTGGAAAATAAATTGGGATAAATTGAGGTAGATTCAATTAATTGGATCACTCTAAACTTCACAACAACATCTTTAGATATAGCTCCTACCACTCAACATCTACCATATCCTAGACAAGATAGGAGACCACAACCAAAAAAGCAACTAGTCAAGAACAAAGAACAAGTTTTTAGAACAAAACCTACAATATGTACTATAAATGACTACCAAAAATCACCACTATATTTTGATTCAGAGTAGGATAACCCATTTTTCATTTTATCAACACTACTAAATAGGAGGTTAATCACATTACCTTCTATTCATCGATGAGATCCATATCTCTTAAATAGATAGCCACATTGACCCTTTTGTAATTATCATCATATCCATGGACATAATGATTATAACTATTTTGGACTCTAAGATTGCATTTTTAGATGTGTTGATGATGGTTTTATAGCATTTACATAGGGGACACAAATATCTCCTCCATTATGAAACCCTAGACCTCATTCCTCTATGACTGAGTCATCCTAGGACATTCCTTTACAAGAATCATTGGTCACTCATCATGAGTACAATGTAATTTTTAGGATAGAGTCTCACAAGATTTCTCCTATTCCAACTATTCAAAATTTTTGGAAACTAGTACAGCATAAATAGCCCACATATAGTAGTATAGTCTATGGTATACATAGTGCAGTTCCATATACATATCCAATAGAGTCACATGCACAATAATAGAGTACTATTCTAGAGAGATATTCATTATAGCTAAGTCTTTAGGGTCCTATCTCAGATAACAACCCATTATGATTAAGATTAAATGAGCCCTCAACATAGGTTTCATCTCCATCTCAACATATTACACATTTATATACATCATAATAGAGGCCATATGGTATTCAGTTACAAACAAATGAACCTTCTTCACAACAAATAATATCATCTACAAGACACATTCCTACACAACATGAACAATATGGGCACTAGTTCACTTGGTTGATAGGGTTCATATATTGATATAACATAGTATGATAAAACATATATCCATTCCAACATTAGTTCATAGCTTCACTTAACATGACAATGATGGAGCCAAAGGTCTAGCTAACCTTTATATTCTTGAGCCATTCTCAGGGAAGTAATATACACATTGTTATATATTACATCCCCACCTACTAACAACTAACATTCTTGATTCTAGATAACCATCCCTAACCAAAACCAGACTATCCAATCTAGATATTACCAAATCAAACTTATCCAAACCCTTCTACCAATCTCAAATCAACTTATCTAAATAATTTTACCAATTACAAAAGCCAACAATTTTTTGCTTACATATAATCACAAAACAAACCTAAATAATGCATCCAAGCATATAATGAACAATCAAATCACATCCCAAATGCTATCTTTCCAAACATATTAAAACAATTACATCAAATATCCCATGTACCATTTGCCAAACATATGCGAATTCAACACCAACATCAAATCAACTATTTTAAAATCAAAATATTATAATATCAATATATTCTAGAATCGATAACACAAATACACATAAGTTTAAAATCAAACTAGCATCCATATATATAACCACGTTTTCAAGTACATAGACTATCAAAATATATTCAATCATAAATAGGGGTCATTCCCTCACTCTTGATCTCACTCTCTCCTCCAGTACTAGTCCCATAATCCTATCTAGCACTCGATGACTCTGCACCTCCTTGATCTTTTGAATGCCTCTTTCACTAATTATCTCACTCTAACAAATGACCATACACCTCACACAAATCTAAATGTCACCACTAAAGATCCATATAATCATCCATAATCTTTGAACTCACTGATCCATAATTAGGAGGAGGCATCCTATGCCTATCTTGCTCAACCCTCAACTCATCTCTCTCTCCCACTACCTTAATATATGTAGCTATAACTATAACATCCTGGTCAAATAAATGATCATAAACACCAGCCATAATAGTCACTCTATCAAACCTTCCTCCATAGCATCATCAAGAACATGTCATATAATCTCACATAGTGTAGACTCAATGATAGTATCCTAGAACACATCATCTCCACCGTTAAACCCAAAAAGTGCCTCACCTTATACACCTCCCACCCCACCTACACACATAAGAAGTACAACATTACATTAGATACATAATTGAAAATCTAAGCTAAAGCAAAAACATAGGTACAATGCAGAATCTAAATAAAAATTTACCTCCCATCATCTGAATCAGCTTAAGATCCTCATATACAGGAACATCAACTCCATCTATAAGATATAATAGAGCCCACCGATGCCTAACCAACCCTAAAGTATACCCCTCAGTACATCTCACGTCATCTACATCAAGAATTTCTATCACCACATATCATGCATCCACAGGTAACGGTGCCAACTCAGCCTCAGTAGGTCTCCTAGGAGCCCCTGCTCTCATTGGTACATGTGCACTCCTCAACCATACCCATGATATAGGAGGAACATCCTATCTAAATATAAACTACCTAGTCATGTGCTCAAATTAAAATCACTCATAAACTCTAGAATAATGAGCATGTAACTAACAACTCACTATCATGTACTATAGCTTCTCTCCATGCTTTGGCCATCTAAGAAATCCTCTATAGGGCCTCAATTTGATATCATTTACCACCAATATATCTAATAACCTCTTATAATGATCTATCCCAAAAGATCAGATAGCTCAATCACTCATCCATTGATCACCAAATGGCTATGGATATGCCCAACTCACCCTCAGCAATCCAATTAGCTGCATAACTGCTATGTGCTTATAAGCCCATCAATGAAACAAAGTGGCTACACCCACACCACTAATAAATAACTCATGCATGAATCTATATAAGTCTCTATATAAATGAGTAAGCATTGTCCTCCCCCACAAAAACATAGTACCATACATATCAATGCTCCAAACCACTTTATGCATCCTTTAAACAATAGATACTCTGCTACCATCCATAGTAAAAAAAGAATCCAATAATACAACCAACCACTTATATAGATGAGAAACACTTGAATGCACAATAACTGATAGTAATATATCATTGTCACTACCTCTCTGATGTACTCCTATGGGCACCCCTATAAAGTATCTAGATACACAATCAATGGAATCCACACCTATGTCATCCTATAATGACACTCATCACCCACTGATTGGCAAATTTAGTATCTAATATACATCCTCCAAGGTCATAGTAATCTCCCCTATAGAAAGCCAAAATGTACACATATCAACATTCCACCTCTCACATAGGGTGGTGATCAAATATCTATCCCACTGCACTATACCTAAATCACATACATGACCCAACCCAACTCTATCCATAACAACACACTCATCAATTGATAAAGGCAAAAAACTCAAAGTCTACATTACTTGGCCTCTATATAACTATCTCATTTGTACCTCACCCTACACAACAATAGAACATAACATTTATCAGCCAACTAGTCCAACTAAAAAGTCAAGCTAAACAACAATAGATTACAAGTCAAAAATCCTAGAAAATAACAACTATATTAGTTCACCATGCCCAAACAAATTTCCAAACAATAGTACAACATCTAAACCAAGCTTCAGCCTTGAAAAGCCAACCTCCAGGACAATAATGTTAGATAGAAGATAACAGTGCTAGATATGAGCGCTAAAACCTAGACATCAATGCTAGGTCCTAAACAATAGCACTGGATGTAGGATAGGAGTACTAAACCTAGTCATACTTTCCTAAAATGCTTAAAAATAGCTCAAAACCATGAAAAAAAGGTTCCCAAATAAGCCTAAAATGCATGTTTCATTACTTACTAGGGTAATCTCTCCACCAACCTCAATTTGGGCTACCAATTGCTCAAAGTAGGTCATGATAGGTGCTCATCTCTTTAGGATGTCTTCCACTCCAGAGCTCCAACTCTCAAACTAGTCAATGCACAAATGAATCAAGACATAGTCAAATTTTCCTATATCAAACCACTTTTTCATTCAAAGTAAAATACTATTTTTTCCCATAACTTGAGCTACGTAGCTCCATTTTACAAACCATTTTATTCTTAGGAATCATGACAATGATACCTTAGACATCACATAACCACTAATCTCTTAATATATTAATTTAATACCATGGAATGATCATCTCTACACCTATCTCATACCCACATACACAAATTGGTCCTCACCAATCAAACACTTGTTTCAATTTTCATATAACTTGGTCCTCACCAATCAAACATTTGTTTAAAACATTCAAATAACCTAGCCTATTCAATCAATCAACCTTTCACTCAATTCAATCAATTACTATCTCATTTGACTACCATGACATGAACATATTTATATCTCTACTATGCTCAGACACAATTTTCAATCCTAACCAATCAAAGACACATTTCACTCCTAAGTAATTCCATTCTTAGTCCAAATCAAATCAATCAACATTTCAAAATTTATTCAATAAATGCCAACTAAGTTTCTTTTCAATCCACCACTTATCTTCACTTTTGGCTCAACCTCCTCTATCTCAAATTTTGTCCCTCTCCCCAAAAGGGGGGCATCATTCCTACTATTCCTATTTCTACACCATAGTTCTCACACCTCTAGCAGTCAAATTATTAGATTTAGCTCAGATTGATCAAAACATACAGTGATTCAGACTATATGGGTCACTCAACATGGTTTTTACACATCCATTATTCAGATTATTAGTATTACTTAGCTCAAATTGGTCAAGATTATATAGTGGTTCAGACTATATGGGTCACTTAGTATTACTCAATTCAGGAATATACAATGATTCAGATTTTTGTGGGTCACTCAACATTACTCAGGACATTCAGAGGGATACACTTTCATTTTAAAAATATAAAAACAATCCAGATACCAGATTCAAGGGTATGTACATTAATACACATCTCACACACATATATTCATACAACATGACACAATTATAGACTAGATAATAGATTATAGGCATAGTACAAAGCACACTATTTTTGATCTCTAGTTTTGCACATGGAACATGACATAATAGATCATATCACATATGGTTATATAGATTTCCAAATTTTCTAGATGCATCACTCACATATCATATTTGGGGGCATAACATAGATGTTCATATCCTCCATCTTCCAAGATTATACAAATTAGGATGGTAGGACATACCATCTTCTTCTTACACATTTTACTAGCATTTTTGGTTTACACTTAGGCATTACTCGGGTTGTCACTAGGTTAGACCATATGATCATTTATAGTGTTTGGTCCATAGTATTACTTAGAATAAGACCTAGGAGTTTGTGTAAGACAAAAGATAGACATTGGTTTTGGACCTTTGAGCACTTCTCAAATCTAGTTTAGATTATTTAGATTCAATACAGGGGCATTTATTATAGGGATTCATTCTTTTTTTATGCACTATTCAGATTCAGTAAAGGGGGAATCTATTACAAGGATTCTTTCTTTCTCCAGGCACTATTCATATTCAATACATGGGGCATTTATTAAAGGGATTCCTTCTTTCTCTGAGAACTATTTTAGTTCTTCATCCATTTCTCTAGCTAGGAAGTTGGATCCTTTTTATCATACTTATCTTCACACAGGTAAGTTCAGGTATGCATCTTATTTCTTTCTTTTACTCTAGTACTTCATTTCATTACATCACTAAATTAAAAGGGGGGAAAATGTATACACCCTAAATTGGTTAAGCAAACACAAATATTATGTCTTTTCATAGTCCTTTCATAGGAGACTCTGACTAGAGAATATGACATTTAATTCACATTTAGCCATGTCCTCTTATTTGACTTGTCTTGGTCTTACTACATTCCCTAGACATTATTTTGCTTATTATTGGTCATATATAGCTTTCTAGACTTAAACCTTTTAGGCCCAAGCACTGATTTTAGACCTAGACCCATCCCCTAAGGTCCCACATCCCCTAGACAATAGTACCCAAATAGGACTATAGCGTTGAAACCTAGGGTGTCTAGTTTCTGGTGCTATTGTCCAAGCACAATTTTGATTTTAATGATTAGTTTATTCCATATGATGAGTATTACCCCTTTTATTTGCTTCATTCATAAGTTTTCCAATGTTGGTCAAATGCAAATAAAGCTCCCAAATTTGAAATAATGAGTCTCTTATATAAAGGACTACGCAAGGCATTTTATAGGTGGCACTTACTATTTTGGCACATTAGACATAATAAAATCAATCAATAGTATAGCTCAGCTTCTCTACATCACACATAGATTTGCATGCTTAATTAAGGAAGGGCCAAGGCAAAATTCATTCTTGCATCAATTGTGTAAGTTGATTATGCACATTCCCTAAGGGAGACCTACATAGGATCTGAGACCCTAGCTTGAGGGTTAATGTAGGCAACAATCAGAGTAATAGGGGTTATTAATTATGTCATCATTATTCCTTTAACCCAATTTCCCCCTTTTTACTTTTATTTTCTTTTTTGTTTCTATGTATGTAGACTAATATAGGTACTAAAGATTTAAAAAGACCTATATCAAGCTCCATTGACTTCTAAGACTTGACATTTGTTACGTAGGGTCATAATGAGCAAACAAATAAAACCCAAAAAGATTATAACCTTAAGACAATAGTGCCAGGTAACTATTATATCACCAAACACTAGGGTGTCCTATTTCTAGTGCTCCTATCTAATTAGAAAATAGAGACCAGATCCAAAATTTAGACACTATCCCAGTCCTGCTACTCTAATTCTAAATTCATAATCATTAGTTTTAGCATAAAACTAGCTAAGTTAATATTTCTTTGTATTTTATTTCCTATGTAAGTTAAGTTGATCAAATTAGCATAAAATTATATTTTACTACATAAAACAAAAATTCTCCCCATATTATAGACCTTTATTACTTAGGAATGAAACACCTAATTTCTTAAAATAATAAAATAGGGTGATGCTTGAAATTCATCTTATCGGTTATCAATTACTGCATGAATACACTAATAAAAATTGCCCTACTAAGAATTAGGACCCTTGTTCTTTGACTTGTCCTGAGGACATTCATAATCATAGTGATTTACTCCATAATTGAAACAATAACTAGTTAGACCTTTCTTGTTAGATTAAGAGTTTCCTTGGAAATTATCTTTATATCCAGTACCTAGTTTAATGTTACGAGATCCACTATTCAATTTTTTATTCAGATTCTCGGGTTGCCCCTTGGAGTCTCCACTCCTCTGTTTCCATTTATTCTTCTTGAAAGTTGGCTTGGAACTGCCAAACTTTTTCTTAAACTTTTCCTTGACTTGAGCTAGAGACTTCAACTTCTACTCTTGTTTCATCACCTTCTCAAAAACTTGGTCCATTATAGAAGGCCCATAAAAATATACCTCATTGCCAATCTAGGGTTTTAATCTCATTATAAACTTCCTAATTCTGAACCTCTCATCAGCTTGGTACTAAGGTACATACTTTAAAAGTTTGGTGAACCGTTCTTATTACTCATTCATTGACAACTCTCCTTGCTTTAGATTTTGAAAATATATAAGCTTCTAATCAAAGTAAATTTGTGGCAATCACAATGACATGAAAAACACTATGAAATGCTCCCAAGTTGTGGTGTTTGAGTTAAGGTGCATCTCCATCTTCTTTTTAACCCACTAAGTAGCTACCTCACCAACCAACTAGTAAGCTCCCTAAACTACCTTGGTGACTTCAGAGTAGTTTTGAATCTCAAAATACTTATCCATCTTATTCAACCATGATTTAGTTCCATCACCTAGAATAATTTCATCAAAATTAGGTGGATTCACTTTATTCATGTCTCTATACATCTCTACAACTAATTGAGATTTCACATCTTGTTGATTTTCCTATTTAGTAGGGTGCTCAACATGTACTTCTTGGTGTTCTCCCTCACCTTGGCTCTGAACTTCTTGTTCTAGGGTTGTAATTCGATCCCTAGTATCATTCATGGCTATGAGCATTTGATCCAACTTTTTCAAATGCTTAATAATAATATGGTTAGGATAAATGGGTGGGTTATTGTCATTCAATGGACTCTTAACCTATGATCTTATTTTCACCATTCTTATTTCTCATTGAAAAGAATAATATGAAAATGTTAGTGGCAATAAGTCCTAGAGTTTGAGCCTAAGTTATGATACCACATGTTACAGCCTTCCTAGTTGTACTTAAAACAAAATGCAATAATTTTAAAAAAAAACTTACTTCGCAAGAATTTAATTATAGTCATAAAAACTTAAGTCAAAATATATTACCATAACAAATAACATCAAAATTTCAACTTTATTTATGAATACAACATAAATTATTATAATTTCATAAGAAAGTAAAATGCATTATGACACAACCTTGACTAGTCTCACATTATAACTGCTATTCATGTATAACAATATTACATTTACAATCTTAATATGAATTTAGACTTATATACAATATAAAGATAACTAGCTCTTTAGAGCTCAAGTTGTACCAACTCACATATCTTTTATAACCTCAAGTGCTATCTCCAAGTATGTACTACAATGAGAGAGGGAGAGCATCATCCAAGTGATTTTCCACACCAACCAAAAATAAATAATCCCTTGCACAATCCCCTATTAGAAAATGGCTTTCCCTTCATGGATAGGTAGATATAATGGTGTGGGAATCCAAAATGAGATATGCTAGTACTCTATGTGCTATAAGATTTATACTGCATGATGTGTATCATAAAGAAAATGCATTTCTAATATGATATTACATAATATGTAAGTGAAACATATGAAATTACAATGCCAATCTAACATAATTTGGCCAAAGTATTAAATAACATATGATCACTCAGATTGGTCAATTTCATAACACATCACTTGATCAGGTTATCCATACCCAGAATTGGTGATGTTAACTAGGCTTGAGAAGTATGTCTCAATACCTAGTTAGTATCATCAATGAAAGAACTATAATATACATAACATAACATAATACAGACTCAAGAGATTCATTTAGATTATTCCTAATAACTTAAATATGAGTATGAAAAAATAGGGAAATAGTCTAACTTTACAATTTTCTCTTCTTATGCATAAAATGAATCTATAAGCATGTTACCTTTATGTATATAACACATAAATAATCCATACATAATCATACCATCTGGATATGCTAAATAAAGCACCATAACAACATACTTACAATATCAGATATAAATAAATACTGCTTGACAATATCAAACCAACCGAGTATGATAACAATAAGTCTATAACTACTTATTTATAATGGATATTTAAAGCATAGTTCAACATCATTCATACCAATCGAGTATAACAATTTAAAATGACCTTTCATACTAATCGCTTATAAATAAATTGACTTTCAAACATTATTAAATTTATATAGCCTTTAATAATAACCATTCTTATTTTTAAAACATAATTGAATATAAATTTATAATTACTATGTAAATAATTAATCCCAACACTAATTAACTTTTTTCCTAAGTTAAAACATCTTAAGCCATTATTTCATAAATCTAATTATACAAAATAGCTTAACCAGTCCTATTGATAAGCTAGATTTAACTCAGATATTTAAATAAATCAAATGCATACTTATAATAATATAAACATATATAAACTCATTATATATATGTGTATATAAATTATTTCTAATTTATTTACTCATCTATTTCTCTCCTTAGAAAACTTTATAAGTAATGTTTTTTCGCTTAGATGAAAACAAGTTTGTTAATAGTCCAAACTCCTTTTTGACACTATCTTTTATATCAAATAATGCTAACTGTTCATCTCAACATTTCAAACCCAAATATTAAAACCCAACGTACACAACAAGTCAAATATTGTCTCTATTGTTTATATAATGTATGACTAAATAATTGATTTAGGTTTAAGTATAAAATAATTAATCAAATACAGCCAGGTTACTTTAGTTCATCTTAGTCCAATGGAAGCCTTACACACTATGGAATTCAGATGTCATACTTATTTAAGGTTATAATGACTTAATTTATTTTTTTCTAATTTAACTTGTGCATTCCAACTTTAGGTCTATTTATAGCATATTCAAATCTCATATACAAAAACCTTAGCTACACTTAATCCATTAATTAATGGTTTGATTCCCATTATGCAAGTCATTATCCATAGCTTTGCCAAATAACACCCAACTCTATGTAACACTCAGTCTTATACATAAATATAGTTTTTTTTTCAATCTATTTCCTAAAGAAACTTTGTCCTTTATATATA
Organism: Torreya grandis; assembly: GCA_037957365.1. Taxonomy (NCBI): domain Eukaryota; kingdom Viridiplantae; phylum Streptophyta; class Pinopsida; order Cupressales; family Taxaceae; genus Torreya; species Torreya grandis. The sequence goes on from JARHVA010001949.1 coordinate 1,777,475, forward strand.
AGTGTTTATACTTACATTTCTTTTCTCAAACATATATCTTATTTATTTAGTTATAGCCAAAACATAATTTTAAGTTTGCCATTCAAATATTTGCAATGATTATATAATTATTTACAATGGTCTCTTTTTTTTGTGAATATATATACATGTATCCTAATGTTTTTATTTTAAGATCCAAATGTCTTTCCTGAGTATACAGACATGTATAAAAATATAGGTCTATCTCTATTTTAACAAAGTCATAGGGTTTACACTTTGTCAAACAAATTAACATTTTAATACAATCAACCTAAATCTATTTTTTTATTATAATTATAAAATATATAAACAACTTTACCCAAGATGTAATTTCAATCTAGTAGAACTATCCCTCAAGATTATCATAGATTATAATTTACAAAAGGCTTCATTTTATATATCAATGACTTTTCATAGCTCAAAATAAGGTTTTAAGGAATTTCATTCACTTTTATATAAGTGGGTTAGGGTGTAGGGATCTTTGGGTGGTCAAGCCATCCATAGAACCCTCCATCTAAATCCCTACAAGTTATTTTAAAAGGGTAGACCTCCAAAAATTAAATAACCAAAACCCTTTTTCTTTTCTCTTTTAAAACTTAGAAAACAAACTATTAAAATACCCATTACAATAAGTCTTTAATTTTCCAATCCTGTTTTAGGGTATATATAGTTTACATGTTTTGGGGTCAAATACAGGGATTTGTGGATGGTTGTGCCATCCACAGGGCCCTCCATTTGAACCTTATGGGTTTTTATACAAATTTTAAACACAAAAACCCATAAAAAATATTTCATTCAATAGAATAATACACTAATTGATTTAATACAATACTAACGTAGTATGCTTTAACTTTTATTGAATATGGAAATTTTCCTTTGCTCAAAAGCCTCTTTCTTTATTCCAATTTCCTGCTCTCTTCTTGTGTGTTTTAAAATCCTTTTACAATTCCTTCTTAATACCCTTTTTTCTCGTGCATAATTCAATTTCTTGCATGCCACTACTGGTGAAATAACGAGTTAACCCTAGTTGTAAGATTTGTTTCAAAATTGAACTCATAGTCCATAAGTAATTATCCAAGCCAAAATATTCATTCCAAGCTTAACTCTAATTTTTACCTCCAAGTTACTTATGTTAAACCAAGTTAACTCACCTTAACTCTTTCTTTGAAGATTCCAAAATATCCATTTTAAAACAAGGCCATCGAAGGATTTCATGCAACAATTATAATGTTAAGTAATCAAGTCAACTTGATTAATCATAAGATAAATATATTAGTGAATATATTCAAATTAGGATATTTCACATATTTTTTTAGCATAACTAATATGTTAAATTATAGAAATCAATAATTTTCCAATACATTAATCAAACAACTTGAGATTATAATAAATCATTTTTTTGACAAATTAAATATAGAATTAATTACTATCCTCATTTCCTATTGAAAGATGCTTTAAATAACATAGTTTAACAGAACACATAATAAAAAATCTCATAAACACAATGATCACTATAACAAATAAAATCTGTTCTAATACTATAAGATAATAAATTCATTCCTTTTAATGCACAACTAAATTATAATCAATGCAAATGACTCAAACATTCCTAAGCATATACTAGCACACTAGATCAACACAAAGAATTAACAAGTCAATCTATGGTGGTTTGTGAAGTTGGGTAACTAGCATTTCCTTTGTGTCATCCTAAAATCATCCCATCTTCACCATCCTATCTGATGATGCTCTCCTTCATCATGCTCTAAGGGTAAGACCAATCATACATCCACCTCACAACAAATATGTAGTTAGTTCGAAATATCATAATATATAAACCAATGATTCAAGATGAATAAATATACATTTACAATGTACATAATAATCAAATACAACTATCACATCAAGTAAACTAATAAAAAATATAATTTTTAGTAATAATACATGTCATAATTCTCAAATCAAAGTAATAAAAATTAGCTAATAACCATATTAAATCCATGGATTGAAAGGTTTAAATCATAGGGTGAAATCAAGATGTAATAATAACTGACAAGGTTGCATAGTACCTTAAAATTCTATCTATATACATGCCCTTGAGAGGATTTTAAGCGTTAATAAAAAAATAAAGTGCATTAAAATTAGGGTTTTTAATCCCCCTCTTCTCCTAAGAGATTATATCATGACATAGAACTTCAAGCTACTCACCTTGCATCAACAATATTTCCACAGCAAGTGGGGTTTCTATAAAACTATATGTTTTATGCATCTAGATAGTCTCAAGTGTGGCTAAAACTTGAGATGAAATCATTTTAATTGAGTTTAAACTAGATAACTTACTATGAAAGGTTCTATTCCTTTGAATAGTGATTCCATCTATGTACTTCTTAGTGGAATCCCCTAGTTAGCCAGATCTGACTCAAGTTTTCATTATGATTAGAGAGGTTAGCCGCTCATCCCCCTAGAAATCATAATATCCATGACCTAATTTATATACCCCACCATAGAGTAGGATTGGTATGATGCTGTGAAATGAAACCCCATGTCACTCACAAGCCAAATTGTATAAAAATAAAATTTAGTGAAAATACTTTAAAGGTTGTGTTTAGATCACCCAAACCATACGAGTCTTGGGGAGATCCTCAACAACATTATTTTCACATTTTGGATAAGGTAAAATTTCAAATAAAGAGATATTTTGGTCACCTAAGCTCCCTAAAGGGGATGGGGAGAGAGCATACACACATCAATCAGTTTGCAAAAATAAGTAACTCCAAACAAATAAGGCATACAAATAAATGCTTCTAAAAAGCTTGTAGTTAAGTGATTAAAGTTCATTTTAATGCACCAAAAATGAAATGTTTAGTGAAGTTGTTTTAGCCCCCTAGCATTAGTTGAAAACTTGAAAAAACATTCACAAAGTAACTAAGAATAAAAATGTCTAAATTTCTTTTAGGCACCAAAATAAAATGTTCAAGACTTAAACATTTCCAAATTTATGCCCTTTACCAACTAAAGTCTTATAATTTTTAGAGGGTTTTTTCCTACTTTAAATTATTTTCTTAAATTAGCAAAACATTTATCAAATTTAGCTCTTAGGTTTCTCTATTTTTGTTACATAGAGACCAATGTTGGTGCATAGAGATTGATGTTGATTATAAGAAAATTAATGCCAGTTGTAATCAAACCGATGTCAATCAAATTAAAATTGATGTTGGTTACCTATAAACCCATGGTCAAAACAAAATACATTGAAAAATGTTTGTTATCCCAAATAAGTATAAAATATCTAGAAAAAATCTAGATCCTACAACAAAATTATTAGACAAAGAGCATGCAAGTTAATAAAACTGAGAATAAAAACTTGTAACTTTCAAAACAACTCAAAAACTAAGATTTTCTACTATGTTCTACCCTACATAGGGACCAATTCCAATTAGGATAAGACCGATGTCAGTTAGGTTAAACTGATATTGGTCACTATGTAAAACTATGTATAACTAAAAATAGAATATGGAAAAAACAAAGTAAAAACTCAAATTTTTAAGATGATCAAGCATTCATTAGAAAAACTATGAGTTGCACTTTAGTCTCCTTGATGTATGGGATGCTTTAGGTCCCATTGGGAATGACATTTGTGATCATAGGAATCCAATAAGGGAGGTTAGTAGCATGTTAGTTTAAGTAAAAAAAATCAAAGAAACACACTAACACTAATACTTACAAGCCTAGATCTTAGGGGTGAGCTTAGTAACAAAAGACAAATGAAAACAAAACCAAAATGCAAAGGACAACATATCCTCTACCTTCCTTGGGAGATCCAAATGATTTGTTGAGTGGCTTACTTGGATTGTGCATCAAAGAGTCTTTGGAAATGGAGGTTGATTAGAGCCTTCTCTCCTTGGCACCATGGTTTTTGTTGGCTTGATGTAGCTTGGATTAAAGATTTTAGCATTACAACCTTACTTGCTAGGCATTTTTGCATTATAACACTACTCTTCTCCAAGCTTTGAAGTCATTTGTGCATGATAACTTTACACAAAAATAACTTATATCTCTCTCCAAATTTGTATTATAACTTTTTTTATGAGATCTTAAAATTCACTTGGCATGGCATTGTATTTATAGAAAATGGATTTAGCTCCTACCATAGGAGAGTTAAGGTGGAATTTAAACATGTAATGGGTTAAAACCTAACCTAGGTGAGTCAAATATAACCCCAATAGAGTTAATAGTTGTCAATTAATCATGATTTACAATGAATAGGCATGAGTCTCCAAAATGAGATATTTTAGGATATTTCCAACGAGATTAACAACTCATAAAAGTAACAATGAAAGGCTAGGATATTTGCATTTTTAAATTTCTTTTTTATGATATTCATTAATTGCACATGGATAATTCAATTAGGCATTTTATTTGGTTTAGCTTGTTAATTAATTTTGATTATCCATTTAGCTCTTTCAATATTTGATTTTTGTTCATGTGCCCTTCTTAATAGGTTCACAAGCCAAATTAACTATTGTGATGCCAAAATATGATTAAGGATGAATTTATGAGAGGTTATTGTTGTATATGATAGGATACCAAAAATAGGGATGCCTCAATGTGATTGTGATCTTTGATGAATGATGCACAAGAAAATTTGGGATGTTCAGTGATTCTTATGATTAATTTGTAATGGTTGTAGTAATTAGTCTAAAGTCCAATTCAAATATAGTTTTGGCCAGTTTTAAGTGTCTACACTTTTCTTCCTATCTTCACTACCCAAGAGGATCCTCACTCTTGGATCACCTCTTCTCCTCCCTCATATTTTGATTTTAACATGGTTCAAATCACTCCAACATATGAGATTATTGGTTCAGGTCCTTTTCATACCTATCAAGATAATTTCCATCTTCAAACATCTCACCATAATGTGGGGGATATTGATACAAGCCTATCCAATAACCCTATAGGAAATCTACCACTAGAAACCCTACCCTTAATACAAATTTAGGTAATCCTCCTACCAACACTAACCCACCAATTGATACAACTCAAATTCTTGCATAAATAGTGTAACAAATGAGCATCATGAAAACATATAACACCTTTAAAATGATGTAACTACAACATCATTTGATCAACAAGCTAACTAGACTCCTATTCTTCTTCCCCAAAATAATTAAAATTTTATCCTTCCCCCTCTTACATATGCCTTGAAAAATTTCATTCTCCAACCTATCATGCACAATAAGATGCTTCAAAATATTAAAAAAAAGCCTTTAGCCCCTTTCATTGTATCTATTTATATTAGTAATATATCTCCAACTATTAAATTTATGGGACTAAAGACCCTTCATCTTTTCTTAAGGCATTTGGTAATATTTATAAAGAGTGGATCCAAACTAATACCTTTACCAAAACTAAAATTTTAGTTAAAACCTTCACTGATGATGTATTATAATGGTATAACCAAATTACCAAACATTTTATATGGAAACTAGAGGATTTAGTCAATCCTTTAGTTAAATAATTCCAATACAATGATCTTTCTAAAAATTACCTTAGTCATTTCATCAATGCTAAGAAATATCCTACTGAATCAACTCATGACTTTAGCAAATGATAGAAAAATTTGGCTCATAAGTTCTATCACAATAAGACTGATGACAACTTGTTTAAGCTTTTTATAATGAATTTAACACCTTCACTCCAATACAAGGTTCAAACTTTTTATCCCTAAGCTTTAAATGATGCTCTTAATCAAGCTAAGTGTCAAAAATTCCTAATGAAACAATTTAAACCTAACTCTAAAATCATGAATGGATCTTTCCAACATTTAACCAATGCAATAACTAACAATCCTCCTCAATCCAAACTAGGAGTATCTAAAGTAGAAAATACCCAACCTTCCCATATGCCATTAATTGTGAAAGAAATTAAAAAAAAATTAGTGCCTTATAAACCATTCATGTATCCTAATAATCCCCCTAAATGGTATGATCCTAATCAATTTTGTTGATTTCACATTGATATAGTTCATTCCCATGAAAAATATCTAGGGATTACAAAATTTAACTTTTCTTTTATCTTAGGTAACTCATTCAATCATGATGCCATGATCAAAATCTATCATTAAGATTATGTTAATGCTTCTCAAAAGAAACAAACTTTTAAAGCTTCTCCCTCTAACAATCCAAAAACATTATCTATATCTAACCCTCAATAATTAAATAAGGATATTTATGCAATTAACATTGATTATGATCAATACTACACTAATTCTTAATACATGAATATAGTTAAGGTCAATTATCAATTCAAACTAGCCCACAAAGATCCCATCACCAAACCAAATAAATCATCTTAGAAGAGTAACTTCTCAAATATACTACTACCACTAACTTATCTTTAGAAACCAATCTCCTCAACCTGAACCTCAAACCACTTATCTTCATCTAAAACATATTTTACCCTCCAAGCCTCATGTTGGTTCTTCCTCTTCCAAAACTCATTAGAACTCTTTACAAGAGCTCAAATATATGCCTTATAAAATTCATCTAATAGAGTTAGTTCACACCTCTCCATATCATTGTAAATTCATAATGTAATAGCTCCAAGAAATAAAAGAACCAACTCCCTTAGAAGAAGAACCACCTTCTCACAAGTCTCAACCAATAAAAGTTCATACCATTGAATCTATTTATCCTTATTCAAAACCTTTCATAGAGTTTCTTGAATAGGAAATTATAAATGATGAAATTCTCTTCCAAGCCAAATATCCACCTCTCTTTATAAAAATATCCATTAATACCACCCTCATTCACAAAGTATCAGTAAACAAAGGGTCAAGAATTAATGTGACATATTTTTGGTTCATTCAACAACTCGAATATAATAAAGATCATCTCAAGAAAACTCATTTAAAATTTTGTCGATTCAACAAAACTAATCAAAAACCACTTAGTTATATTTTTCTCCCTATTAATATTGGACCCAAAACTATACGTACTAGTATTATGGTCCTCAATTTACCATTATCTTATAATACAATCTGAAGATGCCCCTAGACTCATCACATGAGAGCTATTTACTCTTTTGGTAGCTAATGTATCAAGTTTATTCATAATGGAAAATGATATAAACATAAGGCTGATCCTAACCCATGAGTATTTAGCTTCCCAATCCTGAATCTCAATATCAGGTTCCCACTATTGAAAAAATTAATAGTGCATACCTTTACCTGAATTCGTTAATATGGATCCAAATTTACAAGTCACTCTTGTCGATTATAATGATGATGAGCCAAATGATTTACAAAATACATGCAATACTACCAAGTTACCTCCTTAAATTTTACAATGGATTCTTCCTTGTTACCTCATGATTGTACCATCCCTCTCATCGATGAGATCACCAATTTACCTCTTTCATGTAATGCACATGAAGCATCTTATACTGAATATGATTTAACCTATAATGAATACAAATTGGATAAGATATTTCAAAACCCTTTAACTATGTCATCACATAAATTTAGCAATCTAGGTGTCTCCCCCTTGAAAGTTCCTTCAGAGTCACAAACATGTACTATTTATCCAACCTATGATGATAACTACATTATGGCCAAAGATCAATCACTAGATTTGGATGTGCAACATTATCAAAAAGCCATAGCTAAAATTCATGATTTTAAATATGATGTTCATACTATTTCCATGGATATTAAGTTAGAACCTCAAGATCATGTACCTCTAATTAATGCTCCACTTCTCAATAATCAGGTGGTTGAACAAATATTACCTCTAGCACCTTCATAACTTTTAGAACCTTCTATACCTCCTAATAAACCTATTATTCTACTAGATCTTCTCCTTGCCAATGCTTCTAATGATATGCCTATTTCTAAATCAACTAAATCTAATCAACCTTCCTCCACACTTTTGCCTACTCCTAAGATAAATCTTGATGCCAAGGCCATAAATGTACACTAGATACATTCTAAATACAATCAGCATGCTAAAAAAATCATTTATCTTAAAATAGATGTGGAATATCATGCACCTATAACTATGTTACCTAACGATGAATCCATCCTTGAATTTATCCATGCTTGAGAACCTCAACTTCCTCAACAACATCACAAACTTGGGAATTTCAAGTGAAAGGCCCCCTATTTTAATAATTTAATTTCTAGTATTGACCCTAAAACTAATCCCATTTCCTCTATTCCCTACACACCATATCATTTTAAATACATACACGTTATGCTTATCAATGAAACTATAAGATTAGAATAAGACACACCCTCATGTCCTCTACCTATCACTATTTCTCAAGAACCCACGCCAACTAAACATGATAAATTTAGTTTATTCTTTGATAAATATCATGAGAATTGCACTTGGTCATATGAGGACATTCTTGTAATCAATCCTATTATTTTAGTAGACAACATAATTACAACCCTGATGCCAAACCCATTAGGCAAAAATAGAGGAAATTTCCTACCATAGTTTCCACCCTATGCCATAAAGAAATCATCAAACTATTAGATGCCAAATTTATCAAACCTATGGACTATTCTAAATGGGTGTCAAACATTTTTCCCATTCATAAAAAATTTACCATGGTTATTCACATTTGCATCGACTTTCATAATCTTAATCTTGCTTGTCCCAAGGATAATTTTTCATTACCTTCCCTAGATGCCATTATTGATTCCAATACTAGATACAAAATGTTTTCCCTCATGGATGTTTTTTTAGGTTACAATCAAATTCATATCACCCCCAAAGACTAACACAAGACAATTTTCACTATGGAATGGGACACCTATTATTATGTTAAAATTCCCTTTAGCCTTAAAAATACCAAAGCTATCTATCAATGGGATATGTCCCACATTTTTCATAACCTTATCCATAAAATTGTGGAAAAATATGTGGATTATCTCATTTCCAAATCCAAAATTCTCAAAACTCATCTTTCTAATCTTACCATCATCTTTGATCGACTCATCAAATACAAAGTTAGATTCAACCCCTAAAAATATGTTTTTGGCATTATATTTGGTAAATTACTAGGGTTCTTAGTCTTTGTTCATGTATTGATGTCAATCCCACTAAGATAAATGCTATAGTATACATGCCTATTCCTCATTCTATTCCATACATTCTTACTTACCTTGGTAAGCTTGTGGTAATCCAATGATTCATCCCCTAGATGGCTTATTAAATTTACTCTATTAATTCCCTTATTAATAAAGGTAATGGTTTATAATGGACCAATCCTTATCATAAGGAATTTTAAAAAATGAAGGAATCATTGTTACATGCGCCTATCCTTTTTCCACCTTCTAATGATCATCCTTTAATTTTGTATACTTCTTCTTCACCTATATCAGTTGGGACAATGTTTTCACAACAAGATGATACTAGAAGAGAGTATTATATCTACTATATTATTTGAGGCCTCATAAATTATGAAAAATTTTATACAAAAATATATCATGATTGCCTCACTATCTATTTCACCATTGGAAAACATTGTTATTACATGCTCTATGAAACAACTTATGTCATAGTTCATTCCAACCCACTTCATCACTTTTTATCCAAAGAATTTTTACTTGGATGTAGAATTGGAAAGTGGATGGTTCTCTTAATTTAATTTGACCTTCACATCATAACACAAAAATCTATCAAAGGGTAAGTTATTATCAAACAACTCGTAGTGGCACCCATACCCATTTCCAACCATCTTTAAGATAGTCTCCCTAAAGATAACATTCTATATATTGAAGGTTTAAATAATAATATCTCTCTTAAAGATTAATTCCATAACTTTAATCCTAACTTATAAGTAATCAAGAAGATTCCTATGTCATTATTGATACTAATAAATCCAAATTAATTATCTAAGAACTTCTTGAAGTCAATGTCAATTTGTACAAAGACACCTGGACCCTAAATTTTGATGGTGCCAAATGTCTCCAAGGAGCTAAGGTAGTTTTATTATAAGTATTACTTATGGTAAAATAATCTCTTTGGAATTTTAGCTTACCTTTGATGTCACTAATAACATGGTATAATATACAACATTAATCTTAGGCATGATATTACATATCTACACTCTTTGGTGACTCCCAACTCAAATGCCATCAATTTAATGGTGATTATCAATGTGAAAGTTAAAATATTATTACTTATCATCAAATGGAAACTACCCTCACCAAATATTTTCTTCTTTTACCATCGATCCCATTCCAAAAGATCAAAATTCATCGTTGATTCTCTTGCTTATTCAACATACTTATTTAATATATGTAAAGTTCTCAATGACTCAATTTATTATTCAAATAAGAAGGTCCCAATATTCTATCTAACTATAAGATTCACTTATTTGTCATATTGAGGATATCACCCTTCAATAGAGCCCATGGTGTAAATACATTATCCAATTCCTTAAACATCAAACTTATCGTCCAAACATAGATTCTCATGATAAGACTAGAATTCACAAGTAAGCCTTTAAATATGTATTTTGATGTAAAAACCTTTATTATTATAATGTCAAAGGTACCCTGATCCATTGTGTAAGGAAATAATAGGCCCCTCCTCTCCTTGAACAAGCACATGAGGGAATTTTTAGTGGTCACTATAACATATATGTTATAACATGCAAATGACTAGGTATGGGTTACTTTTAGCCTACTCTGCAAAAATATTCTATCAAGTTCACTAAAAAGTATATTACTTGCAAAATATATGATTATTTTGTTAAAATGTTGTCAATGATGTGTTCATGAGGTGTCTTGTGTGCTAGAAAGACAATGACAAAGTGTGTTTCAATGTGCTTCAGTGTTCTTACATAGTTTTTCAATGTTTTAATTAGTGAGGTAGATGATGGATGTTATGGATGGTATGGTAATATTATAGAGAGCCTATGGGGTGTTATGAGAACTTGGAGTTCTTTCAAAAGTGAAAGGAATTCATCATAATAGTCTTATGAATGTCTAGGTTCTCCTAATTATCTTGGAAAATTAGGCTAAGTAAGCATATTAATGACATCAAGATTTTGATGTATAATAGTATCAAAAGGAGTTGGTCACATGGGTTTGATCATTTTGTGCCTATTTTCTATGGTCCAAGTTTTAGGTCATGAGGTTGTGTGTAACAAAATATATCAAGGTGTAAATTTGGCCTTCTAAACATATTATAGTGTTTCCCATAATTAGACAAATTTGAAATATCAAGTGATATTTATAAAAGGATGATAAGTGTTGAAATATAAATTTATCAGATAAATAATTTGTATCAATGATCAATGGTATGTCGGTGATTATGTAGATGAAGATCTAACGGCATGCAGGTGATCATGTAGATGGAGATCTAACAGTGAACATGAGGTCAATAAATCAAAGGATCCTAAGATTGCACATGGAACTTCCAAGTAGAATAAGAATATTTGGAGACTAATAGTAGGGTACACAAAAGGAACATGGGGATGATAAGTGGCTTAAGTACATGGATACTGATAATAGGGTCCACAAAAGGCATGCAAGGATACCATATGTCACAATCTTAAAAGTATGGATTGAAGATCAATGGTCAATGATTGAAAGTAAAGACCAGGTGACTTGTGAGGAAATTGATGGAGTGTATTCAATAAATTTTATAGGGTTTATGAGATGAAGAAACATTTTTTAGGCTTTTGTATTACATTGTGATCATTGGAATTTAAATGAATAAAGGAAAACTAGTCTATATTGTTTGATCTATAACTTTTGATGTATGATGAATTTGATGGTGGTATAAAAAGAAAAGTGATATATAACTCCAATTTAAATATATTAATTTTTTTTATAATGTTTTAATATTCCTATAATTTTATTTATTGAGCTCCAAAGTTAACCATGGGTTTAACCATCATTTTCCAGTGATCCAAGAAGGATGTTTGAGTTTATAATTATGAGTTTTGGATGTTTTATGATGAATTAAAAATTGGAGAGTGTTGTAGGCTCCATGAAGACCATATGTGTGAATTTTTAAGGTTTGAATAATCCATATTAATTATGAACAAATGAATTATAATTTGATAATTTATTCATTCATAGTGTTCATGTGTACAAGACTAATGTTTGAGAAAATTTTATATATAGAGAGGATTGTAGTGATGGATGTAATCATTTAAAGGTGTCTTATGAGTAATTTAGAGTAGACCTATGAATTTTTAAGTGGTTTTTTGTTTCTAATTTTCTCTATGAATTAATAAAGGAGTGAATAGGTCTCTATGATACCGATAAGGGCTACTAAGGGCTAATTGAAAGGTATAACTACTTAAAGGTGACTCATGGATGCTATGGCCAACCTATGAGGGTGGTATTGAGATATCTATTAGTGTAATATAATACTTAAGTTTTAAGGAAAGATGGATAACCAATAATATTATATTCATTAAGGCTCTATAAAGAGTGAAATCTAAGGTGATGGTTTTTAGTGTTGAGCAGTGGAATAGAGAGTTGTGTAGCTGAATAGGGAGTTGATATGCAAAGATTTGAGTAGTAAAAGAAGAAGAGAGTGAGTGTGAATAGAGGTTGGATTTAAGATAAGATTAATTTGAGGATTGTGTGTATGACATGTAGGTCATAATTTTGATGTCATAATAGTGTACTTACATGATTGAAGATTGAACATGAGTGAATAGGTCTAGTGTGATCCAAAAGGGTGTTTTAGATGAATTGATTATGTGTGAAAGATTGAGAGAGTTAAGGGTTTAAATATAGGTGTTATAAATTGTTTCTCCATCATATTATAAGGTAATCAAAGTTTTAGAGTTGTTGATTTCATAGGTGTTGTGTGGGTGCTCAACATCTAGAATAAGTTGGTGTTTGTTCATGATTAGTGGTGGGTGTTCCTTATGAAGTGGGTGATTCACTAAAAGGTATCATGTTTGTGATAATATTATAATACAATTATTACATGTCTTTGAAGTCTTGAGAGTAGGTTTTATTCCCCATGTGGGTTTCTCACATAATTCATGTGTTGTGATCTTGCATCATCTTTCTTGTTTACTATTATGAATGAATTATATACTTTATGAATGTTTATGATGATTGATTAAGAGTTTGAAAGGATTGGAGTTGAAGTTTGTATTATATTTCATACTAATTTAACCCCATTCTTAGTGATTGTAAATCTAATGATTGGTATAAGAGCCACACCTTCTTTGTAAATTTAACCACTTGAAGGTGATCAAAGGTACAATGGATGATAAAGACGCTAAAACATTTCTTCAAGGTGAAATATTATGTTCCTTATCAAAGATAAAATGTATAAAGGAAGTGAATGAATGTTTAAAATAAGATATTAAAAGATTAAAGAATAAGAAAGGGAGTAAGAATTTAGATTTGACTTCCTTAATGTATCATGAGATTATTACAAACATTAATGGTGTGAAGACACAAATAGATAAACTAATAACAACAGTCAAGAATTTGTAGGAAATGATGAATAAAGGCATGAATCAAAGGATGGATAATTTGGAAAGTAAATCTATGACATTTATAGATGTGCTTTTATGTAAAGATAAGTAGAATTTTAGATCTACCAAAGAAATCAAGGATGAGAAGTCTTGGGTGAATGATGGTTAAACTAAGGGGATGACTAACATAAAAAACTATAGTTATGTATTTAATGGATATTGTTATACTTGTAATGAATATGGTCACAAATATAGGGACTGTACTTACTCTTCAAGGACCAAAAATGAGGTTTTATGCTATAAATATAATCAACAAGGACATATAGCTAAGTACTACAAGAGAGACTTTTGGAAAAATGACATTTAAGTCATTGAAACCATCAAATGGTTCAAGAAAGACAAATCCAAGATTGAATAAAAGAAGAAACAAGATTTAGATAGTTCACCAAAGGAAGAATCAATGTTTGTTCAAATAGACTTGCATACTCAAGAGGATGAAAAAAAAATGGTACATAGACAATGGATGCTCAAGTCATATGACAGGAGATAAGAGAAAGTTTATCTCTCTCAAGAAGCATAATCTAGGCTCAATAAGATTTAGTGACAATAATTTTACTAACATAGCTGGGAAAGGTTCTGTAAGCTTGGATAATGGTCACACTAGAACTGAAAATGTTCTATACCTAGAAGGTTTAAAACATAATCTTCTAAGTGTTAGCCAAATGTGTAAAAAGGGAAATACTTTGACCTTTCATGATAAAGGGTGTGAAGTGAGAAGATCCAAGTTTGAAAAATTATTTGTAAACATTCACAAGGTAAAAAACACCTTATATGTATTTCATGAATCCAATAAAGAGGAGTGCTTCATGAATCAATTAGAGGTAATTTAGATTTGGCATAGAAGACTTAGACATATGAAATTTGACAATTTAGTAAGGATCATTTAAAAATGGATATACAACATATTCCTAAAATCACTAATATTCCTCATACTCTTTTTAAGGCATGCCTTCATGGGAAGCAAACCAAAAAAAGCTACAAATCTAAGGAGAATTACACCACCATTCCATTAGAGTTAATCCACACTAATCTATGTGGACCTATAAGAACTCAAGGCATACAAGGTAATAGCTACTTCATGCTATTAATTGATGACTTAACTAGGATAACTTGGATATATTTCCTTAAAGAGAAATCAAAAGCTATTGTAAAGTTTAAGGCATTCAAATCTCTTGTTTAAATTAAAAAAGGATCAAGAATCAAGTGTGTGAGATTAGATAGAGGAGGAGAATTTTGGAATAATATGTTTGATGACTTTTGTGAAGAAGAAATAATTAGAAGACAATTTTTTGCTGCTAGGACACCCCAACAGAATGGGGTAGTTGAAAGGAAAAACATAATTGTCTAAGAGATGACTAGAACCATGCTTCAATATTTCAAACTATCAAATGGTTTTTGGGAAGAGGATACTAATACATTAGTTTACATCTCGATCAGATTCCAAGTTAGAATAGATGGTGATATGAAACCATATGAGCTATGGAAGAATAGGGCAACCAATTTCAAACACTTTAGAGTATTTGGGAGCAAGTGTTATATCAACAAAAATGAATAAAATCTTGGTAAATCTTATTAGGTCATTCCTCCATAAATTATACTTAAAAATGTTTCAATAAAAGACTCCATAAAGTTTTTTAAAGCTCTAATGTAAGAGTTGAAGAGGTAGGTGACATCAAGAAGCCTAACTTATAGATAAATAAAATTATTGAGAATACTATTTCAAATAATGAAGGCATACCAAATCAATTAGATGATGAAGAGGAAGAGGTAATATAGGACACTAAAACTCCATCTATAAGAATAAATAAGGATCATCTTGTTTCCCAAGTTATTGGAAATGTGAATGCTAGTAGTCTGTAGACTAGAAGGACAATGTTGGTTAATTAGATTAAAAAAGACAACTCTATTATCCAACGTTGAACCTAAAACATTCTTAGAAGCTAGCAAAGATAAAAATTAGATATGTGTAATGGGTGAAGAACATGATAAAATAGTAAAGAATGAAACATGGGATTTGGTTCCAAGGCCTATAGAAAAAATTGTGATAGGAACTAAGTGGGTATTAAAAAACAATATGAATGAGAAAGGAGAGGTTAAAAAAAAAAGGATACACTGGTATGTAAAGGATATGCTCAAGTTGAAGGGATAAATTTTGATGATACATTTGCTCCTATGGCAATAATGGAAGCAATTAGACTCTTATTATCTTATGAAAGCTTCAAGGGTTTCAAAGTTTACCAAATGGATATGAAATCTACATTTTTGAATGATAACTCAGATGAAAATGTTTACATTGAGATACATGAAGGTTTTTCCATGACAAGTAATTAGGACTATGTTTGTAAACTACAGAAGGCTTTATATGGTCGTAAACAAGCTCCTAAAGCTTGGTATGATAGATTAGAAAAGCATATATTAAGTCAAGGCTTCAAAAGAGGGGTAGTTGATAGTAATTTATACATTAAGATAGATAGCACTCATCAATTATTAGTTTTAGTCTATGTTGATGACATAGTTTTTGATTCTGATAATGACAACATGAGTAGATAATTTGTAGATGCTATGAATACTGAGTTTGAAATTCCAATGTTAGGATAACTCTCCTTATTAGGATTAAAAATTAACCAACTTGATGTAGGGATATTCATTTCATAGACTAAATACAACAAGGATATGTTAAGGAAGTTTGACATGTTAGATTGTAAGCCAATGAGTACTCGAATGATCATAGGGTGCAAATTAAGTAAACAAGATGACTCACCAAAAGTTGATCAAACTTTGTATATATCTATAATTAGAAGTCTATTATACTCTATGTCTAGGCCTGATATCATGCAAGTAGTAGGCCTTATAGGAAGGTTTCAAGCTGATCCTAGATAATACCACTTGAAAGCAATTAAATGGATCTTGAGGTATCTCAAGAGCACAATATAATATGGTTTATGGTACCCTAGGAGCAAAGAATTCACTTTATAGACATACACTAATGCAGATTGGGTAAGATGCAAAGATGATAGAAAGAGTACTAGTGGTGGTGTTTTCTTCATGGGTGAATGCTTGGTGTCTTAACTAAGCAAGGAACAAGTCTCTGTATCTCTATCAACTATAAAAGCTAATTATATAGCTATTATTTCCTATTATACTTAGTAAATATGGATAAAACAAAATTTGGAAGACTATAAGGTAAGATAAAATAGACCTTGTCCTATCTATTATGATAATACTAGTGCAATTAGTATCTCCAAGAATATTGTTATGCATTAAAAAACTAAACACATTCATATTAGATATCATTTCTTGAGAGAACAATTTAGTAATCAAAGTGTTAAGTTGGAGTATGTGCCTAAAAAAGAATAATTTGCAGATATTATGACTAAACCATTAACAAAGACAACATTTGAATATCTAAGACAAAACTTGAGAGTCATCTACTTATATATAAATCATTAGATGGTCTTTGGTTAAGGGGGAAAAAAAAGTTAATAAGATTTCTCTAGTGGTTGGAGATGGTCTAATGTGCTAAAAAAGAGCCTAAGGTCAAGAGACTTAGGGGGAGTCTCTCTTAGTATTATAAAAGTGTGATCACTCCCATTTGATTGATATTTTGTATTTCTTCTTCATATAGTAGGGTATGGTCAAGATGTTGTGTTGTCAATGAGAAAGATTGTGAAGATATGGTAAGAAGTGGTATTCACAGTGATAAGGGGGAGTTTGTATCATCTCTATGAGGTGGTCCTTTCCTATTATTAGTTTTTGAAGTCTTTTTAGGTCCTTAGAATCAATTGGTGCCCACTTTATCATTGAGTCAAAGGGGAAAAAAGTGTTTGTAGAGGAATTAAGAGTATGTGCATAAGTCTTGTGTTGATGTTGACATCAATGACAAAGGGGGATATTATTGAGGTGTTGTCAATGATGTGTTCATGAGGTATCTTTGTGATAGAAAGATAAGGACAAAGTGTGATTCAATGTGCTTCAATGTTATTGCATAGTTATTTATTGTTTGAGGTAGATGATGGATGTTATTGATGATATGGTCATATTTTAAAGACCCTATGAAGTGTTATGAGTGCTTATAGAAGTGAAAGGATTTAATCAGAGCAATCTTATGAATGTCTAGGTTATCCTAGTCATCTTAGAAAATTAAGTTGAGTAAGTAGATTGATGACATAAAAATTCACTCATATGGTAATGTTAGAAGGAGTTAGTCACATGGATCTGATAAATTTGTGCCTAGTTTCTATGGTCCAAGTTTCAAGTCATGAGGTTGTGTGTAGCAAAAGATATTGAGGTGAAAATTTGGCCTTCTAGATAGATTATAGTGTTTCCCATACCTAACCAAATTTGTAATATCAAGTGATATTTATATAGGGATTACAAGTGTCTAAATATAGCTTGATCAGATCAATCATTTAGATCAAGGATCAATGATACATGGGTGATTATGTAGATGAAGGTCTAACATCATGCAGGTGATCGTGCATTAGAGATTTAACAGTGAACACAAGGTCAATAAGTTAGTGGATCTTAAGATTGCATGTGGGGTTAACAAGTGTCATAAGCACATTTTCATACTGATATTAAGGTACATATAAGGCATGTGGGGCTTCCAAGTGGCATAAGCTCATGGAGACTGATAGTAGGGTCCATAGAAGGTCCATGTGAATGCTAAGTGTCGTAATCTTGGAAGCATAGATTAAAGATCAATGACCAATAATTGAAATTAAAGACTAGGTGAATCATGAGGAGATAAAAAAAGTGTATTTGATCAATTTATTAGGGAGAATAGGATGAAGACATGTGTCTAAAGCTTTTTTATTACACAGTGACCATTGGAATTTAAATTAACAAAGGAAAACCAGTCTATATTGTTTAAGATATAAATTTTGATGTATGATAAATTTAATGGTGGTATAAAAAACAAAATGATAGAAAAATCCAATATGTATCCAAAAAATTAGTTAGAAGGTTTGAATATCTATATAGTTATAGTTATTTAGCTCCAAAGTTGATTATGGGTTTGACCATCATCTACTAGTTATCTGAGAAGGATGTTTGAGTTTGTATTTATGAGTTTTGGATGTTTTATGATGAATTGAATATTGAAGAGTGTTTTATAATCCATGAGGACCATATATGTGAATTTTTAAGTTTTGACCAATCCATATTAAATATGAACAAATGACTTAGATGTTGACTATTTGTTCATTCATGGTGTTCATTTACAAGACTAATGTTTGAGTAGATTCTACATATACAGAGGATTGTAGTGATGGATTTAATCACTTAAAGTGTCTTAGGAGTCATGTAGAGTGGAAATATGCATTTTAAGTGGTCTTGTGTTTATAATTTTATTGATGAAGTACTAAAGGAGTGAATAGGTCTCCATGAGAGCTATAAGGGCTACTAAGGCCTAATTGAAAGGTCTAGATGCTTAAAGGTGACCCATGGATGATATGGAAAACCTATGAGTGTGGTATTGAGATATGTATTAGTGTTATATAAGCCTTAAGGGTTAAGGTAAGTCTAATGGTAGACCAATAAGATGATATTTATGAAGGATCTATAAAGAGTGAAATCTAAGGAGATGGTTTATAGTGTTGAGAAGTGGAATAGAGAGTTGTGTCTCTGAATAGGGAGTTGATATGTGAAGAGTTGAGTAGTAAAGGAAGAGGAGAGTGAGTGTGAATAGAATATATATTGAAGAGAAGAGTAGGTTAATAATTGTGTGTATGACATGTAGGTCATAATTATGATGTCATAATAGTGTACTTGTAGGATTGAAGATTGAGGATGAGCTAAGAGGTCTAGAGTGATCTAAAAGGGTCTTTTGGATGCATTAATTATGTGTGTAAGAATGAGAGAGTGAAGGGTTAAAATAGAGGTGCTATACATTATTTTTACATTATATTGGAAGGCAATCCAAGTTTTGAAGTTATTAATTTCATAAGTGTTGTGTGGGTACTCAACATCTAAAACAAGTTGGTGTTTGTTCATGCTTAGGGGTGGGTGCTCCTGTTGAAGTGAGTGCTTTAGTAAAAGGTATCATGTTTGTGATCATATTATAGGATAAATAGTCCATGTTTATAGGATTGAGAGTGGGTTTTATTCCTCATGAGTGTTTCCCACATAATTCATGTGTTGTGATCTTGCATCATCTTTCTTGTTCACTATTATGAATTACTTATATGCTTTATGAATGCTTATGATGATTGATTAAGAGTTTGAAAGTATTGGAATTAAAGTTTGGATTATCTTGAATCACTAATTCACCCCCCTCTTAGTGATTTTACCTCTAATATATTTAATCCATTCAACCTCTACCAAGCTCCATATTATGAAATTTCCTTGGCCATTCTCCATGTGGGGATTATATCTCATTGGAAAACTACCTAGATCACAAGATGGGCATGACGTTATCATCACAACTACTAAATATTTTACCAAATGGGTAAAATACATGCCTCTCATCAACATCATTAGAATTAATATTTAAAATTTTATCCTTAACCAAATCACTTTTCATTTTAGAGTTACCCATACTCTCATCTATAATAATGGTGGAAATATTAAGAATAAGGATGCAAAATAGTTATGCATTAAATTCAAAATATCCCACAAATTTCTCACACATTATCATCCAAAATGCAATGGAAAATATAATAAAACTAAAAAAATAATCAATAAACTCCTTAAAAATACCATTTGTGAAACTTTCACAAATTGGAATCTTCATTTATATCCTATACTTTGGGCTTATTTCACTAGCATACATACTACCATTGGGCCAACAACATTCTTGCTAGTTTATGGTTTTGAGTTTGTCCTCCCATTAGAAGTTGAGATTCTATCCTTATGTATATATATTAATGGTATAATTATTTATGAGTAATTACATGAATCTTGCCTTCATGATCTTGATATTCTTGATGAACACCATCTATTTGCTTTGCAACATAACCACCAATACAAGGCTCATATTGCCAAGTAACATAATAAAAAGGTTAAAGTTTGCACTTTTAATGTTGGTAATATAGTACTTAAATTAGGATATACCCATGATAAATAAGTAAATTATTCCCAAAAATTGTGGGGCCTTTATTTAGTGAAATATATTCTTGGTCATAGCACCTATCACCTCCAAACTAATGAAGGCCATGTTTTCAAAGATCCCACCAATGCACAATTCTTGAAGAAATATTTTAATTTTATATTTATATTATTATATATTTATATATTATATAATAATAAGTTTATTTTCATGATTTATATAGGGGTCTCACCCTTTTAAATAATTTATTTTTACATAAATTTTAGTTCCTTCTCTTGGTCCTGTTGACAATTTTACCACCATTGTTCAAAGTTGCTTATGTGAAAGTTTTAAAGAAAAATATATTCATATATTGAATAATAAAAAAGGTATAAAAAACATAATAAAATATTCATCAAACAAAAACCATGCTCAGAAAAAACTCACAAGTCAAAATTTTGATAGAGGTTTCCTTTTTTCCTCTAACTAGCTAGTGGTAAGTAGTGAAGACAATTTTCAAATGCTCGATACATGAAGGAGAAGAAAATTTAGTTAAATTTTTATTATGTGGAGTTATGGGAACATATATAATAGATATTACATTCATTGGTTACATTTTATAGGTTCTTAACTTTATGAACAATCATTAAGAAGAACATGTGTTATAAAACCCTTCTTAAACCCTGATGACTTAGTTTCAAGAGACATATTTATATATATGAGTTCATTGTTGAAAAATAAAAGTTGTGTGAGATATTATGGAGAATAAACTAACATAATAAATCTTAATAAATATTTTTTTTATAAAAATAATGGATAAATTTAAAGGTAAAGTTATCAAGGTTTTAAATAAACAGAAAGACAGAAAAGGCATTTTTTGAGAGGTTTAATATTTTTTTTGAGCATATAAAATGATTGGAATGATGAGAGGGTTTATTAAAGGTAATAATTAAAAATAATTATATATTTATACCTAATTAAACTAAATAAAATTGAAAAACTTATACCTATAGACATTCATAAATGAAATTGTACAAGCTAGCAAACACTAACAAGTGCATATCTTGAGTTTTATTAAATGAAATATCTTGAAATTTGACATAGAATTATTTTTTAAAGTAATTTAATGTTTAAAATTGGTTTAATTTCATTAATATACCTTATAATATATAAAATGAAAAAACACATGTTTGTTCATGAAAGAAATCAAGATTTTCTCACTATTTTACTCACAAATAGAGTTAGAAATGAGTGTTTTAGGTCCTTTCAAGGGAAAAAAGTGATTTTAGAGTGTGTGTAATTAATTTAAAGATATAATTACATAATAATTAAATTAAAAATAGGTTCAAATCATTGAAAAAATTTCTAGGTCATCCTACGCGCAATAAGTAAACACTTTTTTATGAATTTTTGTTTGGGCGTTTGGGGAAGCATTTTGGAGATTTTAAATTTTTAAAAATTATTCTCCATTTATACCTATAAAATTAGAATATGAAGAGTGTTTTGTGATTTTTGTAACTCGTTTTATACCCCTTAATCTAAATCAGGGTTTCTTAAGGCCTACAAAGCACAAGAGAGCACAAAATGACATTATTTAGAGTTGTATATGGATATTGAAGATGAAAATTTGTTTTAAGGTATAAAAAACCATGTTTATTATGTGAAAATCATATTTATACTCCTTATATGTTTAAAAAAATTCAAATTCATCAAGTACTAGGTTCTCACAATGCATTCAAGAAGCTTGTCAAGTTGCAGAAGATAAGCATATCCAAGAAAAAATAGTATGGAGAGTTGTGGTTATCATAATAAAATTAAATATAATATTAGATATTTAATTAATAATTTAAAATAAAAATTATTATCTCTCTCTAATTTTTTCACCCCATTTGGGTTAAATTTAGCAAAGTCAAGTCAAACAGAAGAAGCCTTCAAGGAGCCCTAGATAAGTAGAGTTTAAAACATGCAAAAGTGGAGAAGTTGAGTTGAAGTATTGGTTAAGATTTGAGGCCATATTTTAATTAAAGATACTAATTAAATAATAAACATTAAATCTCTCTCCTAATATTCCCCCCTTTAGGATAAATT
Source organism: Torreya grandis (assembly GCA_037957365.1). Taxonomy (NCBI): domain Eukaryota; kingdom Viridiplantae; phylum Streptophyta; class Pinopsida; order Cupressales; family Taxaceae; genus Torreya; species Torreya grandis. The sequence goes on from JARHVA010001949.1 coordinate 1,800,135, forward strand.
TAGAAATTCAAGACGCCAAACATGCATATAAGTTATAAGTGAGATAATTGAAGTCAAACTCCAAATTACAAGTCAAGAAGATCAAGTCAAACTCTGAGATATAAATAAAGGTAACTGAAGTAAAAATTCAAGATATATTCAAGATTAAAATTATTTAACTAAAGATCAAAAATATTTCAAACTGTCCATAAGGAGTTAACTAAAGACAGTCAAAGATCTCTTCAAGTTGAAGATTATTCAAATACATGCAATAACCTTTGACTTTTAAATTTAAAAAAAAAAACTTATTTCTATAATTTCCATGAAATATTCTAAATAAAATATGTTTAAACACAAATTATATGTTATAATTTGGTGGAATTGAAGCTTGAGTTGGTTTTTAGTTAGTGGAGTTGAAGTAAAAAGTGAACTATGACTAGATAGGGACTCATTCCTAGTTTAAAGCTTCTTGTCTTCTCTATCTCTCTCTTATTTTTTTATATATGTACATTAATTTTGGAATGATTAAATTTGATTATTTATTCATATTATATAAACTCTATCAAAATTTGTAATACCTCACATTTGAAGCAATAAAGAGCTAATTTTTCTTCCATTTTCAAGTTTTTCATGAAGTGTGTTTTGAATATTCATTGATGTAACTTAAAGAATGACTAATTTTTCTTATGTTTATGTCTGAATTATTTAAATTTATGTATAAAATAATAAATTTTACAGGCCATATCAAATGTCTAAGTTTGATTTCTACTTAATTTAGAAGTGAATTCAATCATTGATCATTCCTTCCAAGCTAGTGTGAGTGTATGTCAAGACGTTTGTGTGAAATACTAATGTAAGAGACATTTAAGAAGATGAAGTGAATGTGTTAAATTTATTTATATTCTAAATTATGTCTATTATATGTATAATTAAACTTAATATTGGTGCATCACCCTAATTTTTATTTTTCATTTCCATATTCAATACCCTTTTCCTAGTAAGGAAAGCACATGATTAAAGAGTTTAGAGATAAGTAGGTGAGTGTACCAAAATAAAAAAACCACTAATTTGGATATTATATCCAATATAAGGTCCCATACCTTGGATATTTTTCATTTTATCAATAGGAGTGAGAATAGGCACACGTTCTTTCACACTTTTAAGTGATAAAATTTTATGACATGCCCGATGGGATAATAATACAGAAAATTACTAAATATTGGTACTAATTTTAGAAATTTAAAATAAATAAATTACTCAATTAATATATATTTGGTTACTCTAAGTTATATTAAATTGGTTTAAGTAGTCCAATTTCCTAAATAACATCTATTGGTATGTATTTTAATCCTCCATTTTATGAAAATGCAGCTTTTCTACCTTCATATTATTCATATCAAGATGAAAATATTTATGGATTCATATCAAGTAGCACTAAACCAAAATGATATAAGTATTTTAATGATATTTACCCCCCTCACACCCCTACTCATATTTTTAATCAGCCTTGGCAAAATCATGTTCTTTCTAATTAACTTAAAAAATGTGTGCAAGAGATAAGATTTGAATTTGATAGACAATGCATGGAGAGTTATAGGGAAGGGAAATAAAATAGGAATAAATAATAACTTGAATATCAATCCTATATGCATCAGAAATAGATAGAATCATTAGAGATATATAATGAGGGTACAAGCAAACAAATATATTAGATACCCATGAGAGTACAAACAAGTGAGTACAAAATCTCATGTTGGAAACAAGAATAACTAGAACCCATTGAACTTTCAAGAGAGTATACTTGATTCAAAATTCTAAGTTTTAAGACTCCTAATCCTATGAAAGAGCCTATGTCTATGCAATATTTACTCACTCTTATCCAAGATCCTAAAACCATTCCATATTGGAAACCTTCTTGGACCAAGACCCTTGATTATATCATGCATACTCTTTAGAAATATCCTCCTCCTATGCTAATCCAAAATCAATAAATGGAGAATGTTGTTGAAGCTAAACCAAGAAATTTTTCAAGTTTTTTGAGCCATCCACCCATACTTTAAGTTAGAGTTATCCATGAAGATAAAGGCATATCAAAATGTGAGAGGTTTATTTTTGAGTGGAAAGAAAAGTATGAAGCATTTAAGCATGAATCCAAAAAATAAGTTTCTTTCCCTTCTTTCAAAGAAATATTGAATGAAATTATTACTTACAAATCTCAAAACCTTCTTAATGCCTCTTCAATCCTCAAGCCCGTTCAAGATTAGAAAATAATGAAATATATTCCCATGCCACTAAATGGAATCTATTTACCTCCCACCATCTCTATTTTTGAAGGAGAACCTACTGTATGGAGGACAAAAGAAGAACATGTAGGTGAAGAGGAGAATTTGTCAAAAGAGGATGATCACAAGTCGTGTTGGTTAAAAGAGCTTAAATTTAGCATAGAATAAGATCATGTTGTATCCATTGAAGATAAAAATTAGATTATAGATTTAAGTTATCTTCAATAATAATATCATGAAGATGTTCCACAAGATATGATAGCAACTAGTGAGATTGCAACAATGGTTTCACAAGGCAATAGTTTTAGACATGAACTAGATTAAGGTAAAGAAGCTACAATTAAATATCAAACATGTTTTGATGAATATTAGAATTAGTATTTTGAGATACCAAAAGATATTGAACAATTTAAAATAGTTTAAAATCAATATGACATATCTCAAGATGTCACAGAAAGTCAATAACATTGTTTTAGTGAGCCACTAAAGGCTTAAATTGTAGCTTTTCCTATGAATTAGAATGAGGTTATACTAGAGAGATTTATTAGTGTTGAAAATATAAATAAGGTAAAAATTGATACATATTATGAGTTTATTTATATTGGATATATGTTTTATTTAGTTGATTCACTTGGAGATAAGCCAAAGAGGTTGACAAGCAAGAAAATAGATGACCTAACTAGATGACACTTAAACAATAATTTGTTCCTCATCTTTATCAACCACATGGAGAGGACCTAAGAGGTTTTTATTTTTATTAAAGTGTCATTTCATGTTGTGAATAGTATTTTTAGATTTAAATTTCATTCAAGTGATGTTATGCACATATTCTGTTAGTTGTTTTAGTTTTCACTTTCCTCTAAGTGCTATCTTGCACATTTTTCAGTTGGTAGTTGATCTAGTTTTCAATTAAATAAGTGTTTATGCACAAGTTTTTTAGTTGATTTATAGAATTTTAAATTTAATATTTTTTGATATTTTTATAAATCCATATCCCAATGGACAAGACTATTGGTCTTTATTTTTTAGCAAGCAAACATTGAAATAAAGTCATCAAGAATTTTGATAATTTTGCCATCATAGGTCAAACTTTTTAAATTCATGGATTGAAGAATAAAAAATGTATAAAAAAATCTTAAAACCTTAATTAGGACAAAAAATTGCTTAGGAATATCTTACAAGTCCAAATTTTGATAGAGGTTTCTTTTATTCCTCTAACTAGTTAGTTGCAAGCGAGTGAAGGCAATTTTCAAATGCTCCGTACATGAAAGAGAAGAAGAGTTGGTTAGAATGGTAATAGGGGGAGTTATGGGAACATATTAATTAAATATATATATATTTTTTAATTTATAGATGATTAAATTTATGAATAATCATTAATTGGAACAGGTGCTCTAAAACCCTTCTTAAACCCTCATGATTCTTTTTTAAGAGATATAATTGCATTTTTGAGTTTTTTTGTTGAAAAATATAAGTTGTGTGAGATATTATGGGGAATAAATAAAATTAATACACATTATTAATCAAAATTTTATAAAAAATAATGGATAAAGGTAAAGGTATAGGTATCAGGGTTTTAATCAAGCAAGAAAGACAGTTAAGAAAGACATTTTTGAGAGGTTTAAGAGATTGTTTGAGCATATCCAATGATTGTAATATTGAGAGAGGTTATTAAAATTAATAATTAAAAAATAATAATGTATTTTTCCCTCATAAAACTTAATAAAAATAGAATAACATAGACCTATAGGCATCCAAAAATGAAATTGTACAAGCTAGCAAACACCAAAAAGTGCATATTTTGAGTTTTATTATATGAAATCTCTTAAAATTTGACATGAAAGTATGTTTTGATGTAATTTATTGTTTAAAAGTGTTTTAATGTATATAATATACATTATTAGATATAAAATTTAAAAACATAGGTCTATTCATGAAGTAAATAAGAGTTTTCTCACTAATTTGCTCATAAATATAGTTAGCAATGAGTGTTTTAGGTATTTTCAAGGGAAAAAAATGATTTTATAGTGTGAATAATTCATGTAAGAATATAAATATATTCTCATTAAATTGAAACAAATTTAAAATAGATTCATCTCATTGAAAATCATCTTCTAGTCACCCTATAGTCAGCAAGCAGACAATTTTTTGTGAATTTTTGTTTAGGAGTTTGGTGAAGAGTTTTAAAGATTTTAAATTTTTTAAAAATATGATAAATTTATACATATATAATATAATATTAGGAGTGTTTTTTTATTTAACTAACTCATTTTAGACCATCTAGTCTAAATCAAGGTTTCTAGAGGCTTAGAGAGCACAAGAGACCATAAAATGGCATTCTTTGGAGTTGTATGTGGAGTTTGGAGTTGAAAGTTTGTTTTAATATATGTGAAAAAATATTTATTATGTTAAAATAATATTTATAATTATTAATTATTCAAAAAATTCAAATTTATCAAGTTTCAAGTTCTCACAGTGTATTCAAGAAGCTTGTCAAGTTGTTGAAGATAGGCATATCTAAGAAGAACCGGTATGAAGAGCTATAGTTGTCATCATAAAATACACTCTTAGTTTAGATATTTAATTAATAATTAAAAATAATTTTTTTTATCTCTATAACTTTTTCACCCCATTTGGGCTAACTTTAGTGAAGTCAAACAGAAAAAGCCTTCAATGAGCCCTAGAAAAGTCGAGTTTGAAACATGTAAAAGTGGAGAAGTTGAGTTGAAGTATCTATTAAGATTTAAGGCCCTATTTTAATAAAATAATATACTTAAATAAATAAAATTAAATGTATCTCCTACTATGCCTCCATTTGTAATAAATTTATAAAGTCGAGAAGTTAAATATGCATATAGGTTTCAAGTGAGATAATTGAAGTCAAACTCCAAGTTACAAGTCAAGAAGCTCAAGTCAAACTCCAAGATATAAATAAAGGTAAATAAATTAAAACTTAAATATTCATGAAATATTAAAAGGAGTTAACTGAATATCAAAAATATTTCAAACCATCTGAAGGAGTTAACTAAAGATAGTGAAAGAGCTCTTCAAGTTGAAGACTATTCAAACACATACAACAACCTTTGACTTTTCAAACATTAAAACTACCTTATCTCTCACATTTACATGAAATATTACAATGAAAATATGTTTAATATCATATTCTATGTTGGAATTTTGTGGAATTGAATCTTGAGTTGGTTTTTAGTTAGTGGAGTTAAAGTAAAAAGTGAACTATGACTAGATAGGGTCTCATTCCTAATTTAGAGCTTCTTGTCTTCTTTCTCTCTCTCTCTCTCTCTCTCTCTCTCTCTCTCTCTCTCTCTCTCTCTCTTATTTTTTTATATATGTAAATTTATTTTAGAATTATTAAAGAAAATTATGCATTTTTATTATATAAACTCTACCAAAATTTATACCACCTCACCTTTGAAGTAATAAAGAGCTGATTTTCCTCCCTTTTCAAGCTATTCATGAAGTGTGTTCTTAATATTTATTGATATAACTTAGTAAATTATTAATTTTATTATGTTTATGTATGAATTATTCACTTTTATAAAGAAAATAAGAAATCTTATATATCATTTCAAGTGTCTAAATCTGATTTATATCTATAATGGGAGTGAATTCAACCATTGATCATTCCTTCTAAGCTAGTGCTAGTGTCTATCAAGACCTTTATGTGAAATACTGATGTAAGAGACATTGTATAAAGATGAAGTCAACGTGTGAAATTTATTTATCTTCAAAAATGTGTCTAGTATATAAATAATTTACCTTTACATTGGTACATCACCCTAATTTTTTAGTTTTCATTTCTATTTGTATCTTTAACATTGCTCCTTCTACCCTTTTCCTAGTCAAGAAAGGATAAAATTAGAGAGTTTAAAGATAATTAGGTAATTTTAACAAAGGAAAACATCACTTAATATGTATATTATCTCAAATATAAGGTATCCCACCTTATATAGTTTCCATTTTATCAATAGGAGTGAGAACAAGAACACGTTCTTGTAAGGGTGCACTTTTGAGTGATAACAATTTTTGGCATGCCTGGTGGGATAATAAAACAAAAATTATTAAATATTGGTGATGATTTTATAAATATAAAATAATTAAATTACTAAATTACTCATTATTTAGTGAATCCAAGTTATATACAGCTAGTTTAAGCAATCCAAGTTCTTAAAGAACATTAGTATGTATTTCAATCCTCCATTTTATGAAAATGCAGCTTCTGTACCTTCATATTCTTCATATCAAGATGAGAATATTTATGTATTCACCTCAATTATAAATAAACCAATAGGATATTGATAATTTTATGATATTTACCCCCCTTCCACCCCTACTCATATTTTCAATTAGCCTTGGCAAAATCATGTTCTTTCTAATTAACTTGAAAAAAGTTGCAAGTGATAAGATTTGACTTTAAGAGACAATGTATAAAGAGTGATAGGGAAGAAGAATACCATAATAATCAATAAAAACTTGAATATCAAGCTTATATACATCAGCAAGATAATCATTGAATATATATAATGAGGTTACAAGATAACAAATATACTAGCTACCCATGAGAATACAAACAAGTGAGTTCAAAATCCCATGTTGGAAACAAGAAGAACTATAACCCCTTAAACCTTAAAGAGAGTATACTTTCTTCAAAATTTAAATTTTTAGGAGTCCTAATCCTATGAAAGAGCCTATGCCTATGAAATTTTTACTTATTCTTCCCAAATATCCTAAAACCATTCTATCTTGAAAACCTTCTTGGACCAAGACCCTTAATTATGTCATGCCTAATCTTGAGAAAGAGCCCCCTCCTATGCCAATCCAAAATAAATAAATGGAGAAGGTTGAAGTAGATAAACCAAGAAAATTTTAAATTTTATTGATCCCTCCACCCATCCCTCAAGTTGAAGTTGTCCATGAAGATCAAGGCATATCCAAATGTGAGAGGTTGATTGTTGAGTGGAAAGATAAGTATGAAGCATTGAATAATAAAGCCTTAACACAAGTTTATTTACCTTATTTTAAAGAAATATTTAATGAAACTATTAATTATAAATATCAAATCCTTATTAATGCCTCTTTAATCCCAAATCCCATTCAAGTTTTACCAATAATGACATATATTCCTATGCCATCAAACAAAACCTCTTACCCTCACACCATGTCCCTTTTTGAAGGAGAACCTATTGTATGTAAGGCTAAATAAGAACATGTAGGTGAAGAGGGGAATTTATCAAAAGAGGATGATCAAAAGTTTTTTTACTTAAATGAGCTTCAATTTAAAATAAAAGAAGATCATATTACAACCCTTGAAGAGAAAAACCAGATTATAGTTGTAAGTGAGCTTCAAGAAGCCTATCATGAAGATGTTCAAGAAGATATTGTAGCAACTAGTGAGATTGCAATAGTGGTTTCATGAGGTAATAGTTTTAGACATGAACTAGATAAACATGAAGAAGCTAAAAGTGAGGATCAAGAAGGTGTTGATGAATATTGGAAGAATTATTTGGATCTCCATAAATAGATTGAATACTTTACAGTATTTGAAAATCAAGATGAAATATGAAAAATCTTTCTATGAGGGCCCTTATGGTTTTTGATGATGACAGTTTAGAACAAGAGTTAAACCATCTGAGATTAGTCTTTAAAAAAGATGGTTATAATAATAAACAAATAAAAAGAGATTTTAAATGATCTAGAGAAGATCACAATAGACACATAATATTGATATCCCAGAATTAGGCCAAGTATCCTTCCTATTGTACATTGAAGGGGTATCCAATAAGATTGGTCATATCTTGAAACAACACAACATCTCAACCACCTTCTTACCTCTTAACAAGCTTAAAAAATCACTCAAATTGATCAAAGACCAAATGGATCCTTTATCAAAAATTAGGGTCTACAAAATAAAATATTCTTGAAACATCCCCTACATTGGTAAAATAGGTAGATCCATTTAAATGACGGTCATGGAACATGCAACGAACATAAGACTAAATAGATTAGATAAATCATCCCTCATAAAATACTCCCTTAAAACTAAGCATTTCATGTGGATTGATCAGACCATAGTTCTCAGTGTAGAAAACCACTTCCAAAAATGGAAATTAAGGGAAAGCATAGAAATCAATCAACATACCCAGAATATTAATCATGATGAAGGGATTGAGATTAACCAAACATGGAGACCCATACTTAACATGTTAAAAAATAGTTCTCATAATAGATAAAGACCCTAACCTATTGGAAGCACAACCATTGAAGGGGTGGGGGGGGGTAAATCAGTGTACACACTTTAATTTCAATTCCATATATCATTCAATAGACTTTCAAACCAATCTAGTAAGTAAGAAATGCATAGATAAGAAATCATATAGATAAGAAGCAAGATATCAACACATAAACATAAGAGATATGTGAGAAACCCTCATGGAGGATAAAACCCACTAAAACACCACTTAGACTATTGTCCTATAAGTAATAGATCAATATTTAGTGAGGCCCCAATCTCATAAGGAGCTTCAACCCCTACCTATTCAAGCACCCATTCAAATAATATTTAGTAAGCTCCAACTTGAAAGGAGGCTAAAAACCTTTAAGTGACTTAGAACCAACCCAACCACTTCAAGGACACTTCTATAATCTCCAACTTGCAGGATAGCTCCAAATTTCTCTTGACCAAGCACTAACTCAGTCAAGACAATATTGAAGAGTTTTTAGTGATGTCATTAAGGTGTCTTGGTGAGTGGATGTAGAGCCTTGATAATCTATGTGACAATAAAAAAGTGTGTAATGTGCTTGTCCTAGTATGCTTGAAGTATATTTGGTTGATATTCAATTTTGACATGGCTAGAGATATTCAAGGATGATTATGGATTATTAAGGATGTGCAATAAGGTCCCTAAGATGTTTTATAATCTAAGTTATTATGTGTATGAGTGGATTTCATCTAGTTTATCATTGTTTTCATCTAGACATTTTGGGTCTAGTGGCAGAAAATTTGAGTAGGTAGTTTGATGACATCACCATTTCCACATGGGAATGAGTCAAGGAGAGTTGGTAATATGGTTGTGATAAAATTTGTTCCTAATTGATATGTGATAAATATTAAGTCATGAATATAAGTGTGGTCAAATATATGAGGGTAAAAAGTTGGATTTTTAGTTAGAATTCATTGTTTTCCCATAGCCAAATTTGCATGTGGCCAGAAAGGGTTGAGTAAGCATGTTGATAAGATTAGCATTTGAAAGCATGGAGGTGTCAAAACAAAATGATCATATAGGTTTATTCATTTTCATTTCTATTTTATTTTCACTAAATTTTAGATAATGTAATGAAGTGCATAAAAATATATGCATATGCAAAGTTGGGCTTCAAGGTAGTTTGACCATGTTTTTCCATACTTAGCCAAATTTGTGTATGACAAGAAAAGATGATTAGGCATTTTGATGATGTTATATCTTACATATGTGAAGGTGTAAAAAGAAACTAATCACATGGGTTTGTTTAGTTTTGATCTTAGTTGATTTTTTATAAAAATTAGATCATGTGATGAAGCATATCAAAAGATACGCTTGTTCAAAGTTGGCCTCCCAAGCAAGTTTTTGACAAAGCTGTCTCAGTGACAAAAGATTTTGAGAAGGAATTTTAATGGAATTATATCTCATATGTGCAAAGGTTTGATTAGTAATTTTATACATGGTTGGATTCCTCTTTGAAGTGAGAACATATGGTGTAATTTCAATACATGATATTGAGCAACAAAATATATACCTATTCAAAGTTGGCCTTCTAGGCATATTGAAAGGGTCCCCATACTTAGTCAATTTTGAAAGAGCTAAAGTTTGAGAAAGTATCAAAGGATATAAATAGAGTGAATCTACTCCAAGATGTCAATAAATAGTGATATAGATAGATGTTCTCGATGTTTAATGACTGAGCAAAGGTAAAGATAAGAGATCAACGTTGAGCAAGTGTTCATACGATTGAGATCAATGGAGCATAGTAAGTCAAAATGGTCAAAGTGACTTAAGTTTAATGGAATTAAATTTTGGTGTAATTTTTAGAGAGATAGATAGAGCATGATTATACAAGATGATTAAGAGCATGAGATGAAGGTATGTGGTCAAGGTTTAACTGTGACCATTTGAATTCAAATATTTGAATTTAACACAAGGAAAAAATAGAGCTCTATATTTTGTTCATATCTTTCAATATAAGTCAAATTTGTTTGTACTAAAAAAATAAAAGATGAATATTAATCCATAACACATACATTGAACCTAGTTTTAAGGTATGAGTGTTTTTACAATAAAATTTATTAATCTCCAAAGTTGATTGTGTATTCGATTGTGTTTTGCAAGTGACTTGAGAAGGATATTTGAGCTTATTTCGATGGTATATGAATATCTCTTATTAACTTAGATATTTGGGAGTATTTTAGACTCTATGAGGATGATATATATGGATTTTAGAGGTTTTATCAATCTATATTAAGTATGAATAATGCTTAAGAAGTTGTTGTGTATTTATTCATAATGTTCCTGTGCACTAGGTTAGTGTTTGAGTTGTTTGAGCATACATAGAGGTGAAAAAAGAGGAATGTGATCATTTTAGGATTTCAAAGGGGAAATAAAGACTGGACCCATGATTTTGAAAGTGGTCCTATGTTCTTAGTTTGTCTGATGATGTGATAAATGGGTGAATAAGTCTTCATGAGACCTATAAGAGCTACAAGGGCCTTATTAAAAGGTGTAGCTGTTTAAGGGTGACCCATAATGGATGACATATGAAGATAATTTTGAGCCATGTATTAATATATTATAAACCTTAAGGGTTAATTCAAGTTTATTTTACAACCAAGATGGTGATGATAATGATTTCTCTATAAATAGTGAAACCAAATGTGTTGGTTTCTATACGTGTAAGACTTGGATGAGGGAGTGTGAATTTGGATCCAAGTGAAGGTAAGGAACTTTGAAATAGAAGTTATAGGTTAGTAAGGACAAAAACAGAGTGAAGAGGATCAAACATGCTAGTTTAAACAATGTGTTGAAGGTGATCACATAGATCATTGGACCTAATAAGCCTAGAAGAGGCAGAATGGGTGAGTATGCTCAAGAGCTATTTGAGAGATAAGTAGGAGAGAGTTGAGAGAGGCTTATGTGTGTAAATTGAGACATGAAGGAGGGGTAGAGTGATATATGGATGATTTGATGAGCATATTATTTTTAAGACTATTTGTATGACCTATTGGTCATAATTCTATTAGCAGAATACTGCTTTTACTATTTGAGTGTGAGTGAAGGCAAGGTGAAGACTATGTGAGATTAGTGGTTGATCTAAGAGGTAGATCAATGTGTGGACTATGTATATGACCATTTGGTCATGTTGTTGAAGCTATGATATATTTTTTTCTATGAAGGATGCATTAAGTGTGTAGATTTGAAGAGTGGGGTTAGTTAGGATATGTAATGTGTCCTAATTGATCTTTGTGTATTGGTTCAAGCATGTAATGTGATTTGGCTAACAGGGAGTATTGAGTGAAGATGAAGTGTGATAATTAGAGTTACATCATTAGGTGTTGAAGATGTCAATTAAAATATGGATTTGTTCATAGTTGTTGTTGTGGGTGCTCAACATCTAAGGGGGTTGTTTCCTCCTTACAAGGTGAAACTTGCTAAAAGTCTAGTTGTTGTGGGTGCTCAACGAGACAGGTATAGTATCTCTTTATGGGATTATTGTCTCACTAAAATAAGGAATGGTAGTTCCTTGATTAGTTTCTTATTGGTATAATTTTTTTCTTGTTACTATAGGACAATATTCCAATTGTAGTTTCTAGTGGGTTTTATTCCCCATGAGGGTTTCCCATGTATCATGTGTTATGTGCTTGATCTTGCATTATCTTTCTTGTTCATTGATATGAATGTTGAGTATGCCTCATGAATGTATGTATTAACTAATTAATATTTTTGAAGGATTGGAACTTAACTTGAAATATCTAGGCTCACTAATTCACCCCCCTCTTAGTGATTTTACCTCTAACAGATAAGCTTGATCACCTCAAGACACCTTGTTTCTCAACCAACAGATGGTGACCTCTTATTTAACTCTTATATATTCTCTATAATGATTTAAAATATTTCTCATACACCTATAATACATATATGATGGTTTCTCAACAAAAATCAACTCATACAACTCTCTTTGACCTTTTACTCCTCTCAAACAACCTTTTAGGCTCAGTAGCTCAATATGCCTCTTACTAGGCTCATTAGGTCAACTAATCTTGATAATTACACTCAAAAATCATATTATATGTTCATATATAATCCAATAACTTCCTTATGAAAGTATCCATGACCTCTTTCTTCTCCTCAAGTTGCTTGATTACTTACTTGCATTCTTTCTTGCTAACTAGCCCTTATTTGCTCATATTAGGTCTAGAACCCTTGATCTCAAGTATAAATATTCTCTTCACTTCTCATGGATGAACCTATAATGTTATATTAATGTATTAAACATTATTTAAATAATTTAATTACTCACACACACCTTCTTCTACTCTAATCTTATTCACTTATTCTCTCATGTCCTCTAACTAGCACAAACATGCCAATTATGCCTTGTATTTATACATGATTCTTGATCTCACCCATATAGGTCAGTAAATACCTTTACACACTTGGATTACCCTTGTAATGGGTCATAATACACATTTAATAAGTGGAAAATCATTACATGGGTCATCCAAACTCCTTAAGGGCCAAAACCACTATTAAGTCTAATGGAGACCTAATGCAATTAGGTCTACTTTAAGAACACATTTCATTTAGACTTCCTTAGAACACATTGAGCCTCTACCAATGCATGGAACATATTAGATATGCCTCAAATATATCCTTGATAACATATTCATATCTCCATACCACCTATGAGATAAAATCACTCCTTGAACCACATCATTAGGTCTCTTTGCTATTAGGTCTGCATACATTGAAAAAATCTACCTCACAAAACTAAAACAAACAATAAATTTTACCATATAACATAAAAAAAAAATACATGAATGGATCCTACATAACCTTATTATCATTACCATGTCTATTTTACATCTCCAAATAGGGCATAGTGTATACACATAGTATTTTCAAAATTTTGTTGATTATTGACACTTTGTATCTTGTAGGAACCTATCAAGTCTCAATCTCTTTGAGTGCATGACTTAAGGGGTGAACCAAGAAAGGGGTGGGTAGACCAGCAGTGCTTCACAATATTGTTTTCCCTTTTTTCCACTTACCATCTACACACTCATCTCCTAAAACCATTAACCCTAAGCTTATTCTTCTTAGTCCTACCCATTCTAGTCATTTTCCTCTTCCATCCTCTTTTTTTTGACTTAATTATCTTTTTGACTATCAGTTGAACTAGGTCTACCATGGCTGACCCTATATAATTTAGGATATTTTTCACTTTTTGGGCTTGTTACCTTTTAGTCGACCTAGCTTAGACCTAGTGAATTATCCTTGAAAACACACTGGGTCGACCATGGCCGACCCTGTACAACTAACATTTTCAGAAGGATTGAGGGCAAGGTCCACCTATATATACAAGTTAATTTATAACCATTTGAATATAGATAAATGAATAATAATAAGTGCAAATGAATATCTACTTATTGACCATTTTACTTGAGGAATAAAGCTTAGGGTTCCATACTTTCTTTGGAGATATGGATCTTGTCTTACGGATAAGTATTTTGGATGTATATATAGGTTGTGTAGCCTAGAGATGATTTGTATTTGTTATCCTTACATGCCACAACAATATACTGCAAAGCACCTTGGCCAAGGGAGAGATTGAGGCTCAGTGGGTTTGTCTTCAAAGGTAAGTATTTCTAACTTTATTTCTCCTTTGTAAAAGTAGATAGATAATACATTTGTGCTTATCTCCTATGAATTGGGATTCCATATACATTAACATGAGTATATGTCTTCTATGCATGTTTATTGTAGTTATTTTTTTTGTTTCTAACCCCCACTTTATGCCACAAGCTTTGATGTACACTAGATTAGATTTATTTTCTTGTTTATTAGCATAAGTGAAATATCAAAAATTAGGACTCTTTTAGGGTTGTTACATGATTACGTTAGACTATAGGCTTAGGAACCCTACCTTACATGGTGTATTATGATAAGAGATCCCCTAATTAATTTGAGTGAATCCCCATATTGGTCATGCTCCTACTTAAAAAATGTATTCCCAATCAAAAGTATAGGTATGATCTATCTTCTTTGAGCCAAGATTTATTTATAGACATGATGAATTTATTATTGCATACATTATGGTGAAATTGACATGAATCCTATCCCACCACTGGTTAGATTGTCTTCACATTTTCATTTTTGTTTCTTTTCTTGTTAGTATTATCATTCACTTTGGCTTCACCTTCATATTACATTCTGGTGAACCCAACATGAAACTAACCCTTGTAGGATTTATTTCACTTTATTTCATTCTTTTTAGCATTATTTTTATCATATATCTATCATACTAAATTGAATCTATCAACCTATTTCTAATTGATATGCATAGGTTTTTAAAAACAAGTAATTGGATCAACTTAAATGACCTAGTACATGTTTTTAGGCTTCTATTTTAGGCTACTAGGTCGACCCAGTCAACCCTATACACTTTCAAGCATCTAGAAAACATATGAGGTTGACCTTGGTCAACCTTATACATTTTTAGGCTTTTATAATAGGTCCCTGCAAAGATTGATTGACCTAGTCAACCTAGTTAGTAGGTTTTACCAATATTCTTCGAGGTTATTGATCAAAAAAAATTCTCATTTACATCTCTAATCCACCAAGGTTCCTTTTTATCTCTCTATATCTTTACTTTACTATCTTTCCTTTCATAGTTTGTGGTCTTCAAAACTACCCTTGCATAGTCAACTAGATTGACCCTATTGACAGAGTTTTATGTTTTGTGTGATGTCTAAAATAACTAAGTTGACCCTAGCTAACTTTTTTCATTTTTAGACCTTGCTTTTGTATTATAGGTTTGACCTTATCAACCATGTTCTATAATTTTTTGCATATAGTGTCAACACTATACCTTGTTTCAAGTTGGAATTAATCTTTATATGCTAGTAATTAGTTCACACCTTTATTTTCTTATTGCTTGCATGCTTAGAATAGTTCACATAGTCTAACTAGGGGTTTTTTTAATTAACCTTTTACTTTCACTATTTATATTTTATGCACACATGGCCAAATCACATAATTTAAACAATCACTTTAACATTTGTCTACCCAAGGCCAACCTACTTGGATTTCATCACCAAGGGGAAAGCTGACTTGATACTCTAGTCAAGTATAAAGTGTGGTTAATGGTATATTCTATCTAAGCACCCAACATCCTTATCACTGCGATGTGTGAAGTGAAGGGGTAAGCCCCAATAAAAATCTTTTATCATTTCCACTATAGTCTCTTTGAGCCTAAGTTACCTAAAACCATCCTTAGATTATTATCTAGTTCCTTTATTTATAACCAACTTCCCATAACATTTAAAATCATTTCTTAATAATTTAATAAAACATCTTGGGTTGACCAATTAGTTAGCTCTTTACTTTTCAAGTTGATTGCTTGCTCTTTGCTCAATTATGTGTGCAAAAACTTGTATTAGCCAACATTAGTGAAAGGTTTTATTTTATGGGCCTCAATTAGATTGGCCAATGTTGATCCAATTGACTATGTGTTTCTTTTCAGCTCTTACTTTCCTAGATTAATTGCAAAAATTATCTTATTTTAGTTCATAACTTGTTATATTTATTTTCTTTTTTCTTGCCTACTGTACTAGGTTGGACCAGTTGAACCTATACTTTTTTATCCCCTATGCACTGTAAAAGATCAAACAAATCAACCATACACTATTTGTGACCCCTTTTACTTCTTTTTCCAATCTTTATGCATTGTACTAGATCAACCTAGTCAACCCTGTATAATTTTATAGTCCCTATTTTTGTGCTAGGTTAACCCAATCGACCTTGTACTATTTCAGTCACTTTTTGGTTATTTGATTTCTTATCTTGCTTCCTTTCCCTTTATCATGAAATTTTTGTTTGACAATGACACTAAGTTGTAGTCAATAAACATGATGAACTTTACGAATCCTCATAGGGTCTCCCATAGACAAAGTAAGACTCATCTCTTAGATGCTAGTAATGTTCATATCACCACTCACACCATGAACTATGGGACCCCTCCTAATACCACTTCACAAAATAATCCTCTTTTCTCATTATAAGATCAAATTGAGTTAGAGTATACTCCTGAAATGCTCTTCTTTGTCTCTAAATTTCCTCAACATTGAGGAAAGGATCCTTCTACCATTTATAATATTATGATTAGTGGTCAAGTTGAAGAGCCTCATTCACCTAATCCTATATTCTCAATGGGATTTGGGTGTACCACTTTCTTTGATTCTCATCTTCTTCCTTCAACTTTGACCCCTTCTCCTACCATGACTTCTTCTTATCTAACTTCTTCCACCTCCATGCCTAGTATCTCTACTAACATGGTAGGTTCTACATCTAGTGGGCATCTCTTAATATCCACTACCCTTAGTCCATCTACTAGTGCTTCATTTTATACCCAAGGAAATCATGCTTCTAGTGATTCTTCCTCTCAACCATTCACTAGTACATTTTTTACTACATAAGAAAATTTTGCCACTAGTGCATCTCACTCTCATAATTATTCTCAAGCTCATATCAATACCAATAGTGGGACCCAAACCACTAATATTAAAACTAATCCTTATTCTAATGCTTCTACTAATTCTAATCAAACACATCAAATTTTGTTGCAAACTCTCAATCAAATGAATACATTTCAAGCTCATAACACAAATCAAATGATGAGAATGCAAAACCACCTTCTCCACCTTCAATCTCATCTAAAAAAAATGGCTTGGGGCAGACATAACCAAAATGTTCCTCCTCCTCCTCTTTATGATTCTTAAGGAAATATCATTCCTCAACTTTCTTTGGTCAACAAAACCATCAATCATATTAAAAATTAACCTCTCACTACTCAAATTGCTAATATTGACATAGGAGGTATAACACTTACAATTTCTTATAATGGATCAATTTATCCTACCCTTCATCTTAAGAAATTTGGAAATATTTATAAAGATTGGGTTAAATTAAACACCTTTTTTGATACCAAACTCCTTTCCAAAACCCTCAAAGGTGATGCCTTAGATTTGTATAATAAAATTATACCACATTCCATTACTAGTTTGGAGGATGTAGTGAATGCTTTAGTGCAAGATTTCCAAACTAGTGATCTTCCCAAAAACACTTTGGCTCATTCCATAAATTACAAATAAAACAAAAATGAAACTACTCAAGCCTTTGTTAAAATATGGAAGACTTTGTCAAATAAATGTGAATATAACATGGCTGATGACAATCTTTTCCATCTCTTTACCAATGCCCTCTTTTCTAAATTATAATATCGAGTCTGCACTCTCTCTGCACATACCTTGGAGAAGGATATTGACCAAGATAAATGGCAATATTTCCTAATGCATTAATTCAATCCACCCCAACCTTTTATGGGTCCTCATCTATTACTTAAGAATAAAAACCATAATATTACCAATGATGGTGTTACTGATTCTTATGACACCATTCACAATGTTCAAGTTATCATTATTAACCAATCATTATGACTAATTCCCCCCTTATCAACAATATACTAATCCTCATTTTTATTCACCAAATAACATTAACATTCAGAAACCTCTATCCTCCACTCAATTTATTAAGCATCTACCCAAGCCTCTTCCATGAGAACTTGACCCTACTCGTCTTATGAAATCCTAGTATTATCCTAACAAGTTTTGTTGGTTTCACACTAGTTGGGGTCATTCTTATGAGACCTATAGACAAATTTGAAATTTAGCTATGGATTTTCTTCTTGGACTTAATTTTGATCATGATTCCATCATTCACAAGTGTCAACAAGATTATGAAATTTATTTCAAGGATTATAAAACACATGACAAAAATCAAGCCTTGAATCAAATAAATGCTCATTTATCTATCTATAAATACCCTCTTCCTAATCACCAACTAATTTAATACAACCAAGACAAGCTCACCCCTTCCAAAAATAATGTTGAAAGTCTTATTGAACCAACTTTCAAAGATAATGTGGTTAGCATGAATAATATATGAAAGGTGGTGGCTTTCATTTATTCTTAACCTATCTATACTCCTTAATCTAGAACATATCATGTTATCCAAGATTATTCACCAACTCATTTAAATGAGTTATGGAAAGATGACCTTATTACCTTTGATAATCTAATTTATGATTCTCCCTTGGATAACACTTCCCATTTGATTTCCATAATTCTTCCATCATCTTCAAATATTAATGATAATCAAGCTTCTACTAACACTTCTTCTAATTCTCAAAATCAACTTGAACCAAATACTTCATCATCTCAACATGATTTACAACCTTGTCCTAAACCTTTTCATTCTTATCAACAAAATTTCTAATGTACTTCAACTTCTCCTTTTGAGGACCTCCTTAACCATTACGCACCTATATCTAACAACCTTATTATGGGATATGATGAGTGGGATCCCATTACATAGCTCACTAATCTCCCATACCAAATTTTATTCCTTGAGATTATGAGGACTTTTCCACGTCATAAAAATTGTCTCATGCATCTATTATTTGAGATGAATGTCCCTTGTCCTCCTCTAGCAGGATGGGAGGTAGCTTTATTTGGTTCTAAAGATAGTATATTAAATCAATGTGAAGAGATGTCTATCAACATTGATGAAACTATAGACACTTCTCTTTATTTAAAATTTCCCATAACTTCTATGATTCTCGATGAGATTATGGTTCATGTGGATGATCCTTACTTATTCATTAGAGTACAAATAAGTGATATCCAAGTCAAGGGTGGATTGATTGATGAGGGTTATGGCACATGTGTTGGCTCTCTTTATTTCATTAAGACTCTTGGGTATTTAGAATGTAATCTTAAGTCTACACACAACACATTCCAAGGATACAATAGAAGGTAAATACCTCCTCTAGGTTACGTGTGGCTTCCCATTACCATCCCACCTATCACCATCCTTGTGAAGGTAATGATCTTTAACTTACATATTTATTATAACATCTTGCTTGGTAGGTTGTGGACTCACCACATGACAGTTATTACTTTTTATACCTACCAATGCATTAAATTACCTCACAATGGAGCCATTTATAGGATTCAAGGTGACATTAATCCTTAGAATTTCAAACAATTCCATGATCATGGTATCTTCAAGATTCCTACTCTTGAACCTTTGCCAAACATTCCATTTTGTGAGTCTCAACATCTCAACTTTATCATTAATTTAAATTGAGGTTACAATGGGTATCTTGAGCTCATTGGTAAAATTCCTCCTAACCTCTTAGATTTAAATGATGATGAGCTTGATGAGATTAACTTAAAGATAAAAACTTCCAATCTCTCACCTCATCTCATCTCATAGCTTCTTACTTCATTTCAACCACACTCTCATAAACTTCCTTATGATGACATTCCCATAGTCTTGACTAAGACTAGGCATTTTATTCACCATGCTTCATCAGATGACAAGGTGATCCTTACATGTGTCATTGATCTTCACACCCTGGATTATGATGATGGTTATCCTTAGATGATCCATTATTAGGTGCTATTTTATAGGCCCTTAATTCCAAGATTTTTTTATCATTCTTATTTACTTGACTATTTTTGTTAATCTCATCATTTTCCTTCACTTATAGTTCCTAATTTTTGTATTTTTCCCTTTTATCACAATGTAGATATGGCACCAACACCTCCAATTTTTGAGGATCTACATAAGACTATGCTCATAGATCATGCTATGACTGGGCCTTACCAATTTGCTAGGTACCTTGACCCTTATACATGGTTTACTCCTAAGGTTAGTAAAATTGTCCTTAGACCTTCAATAGATCTTACTCCTCCCTTAGTAGAGCCCACTATAGTTGAGCCTCTTCCCACTCTTTCTATAGTTGAGCCTATTTCCACTCCTACTATTGCTGAGTCTACCCCTATTTTTGATTCTATTTCTCCTTCTATTAAGCCTCATTTTATTCCTTCCTCATCATCACCCTCCCTTGGTGATGGTTTGATTCCTTTGACTAAGATGGCTCCTTTGCCCACCAAATGGAATGATGAGTGTTATCCACCTTCTTCCACTCCTATTTTACCTCATTCTATGAGTGATTCTACTAAAACCACTCACAAGCGTATTTATTACTTTTATGGGATGAATAACCACTCTTACACCCATTATTACAAGTTACAATAATATATTGATACCTTGCATCCTTCTTCCCCATCATTAGACAAAACCATACCTCCCCCAAAGGTACTTCCTAAATATCTACCCAAGTATGGTGAGGTATATTGTCTATGGCATCTATGTGGTACCCATCATACCAATCATTAATACATCCTTTAATAACATCCTAAGGATCACATTATAACCATTCCTAAGCCTTTTACCACTCCTCCCATAGGTTTTTCCTAAAATAAGGTTCCTCCTTCTCCCATGATTCCACCTCTAGTGGTTCCATCACCTCTTGAGGTCCCTTCACCACCTTCTATGCCTCCACCTATGATTCCTTCACCTGTAGACCTTCCCTCACCCATGGATACTTATCCAATGGTGATTCTTGCATCCACCATAGATCCTACTCCCATGCATTCTCCTGACCATCCCTTGCCTAATTTCCCTCCTCAACATGATCCTTCTAGCATTTCTACTTTTTTTGTGGAGGAGATTAGAAAATAACTATTTGCCTAGTATTTATTAAACATTGATGAGACATTAGTAATAATTCATCTCCTTCTTTATAGAGACTTATCTGATGTCTTAGATAATGTGTGTGGATAGATTTATTAGTATTTATGAGCACATGCATGGTGATTTCACATTTTCATTTGGGTTGGATGTGTGCTCCAATCTTATTTCTATCTATCTATTATATCATTTGACACTGTGTCAAAATTTTCCATATCATTTATGGTGATTTATTACTTGTTATACTATATGTTACTTATCTTCACATTTATATTTCTCATATAATTATCTTTATTTATCATTTATTTCTCTCTCTTTCTTGATTTTTTGTCAAAACTCTTTTCTTTCTTCTTCATGATTTTTTTTCTTATCTCCATTTTTCATAGCTAATTATCATTATGACTTGGTTATATAAACCCTATTCCCTTTGGTTCTTGTCTCCTTTTACCATGTGATCAATTAGAAAATAATCCTACTCATTACTATCTCCTTACACCAATCCTCTTTTTGGATCTCTTTTTTCCCTTCTTCCTTTTCTAAAAACTAAGCATATACATAGTTGAGACTTGAGATCACATGCTAGCTCATTGTCAAGCCTAAGTGTCCTAGTTAGTTTTTGTCTTTGGTTAATTATATTTCTTTTGACTTAGCCTATAGATCATTCATGTGTATCACGACATCTCTCATGATTGTTCATTCCATGTCTGTATGGAGGAGGAATCTTAAAAATCCATAAAAATTTAAAAGCCAAATCATTTAAATAAGAGGTAATGATATCAAAAGGCAAAATTATTCTTAAAAGTCCAATCACACTAAAAGATGTGATTCAAAGCACATATCCTTCTTCTAGTCAAAGCTCAAACTCCATAGTTGGCCTCATGGTAAATCTAAGGTCCTTTGGGGTGTGGTAGGATAGTATATTAGAAGAGGAGAATTAAAAAAATATTTTAGTACTACCTACTTTCTCATACAAGTACCCAATATTTACATTAGACTGATGACCTTGTAAGAGGTCCTAAAGAATGGGGAACATATCGTGGGAAGGTAGGTCAATTTTATTTTTCTTATACCAATCTACCTTCATGAGTTTATCTTAGTATCATGCCTATTTTCCTATAAAGATTTATGTCTATAGAGAATAGGTTTCCTTTGTACATAGATGACCACTAGTCACTTAGTGTCTTCTCATGTACTTCATATGCCTCCTATCTCCTAAGGTCTTCTCATAATATGCCTATGTTATTATTTTTACACTACATTTTTCATTTCATATATCCCTCATATTCCCTTTTGAGAAATACTATTTTGTCTACTGATCACTCCCCTTGGGATTTCATTTGTGAGTTGTATTATAAGATGGTGGATAGGACCCAACCATCCTAAAAAATTACCATCTTTTCCTTCATATTATCTACGTCCTTGATTACCTAATTTTTCTAGATTATTCCACCCCAGTGGTGTTCTCTTTGTGAGTTAAATTTTAAGACCATGGATGGGACCTGACATTCCTCACAAAATTTTCCAATGCCCAAGTCACAATCCAAAATTACATGTGTCAAATATGAGATAAGATTCGATTGATTATGAAGTTACATGTCATTGATAGGCTTTCTAGCTTGATTGAGTGTGTTTTATGCTTACTTCATTTCTCTTTCACCTTTTTATCTTCTTATTTTATGAGTACATTTTATATATAACCATTTATTAAATTTTTCATACTTCCAAGGCTGAATTAGTGAGATCAATTTAAGACCAATCTTTTGCCAATGTTGTCTTTATCTTATACTTCCCAGCATGATTTAGTATAATTGACTGAATTAATTCATTTTTTATACCATTTGTGCCCTTTTACATACCTTCCATTTTATTACTTTGTTTGTCATACTTCCCAATGTGAATTAGTATGATTTTAATTGTTTTAATTTGGTGCAAAAATCTTTCACTTTGGTTTAAAAACAAATCCCTTTTTACCATCTTGTTTTACCATTTCTTGGTGCTTTATACGTAGTCATTTCTTTTTATTACACATTTCCCAACTTGAAATAGTGTGTAGTACATTTTCTTGATTGATTATATTTTTCCAAGTCCTTATTTCTTATTTCTTTTTAACCATGCATGTGTTTTTTCATCATGATAGAAAATAAACCACATCTCATATATTTCCTATAGTATATAAAACAAAGCTAAATACATGTGCTAGAAATAAACATATCTTAAGCATCCATAGCCACAATAATGAACAACCATAATAACCCATAATGACAACATACACAATCCAACAACAAAATGCCAAAATGATCCATATATATATATATATATATCTCATAAGTTTTGATATAACATATACAATGCTCCAACTTTATGGCTAGGTCCCATCCTATCTATCTTATGGCCTAGCCAAGCTGCCTATTAAGGCCTCGATCTAACTCCTCTGAATAATACTTATAAGGAGGCCATTTGAGATCTTAGTCCCTTTACTTATCCCTATAGGTGCACTACCTATACCTAAGGTTCTATCAGTTGAGTTTGGATCTTTGTCATCTATGACACAATGGATAGGTACACAACTCTCTCCTTAGTCAAGGCTTGCCATGTTTGCATCTCACTTAAACCCATCTCTACTGGTGGTTGTGTCCTCTCTCTCTATGTTCATAGATGTCTTGGTGCCTCCCCAACTAGTCTAAACTAGCTCACCTGAGCTAGAGTAGATGGTATGATGGGGTCCTCCAATGCAGTAGGATCATATGGTTATAGAGTCTCATCCAAGATGCCATGGAATGCTCCCCTCCCCAGGGACCCCAAAATATTCTTTACATCCTTAGATACACCTAAAAAATCACACTAGATGGATATTAGATCACTATTATATTTCAAAATATCTATCTCCACTTCTAAATAAAAAATTAAAGAAATAATTTAACCATCTTTTCTTACCTATTTATGTCTCAGATAATATGGTCTCATTATCTACATGACTACCTAACATAGTCTCTCCATCTATGTGGCCTCTTAGTACCTCCTCCATAGGCTACCTCCTCATCTCAAATCCCTCTATTATAGCTTGCATCCATCTCAGCCTGAGCCTGCATGGTCTCTCTTTCATCCATCCCTCCTCTACTGGCTCATTATGGATGACATCAGTCTTTACTATCTCTTACTACCTCCATCACCATCATGTCCTTAGTAGTCATAGTTCTTCCTATTGTGAAACTAGTAGTGGTACATCTTGTATCTCTGCCTCTACCTCCCTATCCTCCTACTCTTTTCCCCATAATGATCAACTAGTCCATAGTCACTCATGATATGGTCTAAGTGTCAGTCTCACTATTTATGATTTGAGTCCTCTCCTCCCTTGTAGCTCCCTAAAATGTCAAACCCACTACTTAGGCATCAGTATTAGTGTCATTAGATGAGGCAAACCCATTTGTCCTTCTACCTATGCCACCAGATGTGGCTCTCGCCACCACATGTAGTGTCCAATAACATATATCCTCACTATTACTAGTGTAACTATGTGCCAACTCACCCATGTAGTTGTTATGTCTCCATATAGTGCCATACTATGTCTGTACATCTCATTGACTACAAAACTAACATGTGGGGCATGGCCTGTCCTACCTGGTCTTCCCTCTATCTCCATACTCGAGGTGACCTATCATAGACCACATGGGGTAACCCAATAGATCTATACATAAAAAACCTCTCATTTATCTAGGTTGTCAACAATATGATCAGTCTTATGGTCTTCTGCCCCCTGACCAACATCTCATATAGATCATGTATGAGCTAGACCCAAATAATGAATCCCAAATCATATAGAACTCACTCTTCCAACATCATCCTGCTTAAGGCTACCATAAATAATGGTACCTTGCCATCTGACTTGTGATATAGTACCTATTGTGTCACAAGTGTTATCATTGATTTCTAGATTTAAAAAATTTATGAGGTATATACATCATACATATTGACTCTCTACCCTCCCAAAATTATCTCTAAGCCTATAACCCACATGGCTAAGGCTCTCCTCTCCTCTATGTTATCTAGTATCTCTATGGTCACTAGTGCTCCTATTATTGGCAGCTTGAGGATGGCATGAACATCCTCTAATGTGATGGCCAACTCTATCACATCCACATCCACCTCCCATCTAAAGGAATTAGTCAATCATTCTTAGCAACTAAGGAACATGACTAATAGATCTAACTCATGGGGATCCTGCACATGTCAACTATGCCACCTAGACCTATGGATACTAGTTTAGCCCTATTTTTATCTATAAATCACTCCAATAATGCTAGTAACTAGGCCACACCCACCAATCTCTAGAACCTCTATTGTATCTACAACCAAGAAACAACAAAGGATGTATCAGTTCCTTCATGTCAAGTATAATCATAATACATTATTTTTACATTTTTAAAGCTAAACCAAGCCTAATTACTTTCATTGATATTCATTTTTATTTATTTTACCCTATTTTCTATCTTACTCAGTCCTTATTTCCATCCTTTGGTCATTTTAGACTATTATATCTCTCTTTCAACTTTTTACACATTATTTTGTGCTTATTTTGGTTCTTTGGTCAACCTAGTTTAACCAAAATTTCCCTATTTTTTCCTTAGTTAACTCCAAAATCTTAGTCAACCCTTTTATTTTCCCCTTCCTAGTGCTGCATTGTCATTTTAGACCTTTTAAATGAGTTGGAAAACTATATTAGGGTTTTAGCCTATAGCATATATAGGGTTAAACCTTACCTACTAGGTCAACACTATGGATTCTACTTAAATTCAGCCTACTGGGTTGACTGGGTCAACCCAGTTCATTCTGCCTACTGACCCATTGTATTTTCCTTTAAAAGTGCATTTTTATTTCTTTCTTCCTAATTCATATAAATCCATTTCCCATCTTCCTATTTAATACCCCTAGAATCTAATTTTGCCTCATTTTGATATTTAAAAATGCTTAAAATTTAAAATTATTAAAAATTCACTTAATTTAATAGAAATTTCAAAAACTAGTTTGAGATTCATAAATGCATATTTGTAGTACATCCGTTGCTACTTTTGGAACCTCTCCCTATCTAGCCTATCATCTCCTCTCCATCCTATCTTGTTTGGTCTCTAGAGCTCTTGTTTCTCTCCTTCACAAGTCAAAATAACAAATGACTTATCGTTTCCCTTATTTAAAAACCACTTTTAGCAATTTAAATTATTTAATTATTGTCTTGTAGATTCCTTATTTTGCCTATATATTTGTTTTACTCATCCATTTTCAAATCCATAACATACATTAGATTCATGATGATGTAAAGATTATTTTCCACTATCACATGCTTATATTCCACAAATTTCAATTTTTGTCTATTTTTTGCACTAACTTCTATAGGTTCGCCTAGTGTTATTCACATTAGATGCCTTCACTTTCTCTTGCAATCTACTTATTTATTTAAAACACTAAATTAATTAATGGTATGTGTTTTTCAATTATGTCCTTTCATTTATCTTATTTTCTACTTACTGCACTTTACTTAGCATTAGCGTTATGTGTTATTATGTTCTAACCTAAAGCACCATACTGTGTTACACTTACGTGATACATGATGAGCTTAGAATGGGGCATATGTATATACATAATATTTTTAAACTTTTATTTATTAATAACACTTTGTATCTTTTAGGAACCTATTGAGTCTCAATCTCTTTGAGTGCATGCTTTGAGGGGTACACTAGGAAAGGGGTGGGTAGACCATCGATGCTTCATAAGATTATTGCCCATTTTTACACTTGACATCTACACACTCATCTCCTAAAATCATTAACCCTAAGCTTATTATTCTCAGTCCATCCTCATTTTACTCTTTCTATCCTCCTTTTCTTTCCTTAATTCCCTTTTTTACTATCAATTGAACTAGGTTGACCATGGCTGACCCTATATAGTTTAGAATATTTTTCACTTTTTGGGTTTGTTAGCCTTTCAGCTGATCTAGCTCAAACCTAGTGAATTATCCCTAAAAACACACTTGGTTTACCATGGCTGACCCTATATAGCCAACATTTTTATAATTATTTAGGGCAAGATCCACCTATATATACAAGTTCATTTCCAACCATTTGAAGATAAAAAAGTGAAGAAGAATAAGTGTGACTGAACATCTGCTTATTGACCATTCTACTTGAGGAATAAAGATTAGAGTTCCATAATTTATTTAAAGATATAGATCTTGTCTTATTGATAAGTCTTTTGGATGCATAGATAGGTTGTGTATCCTAGAGCTGATTTGTCTTTGTTATCCTTACATACCACAATAATCTCTTGTGAAACACCTTGGCCAAGGGAGAGATTGAGGCTTGGTAGATTCATATTCAAAGGTATTTATTCCTAACTTTATTTATCCTTTATAAGAGTAGATAGATAATTTAGTTTTGCTTCTCTCCCATGCATTAGGATTTTGTATACATTGACATGAGTATATGTCTACTATGCATGTTTAGTTTAGTTATTTGTTTTGTTTCTAACCCCCACTTTATACCACAAGATTTGGTGTGCACTAGATTAGATTTAATTTCTTGTTTATTAGAATAGGTGAAATAGAAAACCTTAGGACTCTTTTAGGTTTTTTTTGTGATTATGTTAGACTATAGGCTTTTAAACCCTACATCACATGGTGTATTGTGATAAGAGATCCCCTAATCAGGTCTAACGGATCCCCATATTGGTCATGTTCCTACTTAAAAAATGTATTCTCATATATAAGTGTATGTATGCTCTATCTTCTCTAAGCTAGGACTTATTTATATACATGATGCATTTCTAATTACATACACATAGGAACTCAAACCTACTCATGCAACATGACCGCTCAAAACTATCAAACATTGTCAAAGTACAATCAAGAACATTTGGTCACAAAAATATGCATATGTAATTCTCATGAAGATAAAAAATTAATATGAACCTTTGAGACTTCTATAACATCCTAAAATTTTATGGATTCTTCAACTATGATCAAAATACCCCAAACTCATCTCTGCAATATGACTACTTAGAACTACCTATAGCTCTAAAATATAGTGATGTAAAAGTTTGTATTTAAAATTTGTAAGAGTGATTCCAAGAAATATAATTCATATTCATATCTCTTCTATGGTATCTATATCAACTTAAAATAGATATATATCAAGCTCTAGTGTCAACTATTGGTCTTATAGACCAATTTCTCAAGCCTTTCTTACATAGTGCATACTCAACTAGATAGGCCATTTTAGATTTCAAATCTCAACACCTTAAATCCATCTCTCCATATTATATCAAAAATGGATAAGTTATTTATGTATGAAAAAAAAATTTAATATACATTATATGCATAATCTAAATGTAAAGATCCTCCAACTCACTATTTTCACAAACTTACTCAGCACTGTCATTCTGCCTCAAAACATAGTCATGAAGAATGTGACTTCTAACATTTGTATAAATGATTTAAATCCAAAATGCATATATGGATATAAAATTATACCTAATGGTCATCATTAAATATTTTTTACATCTTTTATAAGCCTCCAAACACTAAAAAAACTTCTTTAAAAGTTCACTTGTACTAAATTTCATGAATAAATTAGACTTGGATGTTGTTAATGAAGGATTATAATACAGATTTTATTTTTTACCATTCTAAAATTCTCAATATTTTATTCTCTACATGCATTTATTTTACCACTAGTTTTTTAAGTTTTTGCCACAATCAGAACCTTTGACTTTGACTTGTAATAAATGCACTTGTATGAACATTCAAGACATGCCACTACCTATAGGATGATCTTCATGAAATCTACTCAAACTTTTAACTTTACACTAACTTTATCTAACTAATATTCTATTCTCTACAAGCATTTATTTACTCACTAGTCCAATGCATACACATAGTCATTTGAATTCCAACGTTCATATTTTTTAATTTCAACAACTATTTCCCAAGGCTTAAATTCAAAAGTTTATGGTACATGATAGTTTTCTATAGAAACTTTGGAGGTTTATACATTGAGATAGGAAACACTTCAAGACACCAAATTTTAAAATAAGGATCTTGGCACTATGGACAACATATCTATGAAAACTTTGACCAAGGTTGAATTTTTGAGTACCTATAATAAATAATCAAACTTGCTGGGTTATCTATATCTCCATGACATGAATTGATGGTCTACCTTCTCTTAAGCTAAAATGATGCATTATTCTCTCTCTAAAGGTAAATAAAAAGTACCAAATCCTCACTAAAACATCTATGGATGCCTCAAAATCACTTCTTTGTCCTCACTAACCTACACATATACCATATACTATCCAAGTTATCAAACACAACTTTGTGATTAAATAACTATTACCTTATGATATTATTGACATAAATGAAAACCTAATACATCAATGACCATGTTCAACATCACCCTAGTATTAGGTTTTTGTTTTTGTGTTTTGGAGTGGTAAGGCACCTCATCCTCATGCCATCTTCATTTTCAAATCCTCATCATTTGATTTTCTCCTCTAGTCCAATGCACATTTCCATTCCCTTTGAAAAATTGAATTTAAACTTATAAAATGGTCTTGTCTCCCCATGAAGATTCTGATCCATCTTGTCATAAAGCTCATATTCCTTGGAGACAAAAATTGTTTGACTTTTTCTCCTTGTACCATTGGTTAAATTTTAAGTTTATATTCCTTTAAATGGTCATGAAATTTATATTAATTTAAATGTCCATAACATTTAATATTATTTATATCCATTGGATATTGTATATTGTGACTATTTAATGAGGCTAAACTTGGTTGTTTATTTATAAGGAAGATAGGTTACAATCCTAATTTATGATTATTTCCTAATGATGAATCACATGTCATGATTCAAAATGCATCAAGCAAAACAATTATAACAAAGTTTTATCTATAAATAATGATACACACTTTTATGGAATATGAAAACATAAAAAATATTATTAAGATGAAATATCTCAAGATGTCACAAAAATCAAAGAACAATGTTTTAGTGAGACACTAAATGCTGAAATTACAGCTCTTCCTATGAATTAAAATGAGGTTATATTAGAGAGATTTATTAGTGTTGAAAATAAAAATAAGTAATAATTGAACAAAATTAAGAGTTTTTTATATTTTATATATGTTTGATTCAATTTATTCACTTGGAGACAAGTCAAATAGGTTGACAAGCAAGAAAAGAGATGATTGAACCAGAATGACACTTAAACAATAATTTGTTCTCATCTTTGTCAACCACATAGAGAGGATATAAAAAGTTTTTGTTTTGATCTAAGTATAATTTCATGTTTTAAATATTATATTTATATTTAAATTTTCTCCAAGTTCTGTTATGCATATGTTCTATTGGTTTTTTTAGTTTTCACTTTCCTCTAAGTGCTATCTTGCACATTTTTTAGTTGGTAGTTGTTTTAGTTTTTAATTAAATAAGTGATTATGCACAAGTGTTGTAATTTATTTAGGTAAGTTTAAGATTAATATTTTTTGATAATTTCATAACTCCATATCCTAGTGGACAAGTCTACTGGTCTTGAGTGTTTAATAGGCAACATCCCAACAAATTCACCAAGAATTTTGACAATTTTGCCACCATTGATCAAAGTTACTTATGTGAATTATTTAAAGAAGAATACATTAATATATTGAATAATAAATTTATTTAAAAAATATTAAAACCTTCATCTATCCAAAATCATGATCAGGCACAACTCACAAGTCCAAATTTTGGTAGAGATTTCTTTTATTCCTCTAACTAGCTAGTTGCAAGCAAGTGAAGGTAATGTTCAAATGCTAAGTACATGAAGGAAAAGAAGAGTTTATTTTAATATTATGAGGGGGAGTTATAAAAAAAATTAAATCAACATTACATGCATTTATTTTAGGTTATAGGTTCTTAAATTTATGAACAATCATTAAGAAGAATAGGTACTCTAAAATGCTTCTTAAACCTTAATGACTCAGTTTTAAGAGATATAATTGTATTTTGAGTTCATTGTTGAAAACTAAAATTTGTGTGAGATATTAATAGGTATAAATTACCTTAATAAACATTCATCAATAAAAAATTTGAGGAAAATAATGGATAAAGTTAAAGGTATAGGTATCAGGGTTTTAAGCAAGCAAGAGAGATAGTCAGGAAAGGTATTTTTGAGAGGTTTAATAGATTGTTTGAGTGTATAAAATGATTGGAATGATGAGATGGGTTATTAAAATTCATAATTAAAATATAATTAGGTATATATCTCTCATAAAAATTAATAAAATAACAAAATTTAGAACTAAAAGCATTCAAAAATGAAATTATGCAAGCTAGGAAACACCAAAAAGTACATATTTTTAGTTTAATTAAATAAAATATCTTAAAATTTGACATGGAAGTTTGTTTTGATATAATTTAATTTTTAAAATTATTTTAATTTTTTAAATATATCTTATAAGAGATAAAATGGCAAAACATAGGTCTATTCATGAAGAAAATCAGGGGTTTCTCACTAATTTACTCATAAATAGAGTTAGAAATGAGTGTTTCAAGTCCTTACAAGGGGAAAAAATAATTTTATAGTATTTATAATTAATTAATATATATTAATATATTATAATTAAATTAAAAAATTAAAAATATATTTTTCTTATTGAAAAACATCTCCAGGTCACCCTTCATGTAGTAAACAAATATTTTTTTGTGAATTTTTGTTTGGGAGTTTGGTGAAGAGTTATGAAGATTTTAAAAAATTTAAATTTTTTATATATTTATACATATATGATTAAAATATTATTAGTTTTTTTTTAGGATTTTAACTCATTTTAGATCTTTTAATCTAAAATAAAGTTTTTTGAGGCCTAGAGAGCACAAAATGACATTAATTAGAGTTGTATGTAGATTTTAAAGCTAAAAATTTGTTTCAATTTATTTTAAATAATTGTGATTATTTTTAAATATTATTTATACTCATTAAATATTAAAAAAATTCAAATTATTCAAGTTACAGGTTCTCATAGTGCTTTCAAGAAGCTTATCAAGTTGTAGAAGATAGACATATCCAAGAAGAATTAGTATGGAAACCTATGGTTATCATAATAAAAAGAAATATTATATTTCATGAATAATTAAACATAAAAATGCTTATATATATTTAAATTATGTTCCCCATTTATGTAAATTTATTAAAGTCAAGTCAAACATAAGAAGCCTTCAAGGAGCCCTAGAAAAGTGGAGTTTAAAACATGTAAAAGTGGAGAAGTTGAGTTGAAGTATTGGTTAATATTTGAGTCCATATTTTAATTAATTATAATTTTTATAGAATAAAAATGAAATATATCTCCTATTATTTCCCCCTTTTAACTAAATTTATAAAGTCAAGAAGTCAAACATGCATGGAAGTTAGAAGTGAGATAATTGAAGTCAAACTCCAAGTTACAAGTCAAGAAGCTCAAATAAAACTCCAAGATATAAATAAAAGTAATTGAAGTAAAAATTAAAGATGAATGAAAGATTATAAGGTGTTAAATAAATATTAAAAAGAGTTAAAAATATCCACAAGGAGTTAACTAAAGATAGTCAAAGATCTCTTCAAGTTGAAGACTATTCAAACACATGCAACAACTTTTGACTTTTCAAAAATTAAAACTACATTATCTCTTTAATTTAAACACAGTATTACAATTAAAATATGTTTAAACTCAAATTATATGTTTTATTATTATTTTAATTAAAGCTTGAGTTGGTTTTCAGTTAGTGGAGTTGAAGTAAAAAGTGAACTATGACTAAACATGGACTCATTCCTAGCTTTGAACTTCTTATCTTTTTTTTCTCTTATTTTTAATATATGTAAATTAATTTTTGAATGAATAAATTGGATTATTCCTTTGTCATATATAAACTCTACCAAAATTTGGATTACTTCACCTTTGAAGTAATAAGGAGCTATTTTTTCCTCCATTTTGAAGCTATTCACGAAGTGTGTTATTAATATTCATTGATGTAACTTAGTAAATGGATGATTTTTATATGTTTATTTATAAATTATTTACCATTATATATCAAATAACAACTCTTATATGTCATATAAAGTGTATAAATCTAATTTCTACCTAATCTGGAAGTGAATTTAACCATTGATCATTCCATCCAAGCTAGTGTGAGTATCTGTCAAGACCTTTATGTAAAATAATGATGTAAGAGCCATTGTATGAAGATGAAGTGAATGTGTAAAAATTATTTATCTTCCATAATGTGTTTAGTATAGACATAATTGACCTTAAAATTGGTATATCACACCAATTTTTTAGTTTTAGTTTTCATTTTCATTTTCAACTTTAGTATTTTTCCTTCTACCCTTTTCCTAGTAAAAAAACACAAAATTAGAGTTTAGAATGGAGATTATCTCAAATATAAGGTCCCACACCTTAGAGAGTTTATATTGTATCAATAGTATTGAGTACATGAACATGATCTTGTAAAGGTGCTCTTCTGAGTGATAACATGTCTTTTAGTTTCCTTTTCTCATGAGTTGCATTGTAATATTGTGGATATGAACCAGTATTCCTCATGAATTCCTTTTGATTTTATTGACTTGTTATTTTCCAATGAAGTTTTTACCCTCTTGAGTTTTTATTTTATAATTTTCAGTGTAATATCATGGATATGACTAGGCCTTTCTCACAAATATCATTTTTACCATTTTTATTTAAACATGATTTGTTTACTCTCTTGAATTTTTATTTTGTGAGTTGTAGTGTAAGACCATGGATAGGACTAGACTCTCCTCACAAATACCATTTTTAACTTTGTTTCACCCTTTTGGGTTTTCTCTTTTATGAGTTGTAGTGTAAGATCATGGATAAGACCAAGCCCTTATAAAATCACCATCATTATTTAATTCAGTGTTATTTTTTTTGAATGTTAAGAATTGGCTACAAGTTTGTGATCCCTTATTCTCAGCTTTGGATTTTATTTATTTTGTAGATAAAACTTGAAAAACAAATATTTTTAACATGTTCCCCTACACTTCCATTCATTATTATGATAAGGAATCATACTTACCTATCATTGTATCCCTTTTTATCTTTTCCACATTTTTTGTAAATTGAAGTAATTCAAAAAAATTCAATTTTCACTCCCTCTTGATTTCCTTTTATTTTATTCCACTTTGGATAAAATAAATTCGAAATCAAGATAACATTTTAATTTTTAAATAAATTAACAAGACTCTTAGACACCATACTCTCTAATTTATCTTTCTTAATAACCAAGTCCAAAATTTTCAAATGATAGTTATCTTTACCACCCATGTTTGGTTATCTGCATCCATATGGAGGAGGAATAGAAAAATCTATAAAAATTTAAAATACAAATCATTTAAAACAAATTTTAATGATCAAAAGGCAACATACAAGTCAAAAATCAAAATTACACTAAAATATGTGATTCATAACCCATCTCTTATCTCCAATCAAAGCTCAACCTCCATAATTGGCCTAATGATAGAGTTAAGGTCCCTTGGCGTGTAGTAGGCCAGTAGATTGGAATAGGAGAATTCAAAATAATATATGGTGCTACCTAATTTCACACATAAGTACAAAATATTCATAGTAGATTGAGGCTCTATAAGGGGTCCTAAAGAATGGGGAATATGTTGTAAAAAGGTAGGTACATTTTACTTTTCATTCATATAGTCTTCATGGGATAATATTCATACTTCATTTGATGACCCAATATTTATATGGTTAGGAAAAGTTAATCAGTCCTTAATGTCTAAAGTCCTCTTGTTTTGAAAAACCTAATATAAGTGCCTTGAATTTGATAAAGAATTTATCTACCTTGCTTTTTCCTTCATTTTCTCCACCACCCATTTCATTTCCCCCCTTGACAAGAAAGTTTGATTCTAAATATATTTTCCTACTTATATATTTCCTCTACTTCACATCTTAAAATCATGCTAGCACTACTTTGTTTTAGTTTTATCTATCTTTAGAATAAAACTGTATGCTTGAGTGATTATTGATTACCTTCTTTACACCATTGCTTTATATTTTAAGACTTATTTTGAAGATTTACATTGTTATACCACCTTTTTTTGGATAATTACGTCCATTTTTATTTTTAATTAATTTTTACATTATTGAGTGAGGTTGGATTGTTACTTATTACTCACAAATGTTATTTTTTCTTTCATGCTCTTTTTCCTTTGATGATTGAGTAAGGTTTGTTACTACTCACTCATCAATGTTGTTTTACCATTTCTTACCTATCTTTGTTTAAGTAAAGATTGACACTGCTTTCACATTGATGTTTGATTACCATTTTTACTTGTATCCATGGTTTGAATTGGTTTGTTTTCCTTTCTTACTTAAAGTTTACTTGTTTGAGTTTTTTGGTCATTTAGTATCTTTGGCTTTTCGATTACCTAATTTAATCTAAATTTGACTTAGTCATTTAGTTCTAACTTAACACTTATCACCCCAGATTCTCAAAATTTTAATTACATCTCACCTAAACCATATTGGTTAGCTTATCTTTCCTACATTTTTTTGCTCTTTAGTTTTGTATCTTTGGGTTTATCCAAAGCAATCTCTATGCCCTCCACTATCAAAATTACAATCACGTCAAATAACCATCCAACAATAAAGGTAAGTCAAGGTATGCATACATTACTTTTATTTTTTAGTTATTTCCCTTTCAATAATTTACTTTAGTTATTTTATGATTTAAAATAATACAATTATTTAGCTTCAACATTGTGTTTCACTATGTTCTTTTTTCTAAGCACCATCCCATGTTGCACTTCGGTGTCTGTTATCACTCAAAAGTGCACCCTTGCTGAGAACATGTGCCTTTTATCTCTTTCATTGATACAATGGAAAATATAAAATATATAAGGAATTATAATTGGAGAGAATATCCAAATGAAGGGTTTGTTCCCTTTGGTATACTCACCCAGTTCTATTTAAACTATCTAATTCTGTGCTTTCTTAACTAAGAAAAGGGTAGAATAAGCAATGCTAAAGCTAAAAATGGAATTAAAAATTGAAAATTTGAGTGATGAACCAATGTTGAGGTTAATTATTCCTATAATTGACACACTTTATAATATAAATAAATTTCATGCATTCAATTAATATTTATACAATTATTTTTGAATAAGTATTTTACACAGAGATCTTGGCAGATACCTACACTAGCTTGGGAGGAATGAACAATGGTTGAATTCACTTCTAGATTAGTTATAAATTAGAATTAGACACTTTATATTACCTAAAATAATATTAATTTTATGAATTAAGGTGATATATTCAAATATAAATATAGAAAAAATAATCATTCACTAAGTTTTATCAATGAAATAAGAACACATTTTATGAATAGCTTGAATATGGAGGAAAAATTTAACTCTTTATTACTTCAAAAGTGAGGTAGTACAAATTTTGGTAGAGTTTAAATAATTTAAAATAATAATATCATCATAATAATTAAAAATTTAATGTACATATATAAAATAATAATAAAGAGAAGACAATAAATTCTAGATGAGTCCACATGTAAGTCTTAGTTCACTCCTGCTTCAACTAAAAATTCAACTCAAAATTAAAATCCACATTAAAATAAATTTTTAATTAAAAATATTATACAATTTAGCATTTAATTTTTAACATTATTTCTTGTAAAATTTAATTTTAGGAGAGAGATGGAGTGTTGAGAAGTCAAAGGGATCTTCATGCATCTTGAATCCTGAGTCAACTCCCTATGATCTTGCATGCAAATTTTGATCTTATCTAGTTAAATATTTGTGAAATTCAGTTAAATAATATTTATATTTAATTAATATTAAATTTATACTTTATTTAACTTCACTTTAATCTTGAGTTGACTGAATTTATCTTGACTTCACACCTGGAGTTCAACTTGAACTATCTTGCATTAAACCTACATGCATGTTGACTTTTTTAAATTTGGACCAAAGGGGGAGTAATAATAAATGGATTGAATGATTATTTTATTATTAATATTTTGAATGAAAACATGGTCTCAAATTTTTACCAGAACTCAAACTCAACTTCTCTATTTTGCATGTTTTGAACTCCACTTATCTTGACTTACAACTTTGACAAGCTTCTTGAATGCACTATGAGAGCAAAAAAACTTATGGATATTCATAATTAGAATATAAAATGAGAAAAAATATTATTTTAACATAATAACTATGATGGAATATACCTTCAAACAAAATTTTAGCTTTAAGCTCCATGTGCAAATCCAAAAAATACCACTTTATGTTCTGTGATGCTCTCTTATTCTCAAGAAAACCTGATTTGGAATAGGGGCTCTAAAATCAGTTTAAATAATAATAAAACACTTGTCATATAATTTTTGGATAGTTATAAATGGGTAATACCTATAAATTTTTTAAAATCTTCAAAAACTTTCACCAAACTTCCTAAGAAAAATTCACAAAAAAGTGCTTGCTTGTTGCCCTAGGGATAATCTGGAGAAGTTTTTCAATAATATGAGCCTATTTTTAATTGGTTTTAATTGAATTATAATTTATTTATACCTTTAAATTAATTATTAACACTATAAAATCATTTTTTTTTCATTAGAGGGACTTGAAACATCCATTTCCAACTACATTTGTGAGTAAAAAAGTGAAAAAACCTTCATTCCCTTCATGATCAGAACTGTACATTAAAATTTATATCTCATAAGGTATATTAAGGAATTTAAAACAATTTTAAATATTAAATTACATAACAACAAACCCACATATAATTTTTTAAGAGTTTTCATTCAAAAAAACTCAAAATATGAAGAAACCTTCATTCCCTTCATTATCAGACTTGTATATTGAAATTTTATATATCATCAAGTATATTAAGTAATTTAAAATAATTTTAAATATTAAATTACGTAAAAATATAACACTGTGTGAAATTAAAATATTTTTCATTTTAAAAAACTCAAAATATGTATTTTTTGGTGTTGACTAGCTTGCCCAATTTCATTTTTGAATACATGTAGATCTGTGTTTTTCCATTGTATTGAATTTTATGAGGCCTAAATATCTCATTTTTTTTAATTAAGATTTTTAATAACCTTTATTATCATTTAAATAATTATATGTGCTCAAACAATCACTTAAACCTCTCAAAAATTATCTTTTTTGACTATCTTTCTTGCTTGCTTAAAATCTTAATGCTTGATCCTTTGCCTTTATTCATAATTTTCCATGAAATTTTATTTTAATAATGTGTATAAAGGTATTATATTCCTTTAAATTATCATAAATCCTTTATTTTACAACAAATAACTAAAATATGCAAACATATTGCTTAAAGTCGAGCAAATGAGGGTTTAAAAAGGGTTTTAGAGCACATGTTCTTCTTAATGATTGTTCATTAAATTAAGACATTGTAACATAAAAAATGGATGTAATATTTAAGTAATATGAGCCCAAATATCCCCCTAATAGCATTGTATACAACTCCTTTTCACCTTCATGTACTGAGCATCTAAAAATTACCTTCACTAGTTTGCAAATAGCTACTTAGAGGAATAAAAGAAACCTCTATCAAAATTTAGACTTGTGAGTTGTTATTGAGCATGATTTTGGCTTGATTAATGTTTTATGATTCTTTACATATATTTTATGATATTTATTATATGAATGTATTCTTATTAAAAACTTGCACATAAGCAATTTTGACTAATGATGACAAAATTATCAACATTCTTGAAACATTTGCTGGGATGTTTGCATGATAAACACTCAAGACTAGTAGCTCTATCCATTAATTTATGGAGTTATAAAAATATCATCAAAATTTAAATTTAAATTTTATTTTTTAATTAATTAAAACACTTATGCATAAGCATTTATTGAATTGAAAACTAGAATAACTACCAACTAAAAGATGTGCAAGATAACATTTAGATGAATTGAAAACTAAAGCTACTAACAAAACATGTGAATAAAAACACTTGGAGTAAAATTAAATCTAAAAATAATATGTATAATCACTCAAAATCTACTAGGATAAAATAAAAAATATCTCAAGTCCTTTCTATGTGGTTGATGAAAATGACTAACAAGCTACTATGTGAGTGCCATTCTGGTTGGATCATCTCTTTTCCTACTTTTCAACCTCTTTGGATTGTCTCCAAGTGAATCAATTGAATAAAATATACATATAATATAAAAAAATCATCATATGGTTCAATAATCACCTCATATTTATCTTCAATATTGAGAAAGCTATCTGATGTAACTATATTCTGATCAATAAGAATAGCTGCAATTTCAACCTTTAGTGGCTCACTAGAACAATGTTCTTGGCTTTATATCACATATTTAGATATGCCATATTATTTTTCAACTTCTGAAATTTTTTAAATATCTTGAGGGAGATCCAAATACTAATGACACTCTTCATCAAAAGATTTTTTATCTTCACTTGTAGCTTCTTCCTCTTTACTTAGTTCATGCATAGGGTTGATACCTTTTGAAACCACTACTACAATCTCACTAAATTCTGTCATATATTCTATAAAATATTCACGATAGAATTCTTAAGGTTTACATGCTATCATAATTTGATTTTTTAATGGCTCCTCAAGGGATATAACATGATCTCCTTCTATGCCAAATTGAAGTTTATTTGACCAACACAACTCTTGATCATCCTCTCTTAAAAAATTCTCTTCACCTACATGTTCTTATTTTTCCTTCCATACAATAAGTTTTCCTTTAAAAAGAGAGATGTTGGGAGGGTAAGAGGTTCCATTTGGTGACATAGGAATATAGGTCATTATTGGTTGATCTTGAACTTGAGGCTTTGGAATTGAAGAGGTATTACTAAGGCTTTTATTCAATATTTCTTTAACTAAGGGAAATAAAATTATTTTATAAATTCTTCATGCTTATTTTTCCACTCAAAAATCAACCTTTCACATTCTAATATGCCTTGATATTCATGGACAATTTCAATTTGAGGGATAGGTAAAGGGATAAAAAAACTTGGAAACTTTCTTAGTTTGGCTTCAATAATTTTCTCCTTCCCTTGATTTTGGATATGCATGGGAAAAGGCTATTTCTCAAGAGTAAGCATGAAATAATAAGGGGTATTAGTCCAAGAAGGTTTACAAGATGGAATGGTCTTAGGTCTCTAGAGAAGAGTGAGTAAAGATTGTATAGCCTTATTATATCTCTTCAATGAGTCTATCTCTTGTTGATGTATATAGACCTAATATGCAAGCTCTTCCTATTTCATATTGTATTCTTCATCTTCCCTATAAATATCCATACATTGTTCCTAAAATTCAAATATTATCTCTTGCACACTCTTTTTAAGTTGATTGGAAAGAACATGATTTTGCCAAGATTGATTGGAAATATGATTAGAGGTGGGAGGAGGTTAAATATCATGATAATACTAATATTATTCAGACATAAATATATAAAAAATAATCATTTAATAAGTTATATCAATGAATTAATAACACACTTCAT
Source organism: Torreya grandis (assembly GCA_037957365.1). NCBI lineage: Eukaryota > Viridiplantae > Streptophyta > Pinopsida > Cupressales > Taxaceae > Torreya > Torreya grandis. Next base: position 1,840,875 of record JARHVA010001949.1, read on the forward strand.
GAACAACTTGAAGATGAAGGAAAAATTCAACTCTTTATTACTTCAAATGTGAGGTAGTACATATTTTGTTATAGTTTCATTAATAAAACTACAAAATATCTCAATAATCATTAAAAAATTAATCTAAATATATAAAAAAATAATAGAGAGAAGATAATAAGTTTCAGATGAGTCCACATACAAGTCCCAATTCACTCCTGCTTTAACTGAAAATTGAACTCCATCATCAAATCCACTTTAAATTAAACCTATTATCCAATGTGTCATTTTATTTTAAATATTATTTCTTGTAAAATGGAATGATAAGAGAGATAGGGAGAGTTTAAAATTCAAAGGGCTCTTCATGCATCTTGAATCTTGAGTTAACTCCCTGTGATCTTGCATGTAACTTTTGATCTTCTTTAGTTAACTCTTTGTGGTATTTAGTTAAATCCTCTTGGTTTTTAATGAATATTAAATTTATAATTTATTTAAATTCACTTTAATCTTGAGTTTATTAAACTTATCTTGAATTCACACTTGGAGTTCAACTTGAGCTATTTTGTATGCAACCTGCTTGCATGTTGACTTTTTTAACTTTTCCAAATTTAGCCTAAAGGGGGGAATAATAATAAAGAGATTGAATGATTTTTTTTATAGTTATTGTTTTTAATGAAAATATTTCCTCAAATATTGACCAAAACTTTAACTCAATTTTTTTATTTTTGTATGTTTTGAACTCCACTTATCTTGACTTGTAACTTTGACAAGCTTCTTGAATGCACTGTAAGAGATAGAAAATTTATAGATATTAATAATTTTAATATATAAGGAAAAAATATTATTTTAAAATAATCCTCATGGTGTCACATACCTTAAAACAAAATTTCATCTCTAAACTCCATGCATAACTCCAAAAAACACCATTTTATGCTCTATGATGCTCTCTTGTTCTCAAGAAACCCTGATTTGGATTAGGGGGTATAAAATGAATTTCAGACATGAAAAAATAATATTATAGTTTTATGATAAGTATAAATGTGATATAATTGGAAAATTTTGAAAATATCTAAAAATTTTCACCAAACTTCGTAAGAAAAATTCACAAAAAGTGTTTGCTTGCTACTTTGGGGATGACCTAGAGATATTTTTCAATAATATGAGCCTATTTTGAATTGGTTTTTATTACATGATAATTTATTTATACCTATAAATAATATATTAAAACTATTAAATCAATTTTTTCTATTGGAGGGACATGAAACACCCATTTCCAACTCCATTTGTGAGCAAAAAAGTGAAGAAACCTTCATTCCCTTCATGATCAGACCTGTATATTGAAATTTTCTATCTTTAAAAAACTCAAAATATGCACTTTTTAGTGTTGACTAGCTTGTCCAATTTCACTTCTAAACACTTGTAGGTTTGTGTTTTATAATTTTATTGAGTTTTATGAATCTTAAATACCTAATTATTTTTTAATTATGACTTAAAATAACCCATGATATCATTATAATAATTTTATGTGCTCAAATAATCACTTAAACCTCTCAAAAATTGCCTTTTTTGATTGTCTCTCTTGCTTACTTAAAATCCTAATGCTTGATCCTTTGCCTTTATTCATAATTTTACATGAAATTTTGATTTAATAATATATATATATATATATATATATATATATATATATATAAAATTATTATATTCCTCATAATTTCTTATAAAACCTTTATTTTTCAACAAAGAACTCAAAAATGTAAACATACTATGTAAAACCAAGTAAATGAGGGTTTAAGAAGGGTTTTAGAGCACCTATTCTTATTAACGATTGTTCATAAAGTTAAGACACTATAACCTAAAAAAAGACATGTAATATTGAGGTAATATGGGCCCATAAATCTCTCTAATGATATTTTATCCAACTCCTCTTCACCTTCATGTATCGAGCATCTGAAAATTGCCTTCACTAGCTTGCAAATAGCTAGTTAGAGTAGTAAAAGAAACCTCTATCAAAATTTGGACTTGTGAGTTGTTAATAAGAATTATTTTGGAATGATTAATATTTTATTATTATTTTAATAAATTTTTTTATCTTTAATCCATGAATTGAGTCTTCTCTAAAACCTATACATAAACAACTTTGACTAATGGTGATAAAATTGTCAACAATGACATGTGATGAACTTCGAGTGGGTCATATGTATACACTTAATATTTTAAAAATTTAAAAATTAATGATGATTTTTATATTGAAATAATACATTGATTATTAATCTCTCTAAGTGCACACCTTAAATGGTACACTGGTAAAAGGTTGGGCAGACCATTGGTGCTTCGTAGGATTGTTGTCCCCTATACTACCACTTGTTATCTACACAACCTTCTCCTATGAACTTACCTAAGATTTGTATCCTCTATTTCACACTCCTTTTAGAAATTAACCATATTAATTATCTACTTCTTAAACCTAAAAACTCTTTTTGACATTTATCATACACTATTAGCCTAGGCTGACCCTATATTCCAATTGTTAAAAGCACATTATGGGTCTAGGTTGGCCTTGGCCGACCTAGATTGGGACCTAACTTATTTTTATCAATTAATGATACAAATTAAAATTGGATATAATCTATTGGTGATTTTTTTTTAAAGGTTTAGGGTTAGATTCATCTATATATACACATTCATTTTGCCATTTCTTAGAGAGAGAACAAAGTTAATTATTCATTTGTGCTTCTTTACAATCTACTCTTTGACCATTCTACTTGAGGAGTTATTACTTAGGGTTTATACTTGGATAAGAATATTTCCTTGTGAAAATTATTGGATGCTTATGTCTTTCTTAGTGATCCTTAAAAACCAAAACAAGCTCTTTTTTGAACACCTTTGGCTAAGGGAGAGATTGAGTCTTGATAGGTTCATATTCAAGTATCTCTAAATTTGCTCCTCTATTTTAGTAGATAGAAGTAACATAAGTAATGAATTTTGAATATATTTATCTCTCCATGTATTAAATTTTTATCTATACATAACTTAAATAAAATTATCCTATGCATGTTTACTTTTTATGTTTATTACCCCCACTTTGTGCCACAAGCTTTGGTGAGCACTAGATTATATTTTACTTTGTGAATATGAAAGCATAGGACCTAACTAGGGTTATTGCATGGTTTTAATTGAGTAGAGGATTTGGAACCCTCTCAGTGATGTTATTGTGGTAAGAGATCCCTTAGTTAGGTCTAGTGGATCCATCTTAGTCATGACCCTGAATATATAATGTATCAATAATCAGAAGTGTGTTAGAATAATTAATTAATCATAACCTACTGTAATAAATGTCTCAAGGTATTACACCTTGCTTGACCTAGGTTAGTTAGATGAGGTGTTTTATATATGTATTATTAGTTATTATGAGTCATAATATCCTACACATTAGGAGATCTTATCTCACTTAGTATTGTATAAATAAGTACCTTTTGTAGTGATTTTGTTAATTCAATTCCATTTTGGATTTCATTTAGTACCAGAGTAAGAAATTATCAAGGAGTATTTTTCAAAGCATTATAGATTAAATGGAGATTGAGATCAAGATTTGTGTGATCCTTAAATGCATCATGATGATCTAATTTCAGCCATCCCAAGCTGAACACTATTAGAATTATGGTCAATTCTATGAAATGATAATAATTATTTTGTAGGCAATTTTTTTTTCTTTGAAAAATTTTAGCCATAATTATATTAAAATATGGGCACACTACAATCATATTTTGATAATTTTTTAGAGGGTTTGAATTAAATAGTTCATTTTCACATATAGATTATTGTTTTCAAATAAATATAATTGATATTCAAATTTAATTTAATCTATGTTATTTTGTTAGAGATTCTTAAAGATCTTCATAACACCATCATAAATCTAAAAACTATTTAAAATATTGGCTAGTTTTGATAAATTTTTATTTTAATATCAATTTTTATTGATATTGGTTGCCATAAGGATCATTTGAATGTTCATGCTTGTTGATCATTGCAAGGCATTGAAGATTTTTTATCTTTGCATTTGACTCTTTTGTTACTAGCTCCAAGACAAACTCTCTATTAGCCAATGAACCTACTATTACTCTTTCATCTAAAATATTTCATTTATTTGGTATCTAACGATGTGAAAAGATAAATCTATAGATTTGGTGAGGTTGGTGTTTATCTCCACTACTTCCAAGTTTGGCATTGGATCACCAGCTTGGTATCTCTTTTCTTCATTTATTTTCTAGATCTTGGAGTTGGAGAGATAGGCATTGGATCTGAGATAGGCATCCTTTTTTTTTACTGTTGCATTGGATATTTTATGTATTTATTTTACCATGGTGTCACAATATCTAACAAGGTGTTTGAGGAATATTTTGTAGATTGGCATTGAAGTTTCCAATTAGATTTAAATATTCATTTTTTTTGGTTTTGCCTCAACCAGTAGTGTCCCACCCTACATTAAGATCTGAATTAAGCATTGAATTTTGCATTAAGATTCCTTTGGTGACTTTTTCAGACTAAGCATTGAATTTTGGCTAAGTATTGAAGTTTGGATCCATTCTTTTCTTTTTTTTTTGTAGATTTGTCCTTGTTATTTCTATATTGAAAAGACTACGCTAAACCTTCTTGATTTTTGGGTTAAAACATATTGAAGGTTTTTACCAGATCTACACTCTCTTATTTTCTACATTAGAAAAAGAGAGATGCATTGGCATAAGGTGTGTGTTACTTTTCTATTGCTATTTTCCCTAAAAGTGCTGCATTGAAATCTGCCTTCAAAAATAATAATTTATTTTGTTTAATTGCCTTTTGCTATCAAGTTTTCACTTTCTAGGAATAGATCTGAGTTTTGAGTGAAAGACAACTAATTTAGGCATTTTCCAAAGCAAAAACAACTGTAATTATCTTCCTTATTCTCTCTGTACACAACCATTTTTTTCCCCTTACTAGCTGTAATTTTTGTCTAAAGAGGAAGTAAAACTCATATGAATGCATCCCAGGGTAATCAAGAAGACTATCTTTCACTTCCATTGGATTTTATAAGTTCATAGAAAAATTATGGTTCTAAGGAGTGGTTGCATGAATATATTCTTTTTTGTTTTGGCCTCAAAAATTAATTTATAATTTTTTTAAATTAATTTGACCCATTTTTACTGGAAATCAAAACACTTATAAATTTTAATTCGTAACTTGAATTTGAGTTCCATTTTTTTTCAAAAGTGCATATTTTTTTATTCTCTATCTATTGGAGTCATTAAATTGTAAAAATTTAATATTAAAATTGTAACCTCTTTTGCTCTTTAGACATATTTTCAGTTGAAACTAATGTGTAATTTTCCATTGCTTTTTTGGACACATATTTGGTAGATTCCAACACCCATTATGTGTGATTTTTCATCTATGTATATGTATTTTTGCATTTTATTTACATTTTTTAAATGCACTTTTCATTTCTGCACTCAACAAGACACTTGGAATTTGTCATACATAACTTACATAATGTTTGGTTCTAGACCACATTTTATGATTTCCAACACACAATTACTTTCTGGTGACAATTATGTAGCATGGAAAAAAAAGTAAAAACACATCTTGAGTTTGATGACATTTGGTCATTTATAGAAGGCACATGGATCAGACATGCAATAGGTTTTTATCAACAACAAAAATATGACAAGGCTAATAAAAAAGATAAATTAAAAATCATATTTGAAGTTTTGGATGAGGTACAACCTAATATCTATAGTGATAAAATTATAAAATATGCTTGGGATAAGCCTAAAATAATATATGAAGCTAAGAATCAAAATTAGATCTAACATCCTCAGAGTTAATTATACACTCTCAAGCTCAAATCAGATGAAAAGGTAGAAGTATTTCTTAGAAGAGTTGAGACTTTGTGGGCTTTACTTCAATATTTGGGAAAATTGGTGATAGATGACTCTTTAGTCCCTATAGACCTTAGAGAACTGACCCTTATATATAGGATCTTTGTGACCACAATGTCACATGAAAAAAACCAGCATTTGAGGTGTTAATAAATTTGTTGAAATAAGAGGAAGCTATTCATAATTCAGAGGAAGTAGATGATGAGCATGCACTCAAATAAAATCAAAAGGGGAAGAAATCCATGAAGGGTATGAAGAAATTTCCAAAGTCGAATAAACAACAAAACCAACAAGGGAATAATTCACACTCTTAAATCATGTCAAATTTGTGAAAAATAGGGACATGACTTGAAACATTGTTGATACTTTTTAATAGGGCTCATCAAGAAAGAAGCCATCTTTAAACAAGTCACCACAAATAGAAAAGAAGCAACCACAAAAATAAAATAGGTGGAAACAAAAAAAATTTAAGCCTAAACAACATGGCAATGTTGTTGAAGACAATGATTCTTCAAATGAGGAATATGGCTTAACTATTCAAACTAATGAGTCTACCAATCATCCAAGTGTAGTTTGGTATGTTGATTCAAGACCAACCATACACATGATAAGGAGAAAATAATGGTTTTATACTTTGACAAAAATAGAATCAAAGGGGAATGTTTCACTTGGAGATGATACCTCATATATAGTACAAGGTAGTGGTGACATCAAACTTCAACTTGGAAACAAGAATTGTAAAATTTTAAATGTTCTTTATGTTCCAAGACTTATAAAAAATATGTTATCTATTAATTATCTACTTTAACACAACCTCATGGTTGAATTTGATAACCAAAATGGTCAAAATTTTTGCCACATCAAAGACAAGTCTAGGCATTTCAAAGTGATTGCCAAGGCTTCCAACATTGGCAAATTTTTTAGCTTGATTTTGTTCAAAATTATCATCAAGAACTTGTGGTCAAAGATATAAAACTATGCAATTTATGGCATAGAAGATAAAGTCACTTGAGTTATGGTTATTTGGTTAAATTGAGTAAACAGGATATGGTTCGTGGTCTTCCTAAACTCAAGCAATCTTCTGATAAATGTATTAGTTGTTTAGCAATAAAATAATGAAGAGATCCCTTTGTAAATATTGAGTATCAGTAACTTGGTAAGTTGGACTTGGCACACACCAATATTTATGGACATTTTACTCCCAGTCTTAGATGATATAAATACTTCTAAATTTTTGTTGATGATTACTCATGAAAAATATGGGTATATTTATTGAAGATTAAGGATCAAGATTTTAAAGTCTTTAAATAATTCAAGGACATGGTTGAAAATGAAACTAGTAGGAAAATAAAGACCCTCCACTCATATTATGGGGTGGAATATACTAGTAAACAATTTTCAACCTATCTCAGTGTGAATGGAATCAATCGACAATTGATAGATCCATATTCACCTCAACAAAATGGAGTTACAAAACAACATAATAGAGCCATTGTGGAAATTTTTTGTAGCATGGTTAAGGATGCAAAATTACCTAATACATATTGGGTATAAGCTTATCACACTGCAGTCTACTTATTGAACAGGTCACCCACCAAAGCTCTTAATGGAACCACACATGTCATGAAGCTTGGACATGGAATAAACCAAATGTAACTTCAAGTTTTTGGTTTCAAGACATATATTCATGTTCCTAATAAGAAAATCAATAAGTTGGATAAGAAAAAAAATAAATGTATTTTTATGGGATACAGTACATTCAAAGGCATACATGATCCTTGATCTAGAAACAAAGAAGGTACTACTTAGTAGAGATGTAGAGTTTGATGAAAAGAGTGGAATCAATCCACCTTCTACATAGGCAAATCATACAAGCAAAATTCTTGTAATATTTTTAGATAGTGATGGTGAAAGTGAAAAGGAATATGGTCAAATAGGACCTCCAACACCACTACCTATAGTTTAGTGTATGCCCAAGTGGTATACAAGTATTATACGAGATGTTAACTTGAATGGAGTACCAAATACATCCACTTCAATACCAAGGACTCGAAGCATGGCTTGAGAAAGGTTAATATGGCCCTTATGAGTATTGTGCAAAAAACATATGAGCCCTCTACACTAACAGAAGCCCTATAGTCTAGACCTTGGAAAGATGCCATGGATGTAGAATATTAGTCACTGATGAAGAATAACACTTGGAAGCTTTTTGAACTTCCACCATGGAAGAATCCTATTGAATGAAAATGGGTATTTAAGACCAAGTATAAATAAAATGGTAGTATTAATAAAAATTAGACAAGGCTTGTTTAAAAAGGGTATGCTAAAAAAGAAGGCATTGACTATGAGGAGACTTTTGCTCCCATAGCTAATATAAAGACTATCAAATGGTTTTTGCTATGGTTGCATAGTTTGGATGGAAAGTCCATCAAATAGATGTAAAAAGTGCCTTTCTCAATGGAGGTTTGAAAGAAGTCTACATGACTCAACATGAAGGATTTGTGGCACCTAATTAGGAACAAAAAGTATGTAGGCTTATCAAGTCTCTCTATGGGCTAAAATAGGATCCAAAATCTTAGTACATCAAGATTAATGAGCATCTCATACAACATGGATTAAATAAGATTTAATATGATCCTAATCTATACCTTAAACAACATGGGGGAAGTTTATTATAGTGATTGTTTATGTCAATGATCTAGTCATCATTGGTAGCATAGTGAAGATGATAGATGTAACTAAGAATGATATCAAGTGATTGTTTGACATGATAGATATTTTGATACTACACTATTGTCTTGGTTTGGAGGTATGGAAAAAGGAACATTACATTTTTTTATAGATGAAGTATACCAAAACATTGCTCAATAAATTTAGGATAATGGACTACAAGCCTATTTTAACACCTATGGGGATAAGAATTTAGTTGTCTCATATAGATCCATCACCAGAATTAAATGCAACTTTCTATCAACAGTTGATTGGGAGTCTCATTTATTTGACATATACTAGGCTAAATATTAGCTATGTTGTCAGCTATCTTTGTCAGTTTATGGAGTAACCAAAGGTGGCACATTGGAAAGAAAAAAAGTAGGTATTGAGATACATCAGAGGTACAATTGAGTATGGCCTAGAGTACAAGAATAATGGTAAGTTCTTGATAAGATACATAGATGCATATCATGCAGCTTCTATTGATGATAGGAAATCTACTTCTAGATTTGTGTTCTTTCTAGGATTTGGTCCAATTTCATGGGGAAGTAAGAACTAGAATTGTGTTTCTATATCTTCCATAGAGGTATAATATCATGAACAATAGGAGCTATCTATGAAATGATATGGATATGTCATATTATTTCAAGACTTGAAGTTCCACAGACTCAGCCTACAATTCTAAATTGTGACAATCAGGGTATTATACATCTTATTACAATCTAATGTTTCATAAGAGAGACAAACACATAGAGGTTTAGATTAATTTTATACATGAACATATTCAACAACACAACATATATTTCTAGTATTACCCCACTCAAGATCAGTGTGAAGATGCCTTCATGAAGTCACTTACACATGATAAGTTTGAGGCATTTAGAAATTCTCTCTTCTTCTCTTCATATATGATCAATTAAGGGGTAGAATGTTAGAATAATTAATTAATCCTAACCTATTTTAATAAATGTCTCAAAGTATTACACCTTGGTTGACATAGGTTAGTTAGATGGGGTATTTTTTTAGATGTGTGATTAGTTATTGTGAATCATAATCTTTTATAGATTAGGAGATCTAATCTCACTTAGTATTGTATAAATAAGCACCTATTTTAGTGATTTTGTTAATTCAATTAATTTAATTCCATTTTGGATTTCAAAGTGGAAAAAGGATTTATATTCTTTGAGTTAGGATTGATTAATAGGTTAGTTGTTTTTTATTTATATATAGATTTCCATAGAGATAAGCATTTTAGATAGTTCGAATTAGTTTAAAAATCAAGAAGATAAGTGCCCAAAGTGAAAATAAATCCAAGGGCTAGAAGAATGCTTGGATAAGGGATAAAAGAAGTAGTAATGAAGTAAAATCAAAGAATCTATATACAAAGGGAAAATGAAAGTAGTTGAACCAATTATATCTATAATGGAAGGCATATATGTATACCTCATGTCATGATATGAATGAATGACTTACTATAAATAAAAGGTGCCAACTAGAAATGCATCCAAATATGAACATGTGTCATATGCTATAATATAATCCTTTGAATCATTGTTCACATATCCTCTTTTGAAATAATATAAGATGTAATTGCTTGTACATGTGGTAAATCTCTCTAAATAATGTGACTTAGGAAATGATGACCTATTTTTAGGCACTAATTTTTGCTTAGTAGAATGTTCCATGTTATTTGAAACTACCTGAATAAGCTCATGTGTGAATGTATCATGCTCATAAATAGAAGGAGAAATTGATTTTATAATATGCTCATGTGTACTAATAGATGAAGAAACTATAATATGATTTGGAATATGTAAATCATGATCTTGAATAGTTATATAAACTATTTCATTACCATGTTACCAAATGATTTTACCAAACAATTGTTCTCTAGGAGAAGTTAAAATAATTTGTTCAAAATGATATTCATATTAGATTCATAGAATGTTAATCACTTGATTATCATGAATATATTTATGAAATGTAGAAGGTAATGCTCTAAGATTTTGTATCAAAAGGAATTCTAAGATAACATCAAAGACTCTTGTGATTGGTATAACTAATAATGGAGTGGGAACTATGAGAGGGCCCACTTGTAAAGGTAACCTTGCCTGCCCAAGAGTATGACATGTTATACCATCAAATGTTTTTATGACTCTAGAAGTATCCTATAAATCTTGCTTTGTATATCTAAAAGAGTATAGAAGTGTTATGGTTCATACATTTTCACTTGATCAATTGCCTATCATAACACTATGTATGAAAATTTTGTCAACATATTCTTGAATAAAGAGTGAATTTTTATCATAATCATTGTTGTTTACAAAATCAGCTTAGCTCATTTTTGAGAACAACCCCCTACGAAACCTGTCCGTTTCATTTTTCGTCACTCTAAGTTCATTTTTCGAGACGAATTTCTAATTTTTTTTTCGTCCTGGCCTTGAAATGAGAATTGGTTACCATCTCATCCAAGCCAGGTTTTCCCTTCCCCAGACTCTCCTTCCAGAGTTGGTCTCTTTTCATTTTCAGTGCAAGGGTGGCATTTTTTGCCGCCTCTGCATTTTCCTTGTTTCTGTGCAAGGGCGGCAAATTTTGCCACCCCTACACATTTCCTACAAGGGCGGCAATTTTTTTCGCCCCTGCACTCTGGCCTGCAAGGGTGGTGATTTTTGCCACCCCTGTAAAATAGACCGACTACATGCAAGGGCGGCAAAAAATGCTGCCCTTGCATGTCTCAGTTTCTGTGCAGGCATTTATGGCCGCGCGTGGCGGGTTGTTGGGGTGGGTTTTTTACCCCATAAAATCTGATTTGAGTCTCATTCTTCTCATTGCTTCCTCCTCTCCTCCTACCTCTTGCACCTGAGCACCTCAAGCGACATTTCAAAGCACAAATTCATGGATTCAACCCTGTGGCACGTGTAGTTTCTCAAGTAGAGTTCGTTTTTAAGTTTATTTCCTATTTTATTCTATTTTAGCTTAGTTCTTTTAGTTGTTTTGTTTTTTGTTTTATTTTTCTTTCTTCCCCCTCCTACCCACGGCTTTCTGCTAGGACCTCATGCGGGCGACAGATTTTGCCACCCCACGTCCTTAACCTTTTTCTTCCACCCATCCCTCCTCCTTCATTGCAGGCTCTTCCTTTTTCCCCTGCCCACGATTTTCTCTGCTACGAGGGCAGCAAAAATTGCTGCCCTTCCACATTTTCCTACTTCCAAGCAAGGGCAACAAAAATCACCATCCCTGCACGTTTTACCTGCGAGGGCGGTGAAAATCACCGCCCTTGCTTTTCATTTCCTTACCTGCGAGGGTGGCGAAAATCACCGCCCTTGCATCCTTGTTGCAAGGGTGGCAAAAATCGTCGCCCTTGCTTTTCTTCCAATTTTATGCAAGGGCGGCGATTTTTGCCACCCCTACATTTTTTCTTCATTTTCGGTTAACTCCCAATTTTTTTTTTGAGTTGTCCCTTTCACGCATTTTCTTCCTCATTTTTCATTCTTTTACTAGGCCTAGCCTATTTAAGTGACCTCCAGTAACCCATATCACTTAAATTGTGCTCTCTTTCTCTCGCTCACTTTCCTCTCATCTATGATCATGGCTGCAGTACCTTCAATGAACTCCTGCACGTCTGCTCCCATTCAGTCAAGATTGTTCTCTATGATGGAAGCATCTCCCTCAAAGGCGAAAAGCATGAAATACAAGTACCAGGGTATCTTTCCACCCACATCAATCTCCTCAAATGTCGATGACATTCGAGACACTGAGATCAGCCACGTGGACATGGCCGAATTCATGGCGTGAACCAAGGCAACAAATCTCAGTACTGGGATAAAAAGAATTGTTGAGAGCAACATCCACCTGGTAGCTGCCTTCTCAGTAGTGGCACATCATGCTGAGTTTATCCTCTAGTGCACTCATTCTTACAACAAGGAGACCAGATCCATTTTAGACGCCAGTGGCAGTATGATAATTTAGTTGGATCCTGATTTTATTGACAAGGTTTTCTTGTGCCCCCCAGCCATTGAAGTAACCTAGATCAACTTCGTGGATGCACAAAAAGAATATGACAAAGACCCTGAAAGAGCAAAGAAAGTAATTAATTACAAGTGGCTAAAGACCCCAAGGACTAGCCTCTCTAGATGGCCGAAGAGCTTCCCAAGAAGTGATTTTATTGAAGAAGTTGGTGACCTGATCACCCTTCTCAGCAGAGTACGGGGCCTCCCATCCTCTTCACAATTCCATGAATGGATGTATTAATTCATTAAGATCATCCTCCAGGGTAAGCAAACTATCTTTTAGGGGGAACAGATCAGCAATGCCATCCACAAACAACTGACCAGGGTACAGACCTCCTTCAAATTCTACATGACTTCGTACTTAGTCTACATAACTGCTGCAATGCGATCTTTCCTAGGTTTGACAATAGAGGGAGATAGAAAGACCACCCCGGTCTACTCATATTATTCACAACTGACACTTCAGGGGTTAACACATCATTTTAGATGAGTAAATGATGCATTCTTTACCATATTTTTGTGTCTCTTTGGGTTGGTTTTTACCAAGGCTACCCTTATATGCTCCCTAGGTTCCCTTCAGACAGATTAGTTTTAATGGAATTATGTCGATAACTAGTTGTCGTGCATACTAAACAGATGGAACTGAAGAGACTCGATTTCAAATTTCCAATCCAGATTGGTAGGTTTTTAGTTGCTACATCAACCAAAGCCAGGGTCATGGAAATAGAAATGCAGATGGTTACCATCAAACCATTCAAGAGACAGGAGAAATCTGACTACAGGGGAGTCAAAGAGAAGATCAAAAGGAAAAATTAGTTCCATGAGCCCATGATTGAGGATATCTGGGTGGACCTGAGGACAGTCGATGAGATAAGAAAGATGGACTATTGCCATCTAACACTGGAGCAGATAGAATACCTCAGGCTTGTGGAGATCCCTTCAAGTTTAATCGATGATGGGAATATCATAAATAATAGGTATCTGGCAGAAAAGGTCGCTAGTTCCCCTCTCCCTCCAATTCACTAGTCTCAAAAGGAAATGACTTCTATGAGAAAAATATTTGAACTAATATTGGCTAACACCAATGATTGGTTAGCAGCCAAAGGGATCACCCTAAAATAATTCATTACAGGGTCAGAGGCTGAATACCAAGCAGAATTGAAGAGGAAGGTAGAGAATCAAACAAAAAATAAAGGTGACGTTCCTTCTCCTTCTATGCCTCACAAGCCTAGGATCATTTTTGTGTCCAAAAAGCCTAAGCCTGCACAAGAGTCTAAAACGGCAGCTGAAGGAACCAAAGATCAAAGCCTCAAGGCATAGGCAGCTCATCCCATGGAGACAGGGGATCAACCTTTAGAACAACCAGGTGTTGGGTCTCCACTCTCGCTGGAACAAGCACAACCAATTTAGAGCGCCTCTCCTTCTCCCCCTCAATCTTCTGTGGTGCCCATTTCTCCTATCTCCCCAATCAGTGTTCCCTCTTCTGGAGCTGCTTCTCCTTCTAGGGTTGTATTTGGTGATCCTCAGGGTCCTTTCAAAGGTTCCCCTCGCTCTTCTAGGTCCATTTCGAGTCTATCATCTCCATCTTTCAACCTACCACCGAGCCCTGCACCTGAGCCAAAATTAGTAGTTGATACAGTTTCGCTAGTTATTCTGAATGCAACTACTATCACCATGAGTAGTGTCAAAGCTGCTACAATGACACTGGTAGAGGCAACTATTGTTACAACAGGTACTTCTCTCCTGCCTTGGATGTTTGCTTTCATGCTGAAGAGGAAGAAAATGGCCATCTCCCCGGATGAATTCGATTTTGGCAAGATAGTGCTAGCAAAAGCAAAGGCTCTTAAGAGGCCAAAAATCCTCTCCAAGATGGTCAAAGAAAAGGGGCAAAAATTTCTATAAATTGCCAAGCCTCCTCAGGATGCAACCCTTGAGGGTTTTGAAATGAGCAGCTATTCTATCTCTCATGTTGAACTTGGCAAAGTTACTCACGAAGGTGCGAAGAGTGATCTTCAATTAGCAATGGACATTATGGTCCAAAAATTTGACAGAGAAAAGGAGATGAAAGACTATTATAAAGCCAAGGCAGAGCAATTAACAGCAGTGATCAGAAGGTTCACTATTTTGCCTGAATCAATGACTCCAGAGGCCTTTTCTATGGATGATCCAGTTATTCAAAAAGTTGAGAAGACCTATTTAAAGGGAAAAGTCATGGAGGACTATGTTGAAAGAATGCGCAATCAGGGACTCTCTTTGCTGTCAGAAGTTGCAAAAAGAATAGGTAAAATGAAGAAGTTGAAAGCTCAGGTAGATGATTTTGTCTCCCTTATTTCTCAAAAAATTGACAGCTTAGAGAAGGATCTTGGCAGATGGAAGGAAATGAAGGATCTCAAGAAGAGTACCCTGATATCTATCGATGTCATCCCTAACAAAGACTCCTACATTGAAATCAAGGAGTCAATGGTCTTCAAAATCTAGGTACTCAAAGACTTAATTGATGATCTCAAAGCTTTCAAGGAAGCTAGTGAAAAGAGTGACCTAAGCTTGCTGAACAAGTTAGAAGAGCTACCATGCAACTTGACTTCCAAAGATCATCAGTTCCTTTTGATAGAGGAAATGATTCAAAATTTTAAAGAAATGATCCTGAAAGATTTTGAAGAAGCATCTTTCTCAATGACTTTGGTGGACAACATTCTGGATGCTCAGTTAACTTTGGAGAATTTGAAATCCAGGTTAACTGGCCACTCTAAAGCCATCATAGCATTGAAATACGTGCTGATCAGAGCAAGAGTCATCTTCAAGAACATAGTTGCACCAGACAGCATAGGAATTCAGGGATCGATCGCCATGTATGATGCTCATCTAAAGAAGGCCGGTAACAAGAATTGATTCTCTTCTTTCTTCTTCTATCTTTATGCACTTCTGTTTTGTGCAGAATGCATGAAATTTTGCAATATGTAATTACATGTAAATATTTCGGAAAAATATCTAAAAGTCAAAGATGAGTCATCTTTGACCAAGATATTTTATATATTTTATTATTTTCTATTTTTGAGGATTTTCTCCCTATATATAGTGGAGACCTCATTTGTAAATGATTTTGGAAAAATTAATAGCAAACACTGCTAAAATTGAAGCAACTTTTGAGACTTTGTGTTCAAACTTGTAAATCATATTTTGATTGAATAAATGAGAAGCAAGTTTATCTCAGACTTTGTGTTGAAATTATCTGTGTTATTTAGGAAATAGTTCTTATGTATTTTTCCTGGTAATATCTTGTTTATTTGATTTAATAAGCAAGTGGGTGTGTTTATATTATCCAAGGGCATTTCTGGAAGGTATAAGATAGACTTTGTGCTGCTTTTATCTTTGAGATTCAGTTATCTTTTGTAGTTTTAGGTGAAGACTTTGTGCTTCACTTTACTCTATGGTTGTACTTGTTGCAGATCGGTGAAGAAGCTACGAAAGACTTTGTGCTTGCGTGAGCATTCTTGTGAACTTTGTTACTACAGGTGATTTCTTGTTTTCTATTTAATATCATTCCTGAAAGAAGAGGATTGTTGTTAACAATAGACCAAGATTTTCCCTCTTTTGTTCCTTATACATTACCTCTAAAAAAAGAGAGGTAGATGCTGTTATACCATCCCCATGTGTTATTTTTTGCTTAATTATATATATTCGACACACAAGTATTAATAAGGAACCTCCCCTTGATGAGAGGAGAGATTTACCTCGTCTAGATCTGGTAAAACCACACTCCTCGTGGTGTAAATCTCCTTATGCTGTGTTTGATATCTCCATTTTGTCATCAATTAGTTGACGACAAAATATTCACCCAACAGTTTTTTGGCGACTCTACTGGGGACTCGAATGTGCAGTCTGAAACCTCAAGTTTTAGATTGAAGCAGTCCCTACCCTTATCCATTACATAGTCTGGTGACTCCGTTTCACGTCTTACCTATTATCATTATAGCCTTACCATCTCCCTCCATCTCTATTACATTATCTGGTCTGTAAAACCAGAGCCACTGGGAGAATGTGCATTTTGAACCCTCAAGCTTCAACTTGAAGCAGTTTTGGTCCCTTTTTCATTTTAAAATTTGGAAACTCCACGCTACACCAAAATTCAGAGATCTACGGGTGTTGTTGACCCTATGTTTGAGTTGGTGCAATAGAGTAATTTTGATCTGTTTCCTTCATCAACTTCTCTTCAACGGTCTAGGAGTTTTTCTTCTAGCCTTGTCAGGTCACCAACATAAGGAAGAACTTATTTTTCCACTGTTAATCACTGCCTACCTATAAACACTCCACCAAGGTTTGTTATCCCACCTTTTAATCCTCTTATCATAATGGCTCAAGGCCCTTGGGGTAATTTCTTCGGCCCTCTTAACTTGACCCCACCTCTGCATGAACTACCTCGTAGTTCTAGAAAAAAATTTCCTAAGTTTTTTGGTGATGGGAAGGTTCATCCTGATGAACATATTGTCGCTTTCTCCATAGCATGTGGTGTAATTGGGGTTGAATTTGAAGATGTAATAGTGAGAATTTTTATGGAAACTTTACAAGGAGCTGACGTGGATTGGTTTTATCACCTGCAGGCTGGATCAATAACAAGCTAGGATACACTCAAGTCTAAATTTGAAGCTAGATTTAAACCCGCTGAGGATGCACATGCTTTATTGGCACAGCTAACACAATTGAAGAAAGAATCCCAGGAGCCCATGAGGGATTTCATAGCTAAATTCAACAAGTTGAGGAATCGAATTCTGACTGTGGCTCAGCCCACGTCAGAAAATCTCAAATGCTTTTTCATCAACTCATAGCTTCCTGAAGTAAGTTTCCTTTTGAGACGAGCTGGCCCTATGGACCTAGCCTTGGCTCAAGGTTTGGCTACCGAGATTGAAGACAATCTTATCTTGGCAGGTAAGATTAGGAAAGATCCTAGTAAAAATAAATTCCCTTCATCTGCTAAAAGCTCTTCCACGGGCACTACATTACCTATGGTGCAAAAATTAACAAATGAACTAATAGCTTTGAAAAGACAAATAGCCCAAGGTACATCTATTCCTACCTATCAAGATGCACCCAGGAGAACATTCCCAAATCAGCAAATATCAGGGTAATGCAACATGGAACCAAGGGCAATCCAACCGCCTATCTCCTACTCTAGGGAGGTTAGCCATTGAAGCAGCGCCTACCAATTCAGCGGTTAGATACCTAGAAGCTGAGCACGACAACTCTTTTCAACCACAACTGGACCAACAAGAAAATGCTGACCTCTTTGACGAACAGGAAGAGGAATTAGCTGGCGACTCCAATATCAATTTCTTAGATTACCAGGATGAAGCTGGGAGTAAAGGAGAAGATTCAGAGGGAGCTTACGCTATTTTTACCAAATTTCAAAATCAATCGGCTTCATAAACTAATAAAGGAAAGGCAGATGAAGAGCCCCGGCCAGTAGTTTCCATTGCCTCTGCAATCAAAAAATCAGGTAACCCATAAAAAAGTGAGCACTTCCAATCACTCGATATCCTCCATTTCTGCTACTCAGACCGGTGTCATACCTGTTAAAACCCTTGATGATGGACTTTCTTCCTCTATCGCAAGTTCTTTCTAGTTATTTGATATAATTAACCATGCTAGAAAGACTAAAATTCAAATGACAGAGGTTAAATATTTAAGAGCTAACCTAGAATAGTTTGATAGGTTAGCAGAGTATGTAAAAAATAAAGCTATCCCTGTTGGACAGGACTCTTTAAAAGATGTTCTTGATTTCTCTAAAGACAAACCAGCCCAAAATAATCTGATTGTGACTCCTCCTGTCGCTCCCAAAAAAATAGAACCTTTCTATGTTTCCCTGCTTATAAATAGCTACAAATTGAGTAATTATATTATAGACTCCGGAGCTTTAGATAATGTCATGCTTGCAAAAGTGGTGGATTCTCTCAGCCTAACTTTGACCAAAACTTTCAAGAGGTGTTTTTCCATGGAAAACAAACAGGTTCCCCTCCTTGGTCAAATAAAAGATGCCCAATATGCCTTTGCAGCTTTTTCAAAAAAGCGGATAAAAATGACGGTTCTAGTAGCCGATGTTCCAGCATCCTGCTTGGGCATAATTTCTATAAAGATGTTGGAGGCGAGTTAAGCATGGACCTATCAGAAGCAAGGATTTTGGTTTAAGGCATCATGAAGAAATTGCTTCCTAAAAAAGAAGCCAGGTATGTAGTTACTCGTTCTGTAGCACCTGAAGCTCAAATTTTATTTGAGTCTTCACGCATGGGCACTTATTTCTTGTCCACAGACGAGATCCACGGTGCACTAGATGAAACTCCTACGAGTGGTGATTTGGATTTAGTTTCAGCTAATGCGAAGGGTGGAGTGCCCAAGCAAAATGAACACATGGAACAACCCTTTCCTCAAAATGAAAAAGCTTTTGTGAAAAAAGCAATATCTAGTGAAATATGGACCTTAGAGTTTGACAACAGCTGCTCTTCTATTGGGTCAGGAGCCGGAGTTGTGTTGGTATCCCCTCAGGGAGAGATTACCCCTTTTTCTTACAAATTGTAATTCAACAATACTAACAACACGGCCGAATACGAATCCCTGTTGCTTGGACTATAGGCTGCCAAAGAAAAGGGCATTAGGAAAATTTATGCTAAAGGAGATGCTGAGTTAATAGTCTGTCAGGTGAAGAACCTCTATCAGACCAAGAATGAGAGGCTGCGCCATTATCGCAATCTAGTATGGGATCATATTGAAAATTTTGATGCCTTCAACATCTCTACCGTTCTAAGGGAATTCAATGACCGAGTAGATGCCTTGGCTGTCTCTGCCACCCTCCTAGTTCCTCACCTTGATTTTAAGGGATATAAATATACTATTGAGCTAGTTTTCCGACCAAGTGTACCAAACAATGCCAACCACTGGCAAGTATTTAACAATGATGATCAAATCATCGCCTTCTTGGAACAAAAGGACAGTGTTGAACAACTATGTTTTGAAGGTAGTGAGCCCCAAGAGTGTGGGTTAGCCCCTGAAACCCAGGTCAATATAGGTGAAGATTTCCTACAGCTCAAGGGGAATAAAATTCCCAAAGGTTTGGTTTCCCTAGAAAAGTTGTTTTATAACCATGACAGGTTTGTCAAACAACAACGAGCAGAGTCAAATTCTTCCCAAGATTTTGATCAAGTCAACTTGGGAACTAAGCTCGATCTTAAAATGGTAAATATTGGGAAATGTTGCACTTTTAAAGAAAAGTTTGAGCTTGCTAGTCTACTTCGCCAGTATATGGATGTGTTGGCCTATTCCTATGATGACTTGAAATCTCTTAGGCTAAATGACATTCGTCATGACATTTCCCTGAAAGCCAACTCTGCACCCTACAAGCAAAAATCTAGGCAATATAATCCAAAAATCTTAGGTACTATTTTAACTGAGATACAAAAGATGTTGGATGCCTGGATAATTTTTCCAATCCATCACTCAACATGGATTGCTAACATAGTACCCGTCAGAAAGAAAAATGGTGAGATTCAAATCTGTGTGGATTTTAGAAACTTGAATCATTATCCTTAAAAGATAACTACCCCCTTCCTATTATGGATCAAGTTCTACAAATGTTAACGAGTTCAGAAATGTTATCAATGCTAGACAGTTTTTTGGGGTACAATCAGGTTGAGGTCGGAAAGACAGATCAGCATAAGACAGCGTTCACCACACTTTGGGGCACATTCGCTTATCAGAGGATGCCTTTTGGTTTGATAAATGTGGGTGCCACTTTTCAAAGGGCAATGAATCTCGCTTTCAAAGATGAGATGGGAAAGTTCATTGTAGTATACCTGGACGATCTGACGGTATTTTCAAAACATCGTTCTGGGCATGTTCACCATTTGCAAAAGGTACTGGAGCACTGCTGTCAAAATGGCATCTCATTAAACCCAAAGAAATCCATCTTCAAAGTAACTGAAGGGAAACTTCTTAGACACATTGTGTCCCGACAAGGCATCAAAATTGATTCAAAAAGAGTTAGGTCCATCTAGGAACTTACTCTACCGACCAACAAGGCTACAGTTCACTCTTTCTTTGGAAAGGTGAATTTTCTTAGGAGGTTTGTTCCTGATTTTGCTAAGAAAACCCGTTATATTATCGACATGATGAAGAGCAATGCCACATTTAGGTGGACTGCCAAGGGCAAATTAGCATTCAAAGAAATTAAGAAAGCAATTGCTCAGGCACCGATCCTGGTCTGTCTAAACTATACTAAAGGTTTCAAGATATATAGTTATGCCTTCGAGCATACACTATCAGCTATCCTGGTTCAACAAAATTTAGAAGGTGCAGAATCTCCTATCTCATTCATGAGTTACCCACTCAAAAATCACGAGTTAAAATATTCCCTTATGGAGAAATATGCATATGCTGTGGTCAAAGCGGTAAAGCATTTCAGGTTTTATATCCTGAATTCTCACACTAAAGTTTTTGTACCAGATACAACGGTAAAATCTATTTTGACTCAGCAAGAGTTCAGTACAAAGAGAGGTAACTGGATTGCCAAAACTCAAGAATTTGATCTGGACATCAAACCAACCAAGCTTGTATGAGGAAGGGGTCTCTGCCAATTGATCGCCAACAACATTCCAGACGAAGTAGAAAGTGGAGAAGAAAAAATCAAAAGTGTGCCCACGGTTCTCTTTATCACCACTACTGATGAGTGGTATTCTAACATTGCTCATTTCCTAACATATGGCGAGTGTCCTGCTCATCTTTCTTCTAAAGAGAAATGAAATGTTAAATTGAAAGTAGTTGGTTATGTTCTGTGGGAAAATGGTCTTTACAAGAGAAACCTGGATGGGGCATTTCTTCTTTGTGTTGACAAAGCTCAACAAGAAAGACTCTTAAGATCTTTCCACAATTTGGCCTGTGGAGGACATTTCTCTGCACTGGTGATCGCACACAAAATTTTATGAGCAAGGTACTATTGGCCCACACTTTTTTAAGATGCCTACAAATGGGTGCATAGGTGTGAGCTGTGTCAGCAATTTGTTGGAAAGCCTAAGCTGCCCGCTTTGCCCCTCAAGCCGGTTGTGATAGAGGAACCTTTTCAGTAGTGGGGTATTGACTTCATTAGAGTAGTCAACCCATCTTCCAGTGTAGGACATGATTATGTCCTCACTGCAACAGATTACTTTACCAAGTGGGTGGAGGCCATTCCAACCAAGCACGCTACGTCTGAAGTGGTATGTAGCTTTCTCAAAGAAAACATTATCTCCCGATTTGGGGTTCCACTAAAGATTGTGACAGATAATGCGGCCTATTTTTTGTTGCATGAAATTACTCAATTTTGCTTTGGTTATGGGATTACCTTATCTCACACTTTAGATTATTTCCCTCAAAGAAATGGACAAGCAAAATCGAGTAACAAGAACCTGGTTACCATTATCAGGAAGTTGGTGGACGACAATTAGAGAACATGGCACAAAGCTTTGTATGATGCTTTATGGGCCGACAGGATAACACCCAAAAGGGCTATAGCTATGTCGCCCTTCCAACTTCTATATGGATTAAATGCAAAAATTCCCATCACCCTTAAACTCTCAACATTCAAATTAACCAGAGCAATCGAAGACTCAACCTTCGAAAGCTCAGTTGACAAATGGATCATGTGTCTGATTGAGCTGAATAAACAACGAGTTATGGCGGTGGATCAGATCAAGGAACATCAGGACTGAGTGAAAACACTTTTTGATAAGAGGGCTAGAGTGCGTGAATTCCAATTCGAAGATCAAGTCTTGCTATGGAATAAAAGGTGAGAACCGAAAGGGATGCACGGCAAATTTGACTCCTTATGGAGGGGCCCGTTCACCATTCGACAGCTATGTGGTGAGGCCAACTTCTTGCTGGAGTACAAAAATGGAACACCATTTACACTACCTCACAGTAGATAGCATCTCAAGCTTTTCAATCCTTGAAGCTCAGATGAGTCTGTTTGTAAATATGTATAGTTTTTGTTGTTTGCTTTTCTTCTATTTTTTGCTTGACTCCGTAGCCCAATGGCTTGGATGAAGGCACTTGGAGACTGGTTTCTACTCCCACTAATCAATTTGATAAGCAAAAGTTCCCCAATAGGAGCCAACTATTGTTTCCAAAATTAGCTTAGCTCATTTTTGAGAACAACCCCCTACGAAACCTGTTCGTTTCATTTTTCGTCGCTTTAAGTTCATTTTTCGAGACAAATTTCTAAATTCATTTTTACTCTTGGCCTCGAAACGAGAAGTGGTTACCATCTCATCCAAGCCAGGTTTTCCCTTCCCTAAACTCTCCTTCCAGAGTTGGTCTCTTTTTGTGTTTAGTGTAAGGGCAGCATTTTTTGCTGCCTATGCATTTTCCTTATTTCTGTGTAAGGGCAGCAAATTTTTCCGCCCCTGCACGTTTCCTACAAGGGCAGCGATTTTTGCCACCCCTACAAAATAGATCGACTACATGCAAGGGTGGTGAAAAATGCCACCCTTGCATATCTCGGTTTCTATGCAAGTATTTATGGCCACATGCGGTGGGTTGTTGGGGTGGGTTTTTCACCCCATAAAATCCGATTTGAGCCTCATTCTTCTCATTGCTTTCACCTCTCCTCCTACCTCTTGCACGTGAGTGCCTCAAGCGACGTTTCAAAGCACAAATTCATGGATTCAACCCTGTGATGCATGCAGTTTCTTAGGTAGGGTTCATTTTTAAGTTTATTTCCTATTTTATTCTATTTTAGCTTAGTTCTTTTAGTTGTTTTATTTTTTGTTTTATTTTTATTTCTTCCCCCTCCTACCCGTGGCTTTCTACCAGGACCTCATGCGGGCGGCAGATTTTTCCACCGTACGTCCTTAACTTTTTTCTTCCACCCATCCCTCCTCCTTCATCGCAAGCTCTTCCTTTTTCCCCTACCCACGGTTTTCTCTCCTGCGAGGGTAGAAAAAATTGCCTCCCTTCCACGTTTTCCTACTGCCAGGCAAGGGTGGCAAAAATCGCCGTCCCTACACATTTTACCTGTGAGGGTGGCAAAAATTGCCACCCCTGCATCTGTGGTACAAGGGTAGCAAAAATCGCTGCCCTTGCTTTTCATTTCCTTACCTACGAGGCCAGCAAAAATTGCTGCCCTTGCATCCTTGTTGCAAGGGCGGCAAAAATTGCCTCCCTTGCTTTTCTTCCAATTTTATGCAAGGGCAGTGATTTTTGCCGCCCCTGCTTTTTTTCTTCATTTTTGGTTAACTCCTGGAATTTTTTTCGAGTTGTCCCTTTCACACTTTTTCTTCCTCATTTTTCATTCCTTTACTAGACCTGGCCTATTTAAGTGACCTCCAGTAACCCATGTCACTTAAATTGCACTCTCCTTCTCTCGCTCACTTTCCTCTCATCTGTGATCATGGCTACAGTACCTTCAGCAAACTCCTGCACGTCTGCTCCCATTCAGTCAAGATTGTTCTCTATGATAGAAGCATCTCCCTCAAAGGCAAAAAGCATGAAATACAAGTACCAGGGCATCTTTCCACCCACATCAGTCTCCTCGAATGTCGATGACATTTGAGACACCGAGATCGACCACGTGGACATGGCCAAATTCTTGGCACGAACCAAGGCAACAAATCCCAGTACTGGGATAAAAAGAATTGTTGAGAGCAACATCCACCTGGTAACCGCCTTCTCGGTAGTGGCGCATCATGCTGAGTTTGTCCTCTAGTGCGCTCATTCTTACAATAAGGAGACCAGATCATTTTCAGATGCCAGTGGCAGTATGATAATTCGGTTGGATCCCAATTTTATTGACAAGGTTTTTTTGTGCCCCCCAGCCACCGAAGTAACCCAGATCGACTTTGTGGATGCACAAAAAGAATATGACAAAGACCCTAAAAGAGCAAAGAAAGTAATTAATTATAAGTGGCTAAAGACCTCGAGGACTGGCCTCTCTAAATGGCTGAAGAGCTTCCCAAGAAGTGATTTCATCAAAGAAGTTGGTGACCTGATCACCCTTCTCAGCAGAGTATGGGGCCTCCCGTCCTCTTCAAAATTCCATGAATGGATGTATCCATTCATTAAGATCATCCTCCAGGGTAAGCAAACTATCTTTTGGGGGGAACAGATCAGCAATGCCATCTATGAACAACTGACTAGGGTACAGACCTCCTTCAAATTCTACATGACTTCGTACCTGGTCTACATAGCTATTGCAATGTGATCTTTCCTAGGTTTGACAACAGAGGGAGATAGAAAGACCACCCCAGTCTACTCATATTATCCACAGCTAATGCTTTAAGGGTCAACACGTCATTTTAGATGAGTAAATGATGCATTCTTCACCGTATTTTTGTGTCTCTTCATATTGGTTTTTACCAATGCTACCCTTATATGCTCCCCATATTCCCTTCAGATAGATTAGTTTTAATGGAATTGTGTCGATAACTAGTTGTCATGCATACTAAACAGATGGAACTGAAGAGACCCAGTTTCAAATTTCCAATCCAGATTGGCAAGTTTTTAGTTGCTACATCAACCAAAGCCAAGGTCATAGAAATAAAAATGCAGATGGTTACCATCAAACCATTCAAGAGACGAGAGAAATTTGACTACAGGGGAGTCAAAGAGAAGATTAGAAGGAAAACTCAGTTTCACGAGCCCATGATTGAGGATATCTGGGTGGACCTAAGGATGGCTAACGAGATAAGAAAGATGGACTATTGCCATCTAACACTAGAGCAGATAGAATACCTCAGGCTTATAGAGATCCCTTCGAGTTTAATCGATAATGGGAATATCATAAACAACAGGTATCTAGCAGAAAAGGTCGCTAGTTCCCTCTCTTTCCAATTCATTGGTCTCAAAAGGAACTGACTTCTCTGAGAAAAAGATTTGAACCAATATTGGCTAACACCAATGATTGGTTAGCAGCCAAAGGGATCACCTTGAAAGAATTCATTACAGGGTCAGAGGCTAAATACTAAGCAAAATTGAAGAGGAAGGCAGAGAACCAAACAAAAAACAAAGGTGACGTTCCTTCTCCTTCTATGCCTCACAAGCCTAGGATCATTTTTGTGTCCAAAAAGCCTAAGCCTGCACAAGAGCCTAAAATAGTAGCTAAAGGAACCAAAGATCAAAGCCCCGAGGCACAGGCAGCTCAGACCATGGAGACAGGGGATCAACCTTTAGAACAACCAGGTGTTGGGTCTCCACTCTCGCTGGAACAAGCACAGCCGATTCAGAACGCCTCTCCTTCTCCCCCTCAATCTCCTATGGTGCCCATTTCTCCTATCTCCCCAATCAATGTTCCCTCTTCCAAAGCTACTTCTCCTTCTAGGGTTGTATTTGGTGATCCTCAGGGTCCTTCTAGAGGTTCTCCTTGCTCTTCTAGGTCCATTCTGAGTCTATCATCTCCGTCTTTCAACCTGCCACTGAGCCCTACACCTGAGCCAGAATTAGTAGTTGATACAATTTTTCTAGTTACTCTGACTGCAACTACTGTCACCATGAGTAGTGTCAAAGCTGCTACAGTGACACCAACAGAGGCAACTATTGTTATAACAGGTACTTCTCTCCTGCCTTGGATGTCTGCTTTCACGTCGAAGAGGAAGAAAATGGCCATCTCCCCCAATGAATTCAATTTTGGCAAGATAGTGCTGGTAAAAGCAAAGGCTCCTAAGAGGCCAAAAATCCTCTCCAAACTGGTCGAAGAAAAGGGGCAAAAATTTCTAAAAATTGCCAAGCCTCCTCAGGATGCAACCCTTGAGGGTTTTGAAATGAGTAGCTATTCTATCTCTCATGTTGAACTTGGCAAAGTTACTCATGAAGGTGCGAAGAGCGATCTTCAGTCAGCAATGGACATTATGGTCCAAAAATTTGATAGAGAAAAGGAGATGAAAGACTATTATAAAGCCAAGGCAGAGCAATTAACAATAGTGATCAGAAGGTTCACTATTCTTCCTGAATCAGTGACTCTAGAGGCCTTTTTCATGGATGATCCAGTCATTCAGAAAGCTGAGAAAACCTATTTAAAGGGAAAAGTCATGGAGGACTATGTTGAAAGAATGCGCAATCAGGGACTCTCTTTGCTATCAAAAGTTGCGAAAAGAATAGGTAAAATGAAGAAGTTAAAAGCTTCGGTAGATGATTTTGTCTCCCTTATTTCTCAAAAAATTGACAGCTTAGAGAAGGATCTCGACAGATGGAAGGAAATGAAGGATCTCAAGAAGAGTACCCTAATATCTATCGGCGTCATCCCTAATAAAGACTCCTACGTTGAAATCAAGGAGTCAATGGTCTTCAGAATGTAGGTACTCAAAGACTTAATTGATGATCTCAAAGCTTTCAAGGAAGCTAGTGAAAAGAGTGAGCTGCCATGCAACTTGACCTCCAAAGATCATCAGTTCCTTTTGGCAGAGAAAATGATTCAAAATTTCAAAGAGATGATCCTGAAAGATTTTGAAGAAGCATCTTTCTCAATGACTTCGGTGGATAGCATTTTGGATGCTTAGTTAACTTTGGAGAATTTGAAATCCAGGTTAACTGGCCACTCTAAAGCCATCACAGCATTGAAAGACGCACTGATCAGAGCAAGAGTCATCTTCAATAACATAGTTGTGCCAGACAGCATAAGAATTCAGGCATCGATCGCCATGTACGATGCTCATCTAAAGAAGGCCGGCAGTAAGAATTGATTCTCTTCTTTCTTCTTCTATCCTTATGCACTTCTGTTTTGTGCAGAATGCATGTAATTTTATAATATGTAATTACATCTAAATATTTTAGAAAAATATCTAAAAGTCAAAGATGAGTCATCTTTGACCAAGATATTTTATATATTTTATTATTTTCTATTTTTGAGGATTTTCTCCCTATATATAGTGGAGACCTCATTTGTAAATGATCTTGGAAAAATTAATAGCAAACACTGCTGAAATTGAAGCAACTTTTGAGACTTTGTGTTCAAACTTGTAAATCATATTTTGATTGAATGAATGAGAAGCAGGTTTATCTCAGACATTGTGTTGAAATTATCTATGTTAGTTAGGAAATAGTTCTTATGTCTTTTTCTTAGTAATATCTTGTTTATCTGATTTAATAGGCAAGTGGGTGTGTTTATATTATCCAAGGGCATTTCTGGAAGGTAGAAGATAGACTTTGTGCTGCTTTTATCTTTGAGATTCAGTTATCTTTTATAGTTTTAGGTGAAGACTTTGTGCTTCACTTTAATCTACAGTTGTACTTGTTCCAGATTGGTGAAGAAGCTATGGAAGACTTTGTGCTTGCGTGAGCGTTCTTGTGAACTTTGTTACTACAGGTAATTTCTTGTTTTCTGTTTAATATCATTCCTGAAAGAAGAGGACTGTTGTTAACAATAGACCAAAATTTTCCCTCTTTTGTTCCTTATACATTACCTCTGAAAAAAGAGAGGTAGATGTTGTTATACCATCCCTATGTGTTATTTTCTACTTAATTATATATATCCGGCACGCAAGTATTAATAGGGAACCTCCCCTTGATGAGAGGAGAGATTTACCTCGTCTAGATCTGGTAAAGCCACACTCCTCATGGTGTAAATCTCCTTATGCTGTGGCTGATATCCCCATTTTGTCATCAATTAGTTGACGACAAAATATTCACCCAACAATCATCATCAACAAATTCACTATCATCAAATTTAATCCTAGGACATGATGCTCATTTTCTTGTAATTGTACCAATGATGTTATCAAGTGGATGCTCACATATAGAAAGAGGAGGATGAACATTCTATGTGTAATGTACTTTATAATTATCCTCATTATTTGCTTCATGATTTAGATTTTTTTTGTGAATTTTAAGCTTTTAATTGTCATTTATTTTTGGTGTAGTCACTTCATTAGGTGTGCCAATATCAATGAGATCTTGAATCTTATGCTTAAGCTTGAAACATATATTTATATAACGCCTAATACATCTATGGTTATCACAATATGCATTTCCATTAAAAAAATTAGATTATGGTTTGTTTAGACACATCCATTTTAATTTTGGAGGAAGAGTGATAATATCACATTCAATTAGCTTTTGAAATAATGCATGAGGATGTGAAGGTAACCTTAAAAATTACCTCCTTGGTGAAGCCTGTAATTGAGGCTTTTGTGTTGGTTGTGAAATAACATTAACTATAATCTTATCTTCATTCTTTATTTCTTTTGGTTTGCTCTTATAATTTTTTTGCTTTGAAATCTAAAATTTGAAGTAGAAGGAACACTTGAAGTATACTTAAGCTTATTCAAAGTAATAGATTTGAATTCATGTTTTATAACTGCTTGGCATAGCTCATCAAAATATTTAAACTTATCAAACATAATTGAGTCTTGAAGTGGATATATAAAAATTTGAGTGAAGATATCTTGAAGTTTATTATCAACCATTTGATTTGTCATTTTTTCTAGCATAGTCTTGTATATTAACACATATTCACTAATTGTTTCATCAGACCCTTGTTTGAGATATGAAAAATTTTCACCACTATTGATATAAAGTATATTAAAAATTGATTTTAAAAAGGATTTTAATCCTTTATTAATCAAATAATAAGATCATGAAACCATATAAGAGCATACTTTGAGACTTTTTACAAAGAGTTTTGTCAATAATTTTTCATTATCTACATAGTCTAGACAAGTTACATGGAATACACATTAATTTTGTTTGGGATCACATTTTCCTTCACATAGAAGAATATTATGAGACAAAAATCCAAATCATAATTTATAATGTTCAATTTTGGGTGCTTAATGGTTATGTAACAAATAACACAAGGGGCTAACATGAGAGATAGTTTGCTCAATGTGAGATAGCTTAGCTTGTAATTCAAGAAGTGCATGATCAAGAGTAATATTTGTATAGGTAATTAGAGTTTAAATAACTTGATTAGGAATATGCATATATACATTTTGGAAACCATGTGATTCTCCCAAACTAAGAGATTATTTTATAGGAGTAACTAGAGCTGTAGAAATAAAAATAGATGCAATGTTATAAGTAGCAACATTTGAAAGACTATCTTGGGATCCTTTATTTTTTTCATATCTAGTATTATATGAAAAAGAGTAAACCTTTTCTATATGCTCATGAATATGTTGCATTAATTTATCTTCATCAGTTTGACTAGATTTTTCTTGAGTATTGGGATCTAAAATGAGAACCATGATGCACCCTTAAAGAGGATGTGGAATATGCAATGGAAGATATTTTGAAGTGGAAAATTTGAGACAATGTATAAGAGATGTTTTCTCTTGTTCCCAAGTCATTTAAAATTTGAAAAAATCTATTATAGAATAATCATGACATGATATGGTAGTGAAATCATTTATAATAGGAATATCTTGATATTGAACATTATTTATTAATTTGACATTAAAATAATGTGAAAATATAATGAATAACATGTTGAAAGGTAAGGCAAGAATATTATGTAGCATATGAAATAAACATTCAATCATTGATCCCATTATGAATACAATACAAGAAAAAATTAAGGTATAAGGGTGATCTAGGCAAAGGTTTGAATTATTGTGTGGGATCTTAAATATACTTGCTCATTCATTGATTAGTGTCAATACAATGTTTTATAGCACTAACTATAGAGGTAAAACCATGCTTATATCCCACTAACATTGTTTCCAAGGATATAGTGAGAGTAAATTCCTTAGGCAAGACACTCCTCTTAGGTGTACCACAAATCAACTGGCTAAAATATGCTTCTTATAGTATAAATAAATGACTCTATGAATTTTTGATATACCATGAGGTACATGAAAACTAAACTCCATGTTTAATATTATATAATCTCTATGAGTATTGGGGTAAACTCCTCACCCTATAACATTTATAAAATAGATCATCTTGAAACCCATAATGATATTGACTAGGTAGTTTTAAAACTATCAAAACAAAGTTTATAAAAATAATCACAAGTAAATAGAAAATAAAAGAGCTATTTTTTATGATATATCAAAAAAATTCTATTCGATATCAAAATAAATAACTTCTATGTTAGATGTTATCTGAGGTGACAAGATAATTTATTCAGTATTGGATTAAATACAAGGCCAAAAAATATTGAATCATAGTGTGTTAGATTTATATCCAAGGTTTAAGGATAATTTTTTTTAGTGTTAGGAATATATAAATTTTTTAATGAAATCCTAAGATAAAAATCAAGTAAACAAAAATAAATGTCCTTAAAATAGTGGGTTCACCAAAATGTTTAATCTATTTTGAATTGAATAAATGAAACTAATAGATATAAACTATTGAAATTTATATACATGATATATAAAAATATAGAAGTAAAATTAAAAAATTAGATAAAAATACTAAATTGACTAATTAATATGTAAACCTCCCTAAAAATAATTTTATGTTGATTGTGTAAATTGACTGTGACTAGAAACTGTTTGAAAAGACTTGTAAATTATGCCATGTCTAAAAATAAGAATCCAAAATTCACTTGAAAAAGGCCATATTAGGAGGATATGTTCATATCATGGCCTTGTATATTAAATACGGCCTCGTCTTGGTTTACTACGTGATCAATTTTTTAATATGGGTTTATGCACATATCTATGAGGGTTTACTGATTTTCTATGTGCACCAATTTGTCATGTAGAAGTCCTAAAAAATACAAAATATAAATCATACACATTAAACTAAATATAAATAAAATGCCAAAGGGGGGATTAGGGTTAGGGGAATAATTGATTTATCATAAAACACATGTGTAATTTGAATGTTGCCTACATAGCCCAAATAGGCCTTAGGTCGATGTAGTTCTCCTTCTTAGGGTGAGGTTGCGATATGTGATTATGAAACTGCATGAATCAAACTATAATAATGATTTAAATTCTTGACAATTTATGCCCTTGACCTAAACTAAATTTAATTCAGACTTGGCCTATGACTTTTAGAATGCAATAAAATTACATTTGAAAAGAATAGTATTCTTTTGCTCAGTGTGTAGTGGGATTTGCCAAGTGATTTATAAATGTATTTGGAGAAGCCTTGGTGTGCTTATATAGGAGGATATTTCAAATATTTTTTTTATCCAACCTTATAAAAGGGTGGGAGGGGTTAAGTGTAATGTCTAAAATTTAAAAATTTACTATTGGAGCATATAGGTTAAGGCCACACTAGTGGACAAGGCCATAATGCGGCCTTATATGACCTAGAGTATCCCTAATCCAAAAGGACATAAACTATTAGAAAAGGTTTGGAAGGAGCTTATAAGAAAATCAAGGTTGTATAAATGATGGTCTAAGTATTCAAGATAGTTTTTATAATAGTGAATGTTCCCTTATAGATTACAAGTTAACAGAACGATGAGTAGGCCAAGAAAAGGAAGGATGCCAAGTTTAAACATTGTCAATCAATTAATGATTAAATTTTAGTGTTTATGTTTTATGAAAAATATAAATTAGGGAAATATATCTTATCTAATTTAGATACAAAAATGAGTAAAATGAATTGTAAGTAAAATAGGCATTTACACACATCTATTTGTAACAAATGAACAAGTAGAGTTCCAATTAAGAGACATAGAGAATGAATGAGCACTTATATGTATTTAGATTCTTAAACTTGTAGATGATCATGATTGACTAAAGCATTGTTTAAGTTGCCTCCTAATCCATAGATTTTTGTTTGTTAGATTTATTTAAACATGATCAGTGGATTTAGTGAAAAATGGTCTGTGTCTTTGTCCATATAGGTTAGTCTTTCCTTTGTTGACTATGAAATACACCTACAAATTATAAAATTGTGTGAAGTAACCTGTATATGTGTTTTTACCTAGTGGGATCATGAGATCATGCATTATAGTCTATGTTTTTGTCTTCTCTTATTATAAAACCCTAACAAGGTCCTGTACATAAAACCAAATGGTAATAAAA
This sequence comes from Torreya grandis, assembly GCA_037957365.1. NCBI lineage: Eukaryota > Viridiplantae > Streptophyta > Pinopsida > Cupressales > Taxaceae > Torreya > Torreya grandis. Next base: position 1,873,422 of record JARHVA010001949.1, read on the forward strand.
TAGAAAGGGGGGAAACAATTAATGGAAATAGTTTAGTTGGACTTAGGAACCCCTATGTAACTGAATGTTGTCTATATAATCCTAAAAAAGGGACCTCATACTGATGTAGTTCTACATCTACTATGTGTGTGTGACTAGATCATATTTAATATGAATATAAATGCTCTTCAACTAGACCTTCCTCTTGGGCCAAACATGCAATCTAAATGTATAGTGTAAAATTCAAATATTGAGCTTGATGTAGTGTACTTTTACTTTTCTATGCTTTGCTAGGTAGATAAAAGCTAGATGTAAAATTCTTCCTGGGAGCCTTTAAATAAAAGACTCCCAATTATGAATTTCAAAAATCCACTGGCATGTTAAAGTAACTAAAGAGGAATAAAATGGTCATAAAAGAGACCCAAATAAAATGTGCCTTTGAAAAATTACTAAAAAGTGTGTTGGGACAATACTGCTCTTTTAGTGCAATCACACAAAGTGTAATAGTCTAGAATGAGTATTTTATTTCTAAATCATGAAGAGAATAAAAATTAAGAGAGGAAGGACCAAGTATCCATGTGACACACATAAGTATTGAAATGGAATAATGATGTTAAGAGAAAATTAGTGTGAGAAATAAAAAGGAAAATACATAGAATTAAAACCAAAATGCACCAATGGAGTCTTAATTCGATATTAGGAGTCTTTAAACATAAAATCATGAAAAGACATAATACTTATGTTTTTGTGACAAAATTTCGGTGTCTAAAATTTAAAATAAGTGAGCCCATGTTTAATAAAAAATAGAATATGGCTTGAAAATAATGTTATAGGCAATATTTTGAAGGCTTTATGAGTATCCCATGATTTTTATTAAAAATTATGAATTCAAAAGGAAGTTATGTGGGAATGAATGAAGAGTCATAGTCATCATTTCAAAAGGAAATATCTTATTTTATTTTAAATTATGCAAGTGGATAAAATTTAAAAATAAAAAGGTAGGAAAACTTCATAGGAGGCATGGGAAAATTAAAATGAATATTTCTTGGGCTATTTCAAATCAACAAGGGACAATTATGATTATAACATCATGAAATAAAGGTTAAATACATTATTAGAAATCAAAATTAGAATTGAAATGCTAAAAATAGCCTAAGAATGTGTCCTTATATTGAGCAAGACTAATAATAATGCAATTAAAATAAGAAAAAAAACTACATCCTAAACACATCATTCTCATCTAGGGCAGCCTTGTGAGCCCATTTTCAATATTTCTTTTTAAGAATCACCAAATGAGATCACATCATTATTCAATCATTATCATGTCACCCAAAGAATCCTTCCAATCTCATTTTATCTAATTTTTCATTTTTTTGAAAAGTTGTTACTTTATAAATTATCTCACAATGCCATTTCAAAGAGTGAAAAAATATAGACACTTCATTTTTGACACTTTGATTTCACCATTAATTGTCAAACTAAGTTTTCACATTAGTTAATTATTCAAGAAAAAATCTTTCAAACATCTTAAATCTTCAAGATAACTATCAGTTTAATCTTGAATCATGATAAAACATACTTAATTTAGAAAACACACCGCATCATGGTGACAAATTTATTGACAACATTATGAAATAACTGGTTATTTTATAAATGTCACCTTGATTCAATTAAATCAAATAACTAATCAAGAGATAACATTAAAAATCTTACCACATCATCCTAATCACATTTTATTAGCTAATTATTTATGATTAGTTAATTAATCATTCAATAATGGAAATTACATAGAATGCACATGTCATATTTATCAAAATTCAATAAATAATAATTTACTACATCACTCACCAACTTGGAAATTTAAAAATCATATTCAAAAATTCATATTCCAAAATTCAAAGTGTCCTTCTCTCCTTGGCACCTTGGCTTGACTGCTTGGCTTATGAATTTGGCATGGTAACATTACTTGCAAGGTTTCTTTGCATCTATTTGAATATTATAAAATTTCACAAAGATAGCTTAAACATCAATAGGTATGGTCTTATATTTATAGCCTCAAAATTTAACTCTCACCTAAGGTGAGATAAGGTTGAGTTTAAATATGGAATGAGTTCAAACTAACCCTAGGTGAGTTAAGGCTAACTCTAGTTGAGTTAAAAGTTGTCATGTAATTATGATTTTCAATTACTATGCATGGATTTCAAATTAGATATTTTGGGATATTTTGGAAGAGCTTGACAACTCATAAAGGCAATGATGAAAAGGCTTGATATTTTGAATTTTAGAATTTCCATTTTTAAATATTCATTAATTTCAAATGGATAATTCAACTAAGAATTTAATATTGTTTAAGTTTTTAATTCATTTTGATTAGAATTTTATCTCTTTTAAGAATTGATCAAGTACCCCACTTCATAGGTCCATAGGCCAAACTACCAATTGTTAGGTCACAAGGTGATTAAGGGTGAATCTATGAGAGGCTATTATTGCATACAAGCTAGTCTCCCAATTAGGGATGCCTCAACATGACTATGAATATTGATTAATGATGCATGGCCAAAATTGAGATCTTTAGTGATTCTTAGACTTAATTTGTAATTTTTGGTAGGAATTAGTCTGAAGTTTGATCAGAAGTCATTTGTGGTTAGAATTAGGTATCTATACTACCCACATAAACTCCAAAAGGAGGTGTATACATGTATTTCCCACCACTACTAAACAATGCAGTATCAAACCATCTTTCATTCTCTATGACTCTAGGTTACATGCTTCCCACATATAGTCACCCTTCACATATGGGATACATCTCAACCCACACCTCATTAGGCCATACATAGACAACCCATATACCATCGTAACAATATCTGTACACTTTATCACAATAAGACATGATGTATTTTAGTTATCATAGATTCACCTCATAATTTCACATGTATTTGAAGTCCACTCAGCTAGATAATTATTCATTGGCCTAATCCATGCTGCCTTATCAATTTTCATCTACACCTCCTGATAGATATCAGACCAATCCATACACTAGCCCACCTCCTCCTACCAACATCACTATAGTGACTATATATTTTAACAACATGGGAACCTACACTGAATGCCTTAAAGAACTTCTTGATGATAGTATATGGAGAGTTATTCTCCCATGTCCCCTACTAGATCTTTCCAAATTTAAAGGGGAAGGGGATCCCAATGCATATGTAAAATCATATGCCACTACAGTCAAGGAGCTCTTGCTTTGGGATGGGGGTGTAGCAAAGATCTTTCCTCTAAAACTCAATCAAATAACCCTTGAATGGTACTATCACCTCCTAAAAGGGTCCATACACTCCTACCATTTTAGGTTAGGTTCATCGAATATTTTAACATGAACAAACTCATAAATACTAATATATAAGATTTATTACATATCAAATGAAAATATAAAGAATCAGCTACTCATTTTATCATAAGATGGCATCAGGTCATGTATTCTCTACCAATGCACTGAACATGGACAAATTAGAGTTATGCAATCTTTTCCTCCATTCCCTTAACAAAGAAATGAGGGAAGATATATATAAGTTCCCTACTAATCATATGAGGAGGCCCTCAAAAATGCACTCTACATTGATAAAATAGTAATCGATAGTGGATGATAAACCTATGGAATCCATAGAAATATTATGACTCAAAACAATGGGTGATCTCAAACTATGAACCAAAGCTCAAATAATATGAATAACCAAAGTCCCAAGATCTTAAACTGTAATAGGAATGTTACTACCGATAGTGTCACTAACCAACCCAAGAAATAAAACACTATAAATAATGATCAATACCTACCTTAGAATATCATCAACATTAACACCAACAATACATGAGGAAAGAATTAGAGTCCTCTTGCCATCCATATGGTTGATTTCAATAGACCACCACCTCATAACACACAGTATCAAAACCATTAACAAAATATAATACCCTTCTCAAGCTCCATAGTGATTTTTTGATTATGTGACATTATTTGGATTACCAGTGTGTCAAGTGTGTCCTTATATATGACGTGTGAGTGACATGTCTTGTGGTTGGTTATTAGTCTTGATTTTGGTTAAATTGTTATGGTAACATAGAACCTGGTTAGTTATGACTCATATAAGACCATCTTGGGGTGTGTGCATTTTAATGTTAATAACAAGTTGTATTATCACTTAATGTGTCACTTATGCCTTCTAATATTATCCATAGGATTGGATTGGTTATGCATTAATTTAAATAGTTTCTTAAACTTGTTCGAGAAGCTATGTTATATTAAGTCGGCCTTGATTATTTGACTTGTAACTTTCTTGGTATTTTGAAAAAAAATTAGTTTTAAAAATTAGAATAATAACACAGTTATGATTGTGACCAAGCCCAGATAACATTTAATAATGGACATAAATAAAATTATATATAAATACATATTTATATAAAGATATCATATTAAAATAGTATTATGTAGATAAGCAAATTAAATGAATAAATATACATATTTATTCATAACATGGATAAATAAATAAATTTGGATCAAATATTTCTACTCCTATATCTATACTTATTAATATACGTATTTGTATAAATGTATTTATATATTAATATAAGTTAAAATAATTTTAAATTAAATGGGCATAATTATAAATACATATATATGTACCTGTCTATAAATGCATATTCTTACGAGTTTTATAATAAATTTAATATATATTTAGTTACTTGATTTTTCAATATAATAAATTAATTTAATCCAAAAAAATATTGATAAATAAATAAATGAGTTAAATATATGATAGGTTGATGGTTGAGTGGAGAAGAGTGGGAACCCTAATTCCAAAAATTAAATAATAAATAAATAAGGACATCTTTTTCCACTAAATAGTTAACCTAGTGGAGACATGAGCTATTTTATAAGATTTGCCAAAGGAGAAATGCAGGTGAAAGGATAGTGAAGAAATAAGGAGAAGAAGGAGAGGTGCATGATGCATGGAGGAGTATAAGGCAACCAAGGAAAGTAGGAAGTTTCCATGGATCAAGCAAGGGGTTTTTCCTTCTTTTTAAATCTTTGAATTTTTTCAAACTAATGAATAGAATAAAAATTTAATGAAAATAAGGAATGTGTTTTGAAAGTGGTTCACTTTTTAAAAAAAGATCTATATCTACAAACCCTAGATCTCTCAAAAAAATCACCTAATTTACTTCCATTTTGCCCCTCAGGGATAATGGTTTTCTTATTTTTTTTAAAATAAAAAGTAAAATAAAATGAAATATGTGTGTGTGTGCGCGCGCGCGTGTGCACACGTGTGTATATATATATATATATATATATATATATATATATATATATATATATATATATATATATATATATATATATATATATATATATATGCAAAAATAATTATGATAGGGTACCTATTTTTTGAAATTTTTATTTATAAAAAAAAAATTATAATTTAGGGGGGATTCATTGTGTCATCCCAACCCCGTCCCATAATAGGGAGGGGAGGAGGATGGGCTAATCAGCCCACCCCACTCTTGAGCAAGTTTGACCGATGGCTATGGCCGTGGGTTGGGGATCTAGCTCAACCATTGGCTATGGACCACCGGTTGTAGGTCAATGCCATTTTAAGGTCTATTATATTTTAAAATAAATTTAAATAAAATAATAAATGATAAAATAAAATAAATAAAGACATTGATTTTATAATTATTATTAAATGTAAATAGGATATTAAATTATAAATATATATATGCTGATATAAGCGTGGGGTATATATATCATATAAAAATACTTCTTTATATTTAAAATATATTTTCATATATGTAAATATATATATTTAATTATAAAAGAGGACATGTTTTACTAGATTATATATATGCATGTTTTTTTAAAAATATTATTATTGATAGAAGATGTATAGACATATTTAATTATGATTATATATACATGTGTGTGTGTGTGTATTAGAATATTTTGTACATTTGAAAATATATATATGCTGATATAAGAGTGGGGTATATATATCATATAAAAATACTTCTTTATATTTAAAATATATTTTCATATATGTAAATATATATATTCAATTATAAAAGAGGATATGTTTTACTAGATTACACACACACACACACACACACACACACACACACACACACACAAACACACACACACACACATTTATAAGCATGTTTTTTTAAAGATATTATTATTGATAGAAGATGTATAGACATATTTAATTATGATTATATATACATGTGTGTGTGTGTATTAGAATATTTTGTACATTTGAAAATATATATATGCTGATATAAGAGTGGGGTATATATATCATATAAAAATACTTATTTATATTTAAAATATATTTTCATATATGTAAATATATATATTTAATTATAAAAGAGGATATGTTTTACTAGATTATATATATATATATATATATATATAAGCATGTTTTTTCAAAAATATTATTATTGATAGAAGATGTATAGACATATTTAATTATGATTATATATACATGTGTGTGTGTGTGTATTAGAATATTTTGTACATTTGAAAATATGTATGTATATATATATATATAATCTAAAAATTATTTAAGAACAAATATATTATTATATGGATCAATAAGTTTATATATGTGGTATTTGGATATCGAGTTAAGGCTTTATAATATAAATTATAGCCATGAGTTACCAACAAATAGAAATAAAATGTATCATATCCTTAATTAAAAATAGGATAGTGGATTATTGTTTACATTTTATTTGAATAATGCTAATGCGAATAAATCTTATTTGAGGGTTATTTTTCTTTAAATAACACCTTCATTTTGGCATAATGAATTGTGTTAATAAGTTTATTATTATTGTGGTATATGGGTGGAAAGTTATTCTTGTAACATTGATTAGTTTTAATATGAGTTAGGGAGATTTGGTATACTCTTTGACATGCTTTACAAGGTCTTTATGTTATTACTTTTGATTGTTGTCTTTATGGTTTTATTTTTGACATTTTTGAAGTGAAATTCAAATTTAAAAATCTAGTTTCTTCTTAGAGGTCTACTATGTTATAGATATTACATCTCGATGGAGGATTAGATATTAAATGATGTTGTGATGATGAGATTATTAGTATTGTTCACTTTGATGAGAATCGATTGTTTTGTAATCTGTAATGGTATGTTATTGTTGATTGTATAATAAGATTGTATTTTTGTAATTATTGGTGTTGAGCTTGGTTACTAATAATCCTAGTGTCATTTTGATGCGTAATGTTTACTCCAATGGTTGGGTTATTTTTTGAATTATCACATGTAAGTCTTATTTAGTTTCTAAATTCATTTTTAATATATTTATTAATTTGGAAAATAAAGTATCTAGGAGGGAGAAGTCTCTTATTAAATGTAATTTGACCCCTTTATTGACTATGTCTTAGTGCAAGTTGGTAAGTACCATTAGCAGTTAGAATATAATAAATTAATATCTTATGTGTTGTAAAAATTAACTATAAATGAGATTATTGAAACACCTTAGATTTTATTCTATGATTTATGAAGAGGTAGTTGTAATCTAAACCTATAAGTGGGGATAAATTGTAGATAATTTGTAAATACTTGATGTCATGTTAAAGATTATATACGTAGTGGTGTATGTTGTCAGAATATTTTATAGATTTTTAATACTATCATTAAATTATTGAAATAAAATTAATGCATCTTGTTTTAAAATAAAACAGGTCTTTGTTTTTCATAAATTGATAGTTTTTTGAATTTTATAAATTATTGGTATTGTCATGATGTTCTGTCATTCTATAAATGGCATTCTTATGTAAGTTCAAGTTATAAAACTATATATTTATATCAAATCATTATGTAATACAAGCTCCCTTAATCATAAGGACGTGATTTGATAACTAAAACTAGTAATAGCTCTAATAATATGGATTTAGGCTTGTTGTATACTCATAGTTTTAATGAATTAATAGAGGCTTTACCTATATAAAAAGATTTGGCATTGAGTATAATATCTTGCATTGAATTATTTAACTTTGAAACACTTAATAAATGAAGCTAGCTAATAATTTATATTAAACCAACCTTGTGTCAAACAAACTAAAGTGTAATCCATTATTAGACAACAAAACCATGAGTAAGTATTTCATTTTCCAAAGAAAAATTATTGGTATTGTCTTCTTGAGTGTCCTTAATAATTTTATTGTAATCCTAATATAATTGATAAAATATTTTTGCAAATTAAATAATCTAATTCACCAAATTGTTTTCCTAGTGGATTTTTTTTTTAATGTGTTTTAGCCTATAGTTATCTTTCAAAAACTAAATTTTAAAAATAGCTAAAGTACTCTAAATTGGAACTTGAGTCTCTGTCATAATTTTTACTAGCTAATAGAATTGGTTTTTGGTACCACATTAATTTTTAGCTCATCCGAGCCGAAACAGTGCCTCGATTACAAAAGACTTTGTAAGGAAAATCATTTTTACCTTGCTACTTTTGTAGCAAATATATTCTATAATCAATGCCTAATAAATGAATATAAATTGGTTCTATGAGAAATGAAAAATATTTACAATTATTTTTACCTTCATATCAACTTAGGAGATTTTGGTTTCTATTTTTACTATTGTTTTCTATTTTTGATACCTCTTTTTCAAATCAAAGTTATTTAAAAAATTATGTTATTCTAATTTTAATCTGTGAAGTCACTTTGGAAAGGGTATTGTAATAATTGCCCAACTTAATGTTTTTTGAATATGAAAGTTTTAACCTCTTAGTTTGAGTTTCATATTAATTTTTATCCTTTCGTATTTGTTTTTTAGCTCCATTTTATAATTTTAGTGAGTCCTCATTGAACACTATTTATCATTGTTTTTCTTGGAATGATAGAAAATGTTGCAAGTATTGTTTAGTTTGATATCCTTTTTCTTCTTGTCATTTACCCTTGTTTTTAAAAATACTTCTATTGTGATGATTTCATTATATCAATTTGACCCATTACTTTATATTTGTGTAAACCTTTCTCTGGATATTTATTCTAGTGTCATTTTGTTTTCTATTTAGACTTGTTAAACCTTTGTAGCCTTAAAAGTAATTTTGACATGTTTAATTATGTCATTGACTCGATTATTCATGTGATTATTTTTATTCATAAATCTATATGTATGAATGTCACCAGAGTTAAGATGTGATCCTTCCCTATTTGTGAAGTTGTAATTATAAAATTATCTTCTGCTTGGTTGTGGGGTTCATGGTGAATTTGTAGAGAATTGAAACATGTCCAGCCTTAAGTGTCTTTGCATGCTTTTTAAACATTTGGAATTCATGTTGTGTCAAATTGATGACACCTAAATCACTAATAACTGAATTAATTTATATTTGAGCCTCAATTATTTATGTTTTTTATTTTGTGTAATATATCAAAGCATAACTAGTTGGCTAACAACTATATAGTGACATCAAGTTTTTGTGTCTGATTGAGTTTGTATGCCATGTTAGCATTACTATCTTTGTATGCATGAGTTAGTGTGTTTTTTAGAGTGTTAAGAAAAAAATGGTGTAGTTTTATGTGTGCTTGTGAAATTAATTTTAGGCATTAGATTTTGGTATCAGAGAATGATTAAATATTGGGAACTCTGGAGTGTTGGTGTTTTGCTACATGTATTCTATAACTTTTACTTAAGTGTGTACAAGTGAAATGCCACAGTGAGAATGTACATATTTCTAGGCATGGACTATGTTAGGAATCACTCAATCTTAGTTTCCAGATTCATTCCATTGGTGGATGGGAACATCCTCTTAGAGAGAGATCATTTGTTATTTATTTGCTATTATGGTAGAGTATCCAACCACCATGGACCATTGGACCCTAAAGTGAATAGAATGAGGAAATGTGTAAATTTTTTGGATGATTATATTACTCTCGTGTCTCATTAATGGATGTTTATGTTGATCAATTTTTAATATTACTTGGTATAAAATAATTATGTGGAGAAAATTTGTATGTATGTATGTTTGTGTATGGAAAGTACCTACTTTAATTTATTTTCTATATATTTATAATGATTATGTATTAGTTCACTAAGTGAATATAAATCTAATAACATAATGAGTCTATAGTTAACAATATGATAAAATTGATTTTTTTGAAATCAAGCCGTTATCAGTAGTAGCTCTAAGTTAGCATGTTCTAGTTAGTGTTTCATTGTGTGTCTCGATTGAGCATAAGTCATGAGACTATAAAGAGGCCTTGTTCTATTATGTTATAGTTATGGAATTTACTTAACCCTAGTACAGTGTTAACCTTGTGCATGTTGTTTGTCATATAATCAGATGGTACCTAGTATGGTTTTGATTCCTTATGTTTTGAACAGGAGTGTTGTAATTTTTAATCCTATCCTTTAGTTAAGTAGTTTGAACCTTGCATGTAACCACAAGTGATTCAAGAGTAAGTGTGCAGGTAGGGTCTTGATAGAGTGATTTTGTGTTCCCCTCTTTATTATGAAGAATTAATGTACCTTCCTAACTATGAGATATTTAGTGAGCTATCTATTTTTCTCTTAAGATGACCATTTGTGTTGCAATTACAGTTCACTTGGGTGTTCATTTTAACATGCAATAGTGGTTGTAATGTGAATATAGTTTTTATAATATATATGACTAATCTAGTTTAGACATGTTACTTAAGGTTGAATAATGATATATCCCTATATACTAATTATGATAGTGCAACTATCATGATCTTTGCATTAGTGATACTACATGAGAATTATCAACACATATTATTAATTTACATTATAATAAGACAACCAGGATTGAACATAGTATTTTCCAAAAAAGCATTTGGGTTAAGTGTAACAATCAAAAATGATATATTTTATGATGAGAGACTTGTATATCAGCTAATTCAGAGACTTTGGGATATTAGGTGGATCTTTATGGGTACTTTTGGCACTGGATGCCAGGCATGCGGTTCACACTTGGTTTATTTCTACAAAATTACATCAGCATTTTTTACTGAGAGGCATAGGGATGATTACTATTATTTTTGTTTCTCCTACCTCCAAGAAGTAGTCGAGTCTTACCTTATTACCTTTGGGAGGTAATCATGTTGTTGTTTTGGGAGGTATACAAATGATGATGTGATGTTTTATCCTACCTCAAGGAGGTAGTTGAGCTATTTTTGTTCTCTCACCTCTGGGAGGTGATTGAGTTTTATTAATTTATTCTCCCCTTGGGTGACTTTTATAGTCACATAGTTTAAGGAATATGATATTTTCAATTTTACTTTGAGAACCATCACTAGTCCTTTAACTTGAATTTGCATTTAATTATTCTTTTGGAGTTTTAAATATTTATAAGCTATTTTAATTAAACTTGAAGTAAATGGATTTACATTTGATTTCAATTGAATTTAATTGTTTTATTTTATTTTGATGACTTGATATTTATGACTTGGACTTGTTTTGTTAATTACCAACTTTTTTTGAACTTGAATTATGATTTTCTAATTTATTATTCTAATTTCATTGATTTATTGACTCCTAAATTGCTAATTTTAAAAATTGATTATTCAAAATTATTATGTTATTTTAATTTTTGACCAACACTATATACACACACACACATATATGTATATATATACATATATGTATATATATATACATATATGTATATATATATATATATACATATATATATATATATATATACATATATATATACATATATATATATACATATATATATATACATATATGTATACATATACATATATATATATATATATACATATATATATATACATATATGTATATATATATATATATATATACATATATATACATATATATACATATATACATATATATATGTATATATATATATGTGTGTGTGTGTATATATATATATATATATATATATATGTATGTATACACACACACACACACACATATATATATGTTATAATTTTCATAGTGTGTGTTATTTAGAGGAAAAACATTGCTTGAAAAACTTATTGGGTCAAGATGGGAACCTGTGTGGGATAGATTCATGACAGCATCCTTCCCAACCACTAGATGTGGTATTGATTATTATTATTATTATTAGTATTATTATTTTTTAACTAAAAAGGGGTAAAATTTTATTGAAAATGAAACAAGAAACAAGGAGAATTACATAGCTTTATCTTGGTTAACAAGTTGAGCCAGCTTCTGAGAAAGATTTAGGGGAAGCATCGTATGATCAAAAATGTTCCAAGGTGGTCCATGCTCAGAGGCCCATTTAGCCAAACAATCAGCTACCCCATTCCACTCACGGGGAATATGCATAAACAACACATAATCCAAGGAGGTACATAGTTGGAGGATTTGTTGAACAACCGAAGCCAAGTGCCAATCCATAGTAGCAAAATTTTGCTTATTTAATAAATTGACCACCACCTGTGAGTCCATCTCATAAATAATTATGTGCTAGCCCTATTGGCAACACTATTACACTGCAACCAAGATAGCTTGAGCTTCCATGAGATTGTTAGTATGGCAGCCTTTGTAGATAGAGAAGACAAACTTAATATCGCCTGAACTATCTCGCCCCATGCCCCCAATGCCGACTGCCCCAGGATTTCCCTGAGAAGAGCCATTAGTGTTGACTTTAAGGACTCCAGTCATAGGGGGCATCTAATGCCCTGCATGATTGATAGGCTACGGGTGCTACCTAGTGCCCTTCGTCAAGCGCATGTGGGGAGCAAAGGGAACACCACTGGGAGGGGCGAAGGAGAAGCATGAATAGATATCAGCATCCTTAGGGTCCAAATCACCAGTAACATCACATTTAGCTTGAAGGGTCTCATGTAGAGAATTAATAATTTTCCCCCACAGGAGCCTGAGCTCAAGGGTCACATCATGAAAGATCCTCCTATTCCTCTCCAACCATATATACCACAAGATAAGGGAGGGGCCAATGAACCAAACAACTTGAAGAAAAGAGATCTTAGCAGGAGGGTGACCTAGTCAATCCCAAAATTTAGATAGAGAGGAAACATGCCAGTAGGAGCAACCCCACACACTCCACCAAAGGTGCCAAATCTATTTTGCAAAAGAGCACTGGAAGAAAAGGTGAGAAACAGTCTCTTCATTACTACGACATAAAAGACATATGGAAGGCCCCTGGAATCCTCATTTATAGAAGTTGTCCCAAGTAATACACATGTTATAAACTAGAACCTAGAGGAAAAAATTACACTTAGGCCATGAAAAATAGTTCCAAGCTTTCTTCCACCAAGAGATCTCCACTTCTCCAAAAAGTTGCTTTGTCAATGTAAGGTACCTAGAGGAAATAGAATACTTCCCAGAAGGGGCGCCTCCCCAAGCCAAGACATCACGTTCCTATAAAGAGCTACATCTTTTAGAGGCTAAAATCTAAGATAGCTCCAGTTGATCCTCCATAGAGCCACTCAATAGCCAATCAAAAGAATTCTTCCATCGATAACCAACTGTTGTGCCCAAGTTAAAGGCCTCCTTATAATGAGCCACTATACTCCACCTAGAAGCAAGGAAAGAATCACATAGGGATTGAAAATGTGGATGAGAGGATATTAGAGGGGGTGATCCATCTTAGGAGTCACTCCAAAAGAGGGCCCCAGTGTCACAAGATGAGCTTCACGCTTGAGGGTATTCCACACCAAGGTAATACTTGTAAGACAAGATCTGGGCCCAAAAGTGAGATTGACTGGAGCACTAACGCCAATAGAGTTTGGTAGTGAGAGCTTGGCTACACAAGATAGCAAAACACAGGCCTAGGCCTCCCTTTTTTGGCTAGCAAATAGTATCCCAATTAATAAGGCTCCATCTAGTACTTTGTAGGTTACCGTTCTAAAGGAATTGGCGAGAAAGAGTATCAAATTCCTTAAGAAAATACACTGGGGCAGCCTAAACCATACTCTGATATATGGGGAGGGCTTGAATCACAGATTGTAGAAGAATCACCCTACTAGCAGTAGAGAGCCACCTATGAGACCAGTGATTCACTTTTTGTCTTAGCTTTTTAAGCACGTTCTGCTAGAAAAGCCTAGGCAATCTTCCCACAACAATAGGAACCCCCAAGTAAGTCAGGGGGAGAGAATGAATCTGAAACCTCAGGATAGTAGCAATCTTCCTTTGGATAGACTCAAGAGTATTGAAGAAAAAAAGAGAGGACTTGTGATCATTAATTTTTTGCCCAGAAGCAGCCAGATAAGTATCAAGGGTGAGCTGAAAAGCAAAAATTTCCCAAGTCCAAGCTCTCCTAGTAAGGGCTGTGTCATCAACAAACTGGAGGTGGGTCAGAGCAGGTAATCCATTCCCCCATTACCATCCATGAAGCATGTTCTGAGAGACATGAGATTTGATGAGTCACCCAAGTCCCTCAGCCAGAATGATAACCAAATAAGGAGAGAGTATATCTCCTTGGCAAAGACCTCTAGACATGCCAAACATCTCTAAGGGTTCACCATTAATAAGGATCGAGAAGGAGGGAGTGGTAACACAACTCATAACCCATCGAACCCAACCCTAATTAAAGCCAAAATCTAGAAGAACTTTATGCAAAAAAACCCAATTGACTCTGTCATAGGCCTTCACCATATCAAGCTTAATGAACATGGCACATTCTTAGGAAGTACTCATAGAGTGAATAGCTTCAGAGGCAATAACCACCCCATCCAAAATTTGTTTGCCAACTACAAAACCCCCTTATTCCTCAAAGATCACCTTGGGAAGACAAACTTTAAGCCTCTTTGCAAGGAGCTTAGTAATGATTTTATAGACCACATTGCAAAGAGCAATGGGCCTAAAAAGGTCCAGCTGATTAGCCTATTCCTTCTTTGAAATGAGGACAAGAAAAGTGGCATTCAAAGCCCAGAGCATCTCTTTGTTGGAATAGGATTCATGAACCACATTTAGAAGATCATGATTAATAATATCCCAGAAGTCCTGAAATAATTCAATAGGGAAACCATCGGGCCTCGGGGCTTTGCCTTTTCGTAAGCTGAAGACCACCCCCTCCAATTTTGACATACCAATTGGTCACATAAGAGAGTCATTCATTCCTGGTGTCACAATAGAGGGAATGCAAGATAAAACCATATTTTTTTCTAGCTCAACTGAGGGTAGATCATCAGAAAAGAGAGCAGAGTAAAACCAAATAACTTCCCTGGAAATAGCTTGAGAGGAGGTTAGGCGCGTCCCATCCGAGGTAACAAGAGAAGAGATGAAATTCCTGTTACGTCAAGCCTGCACAGAATTTGGAAGAAAGCGGTATTCTTGTCCCCCTCCTGGAGCCAATATATTCATGCCTTCTATTTCCAATAAATTTCCTCATAGAGATCCCACTCAGCTAAATCCATAGCAACTTGAGATTCAACGATGCGAAGAGCTTCCATCAACCCTACATCTCGAATCTGCCTGGTTATAACATCCAAACGATCTTGCATGCTCTTCTTCATAGAGTGTAGATTGCCAAAACAATTCCTATTCCAGTATTTCAATTTCCTCTTAACATACTTTAGTTTTTTGGAGAAGGAATACATCACGGTGCCATAAGCAAGACCTCCCTGTCTCCACTAGTGGGTCATCAAGTCATGGAGGGAGGAGTCACGTAGCCACATCAACTAAAACTTGAATGGGGGCTTCTTGGGAATAGCAATATACCTAGTAGAGAGCCTGATCAGCCAGTGGTCAAAACCTCTCTAGTCAAGAATTTTAGATGAGAGAGAAATAGAGCTAGAGAGCCAAAAACAAGAAACTAGGAACCTGTCTAGGCATTCAAAGATAGCATCATTACCACTTCTATTATTCCAGGTGAAGAGGCTGTTAAGAGGTTTAACATTAGAGAGATGTAAAAGATTAATATTTTGTCAAAGAAGCTTAGAAGAGGGACCCAAATGTGCCACTCTACCCCTCTTTTCCTCTAGACTAAGAACCGAGTTGAAATCCCTAGTGACAATCCAAGGTAGGAAGGGGTGGCAGCTTCTGAAAAACTGAATATGTTCCCAGAGCTTGAGCTGGCTAAGAAAATTAGTAGGAGCATATACCATAGTAACAAGAATCAACTCTCTAGTTTCAAGAGAGGAAGCCACCATTGAGAGAGCTGAGAGACAGGACACCCAATGAAGTGGCATAACTTTCCTTGGGTCCCAACACATGGTGAGACCACTAGAGCTCCCCAAGGCACCAACACATTGACATTGGCCTAGGAACCAAATATTAGGAGCAAAAGTAAGCAAGGAGTCCATAGAAAGCTTGGTTTCTTGAATACAAAAAATATTTGGAGAATGTTCAATCACCAATTTGTGCATAGCTTTTTGTCTGGGGATGCTATTCAACCCCCTCACATTCCATGATAGAACAATCATTGAGTAGAGTGAGGGAAATGTTCATCTAGGGTCTTAACAACCCCTGACTCTACCAGCAAATCACCTGTAAGTTTAATTTTGTCCTGGTCCTTCTTACGCCCAACTCTAGAGGGGTAGTAAAGGATACTTTCTTAAACGGTCTTTGCATTAGGCCTAGAGCAGGAGAAGATCCCTTTTCTTTACTAGATGTGCCCACATCTTTAACCAAATCTGCCCAAAGGACATCCTTATCTTGTGAAGCTGGAGGGACCACCAAGGCACCAGACTCAGGGCCAAGAGAGGTCTCTAGGATCTGCTAAATAATCATATCCTAGGAATCATTAAGAATAGGACCCCTCTCCTCTAAATTAAGAACCCCACACTGATCTACTATAGGAACTCCTTCTTTAATGGCCATACTGTCAAGAGCCTCAAAACAATTGAACCTAGAGTCCACTTACCGGTCTAAATGAGAGCGCTTCTGACCACGTCCCTTGGCACGGTGTTGAACTGGGATAAAACCCTCCATATCAATACCATTAGAGCCAGATGGGCCTTACCCTAGACTTGAAGAATTTACGTGAGCTTTCCCTTTTGTAGCACTATCAGACTGAATATTTCCAGTTCCCGTATGAGCAGGTTGGCCATTCCCCTTACTATCATAGGCCATCCTTGGACTAGATGGCCCATCAGGTGTACCAATACCTCTGGAGGCATGAGGGAATTGATGCTACAATGCCCATACACATGACAGATTTGACAGTGAAAGGGAATAGATTCATAGTCTAGTTGTTGGATCAAAGAAGAAGAGCCCAGGCAAATTTCCATAGAATATGGCAAAGGGTTATTTAAATCAATATCAACACAGATACGAGCATAATAAATAACCTTTTTGTCTAATGATTGATGTGCTATTGCAGTTGGTGTCCCCAGCATGGCACAATCTGACGTAGGATATCCTCATGCCAAAATTCTAGAGGGAGTCTTAGTAGGTGAACCCAAATAAGAACTCGAGATGGAAAATCCTTAGTAGAATTAAACCCCGCATGCCAGGGCTCGATAAAAAGACCAATATGATCATAAAAGTAAGGACCTCCCTCAAATATCTGATTTTGATCAGCCACAGAAGAGATATTCACCATAAAGTAGCTATTACCAGCCAACATAATATCAAAATTGCCTTCCACCTGCCATGAGTGGTGAATCCAAGCTTTCAAAGCCGATAGGGAAATTTGGATCCCAAGAAAATTGTAGATCAAAGCATGTGAGGTCAGATATTCCACATCTTCCTTTACTACCTCTGGGGGGATAACCAGCACAGGTTGATCCTGACTACGCGGAAGGCAGCCATTAATCTTGTTTAGCTTTGAGCATTCACTGACATAAAAGGTCTCTTTGTCTTGAGAGCTCACCCCAAGATGGGATCGGTCACCACTGGAGGCTATTGCAAGACTAATACTCCTAGAACCCCTGCTCGTAGCCCTCTCCTTAATGCCTATCATCTCTCTCGATCCCAAGTCTCTTTGATGTATTATGAATGATCGATTATTATTATTCTTATTATTATTATTAGCCATTTATTTAGGAGCTCTAAGGAGGATGGGAGGTCTAAGTAGTTTTGGGAGGTCTAAGGAGGTTTGATGAGATGTTGATGATGTAGTTGATGGAGATTATTATTCTTTCCATACTAGATTGTTATTGATATTGTTCCAACATTATATGCTTTCTTATACAACTTGGTAGACATTTTCATTATTGTTTGTTACATAGTGGATATGATATTATATTATGGTGGCTTAGTAATTATACTCTTGTTAGCAATCTTAACAGTTCATAATATCAATTGGTAGTAAAAATGATATATAGAATTTTTTTGAAGTTATGACATTTTTTCAATAGGAACAACATGGCAGTATGTTTCGGTTAATAGTTGGCTCAACTTTTCATAGCTAAGTGGTATTACATTAATTATATTAGTTTTATATTTTGACACTATCTTATTTTTATTATACCATGAATGGCACATAGGCTATTTGGAATAGAAAATTATGTTCTAGCATATCAGAGTATTGATAATAACATTTTGGTGTTATCACTTTTAATGACTATTTGGAAAGTAGATATTTGAGTTTCGAAATATTATGAGGGTTAGCTTTGTGGTGGACTATTATAATTTAAGAATGTGGTAAATTACATTACATGATTTTATTTTACAGTCATCAAGGATGATGTTATTTTCAAGGGGGTGTGAATGTAATACCCTTCTCAAGCTCCATAGTGCTTTCTCAATGACGTGACATTATTTGAATTACTGGTGTGTCAAGTGTGTCTTTGTGCATGACATGAGAGCTAGATGTCTTTTTATTTATTGTTAGTCTTGATTTTGGCTACCTTATTGTGGTAACATGGAACCTAGTTAATTGCAAATCATGTAGGATCACCTTGAGGTGTGTGCATTTTAATGCTAACAACAAGTTGTATTATCACTTAATGTGTCACTTATGCCTTCTAGGGGATTCTATGTTGATGAGTTAATTTTGATAGGTCTATCCATAATACTAGATTTGCATTAATTAAAATAGTTGTGTGAATGTATCGAATAGCTATGTTATGTTAAGTTGGTCCTGATTATTTGACTCAACTTTTTTGGCATTTTGACAACAAAATCTAGTTTTAAGAAAAAGAATAATAACATAGTTATGATTGTGACCGAGACCAGATAACATTTAATAATGGGCATAAATAAGATTAATATAAATGAATAAATTGTATTATATAGATAAATAAATTAAATGAAAAAATTTATATATATTTATTCATAATCTAGATAAATAAATAAATTTGGATTAAATATTGCTACTCCTATATCTATATATATTTATATAAACATATTTATATATTACTATAAATTAAAATAATTTTAATTAAATAAGTATAATTATAAATACACACACACACACATATACCTATTTATATATGTATATTCTTACTAGTTTTGTAATAAATTTAATATATATTCAATTACGTGATTTTCAATGTGATAAATTAATTTAATCCAAAAAATATATTGATAAATAAATAAATGAGTTAAATGGATGATAGGTGGATGGTTGGGTGAAGAAGACTGGGAACCCTAATTCCAAAAATAAAATAAGAAATAAACAAGCATGGTTTTTCCCACTAAATAGTTAACCTAATAGAGAGATGAGCCATTTTATAAGATTTGTCAAGTGAGAAATGCAGGTGAAAGGAGAGTGAAGGAAGAAGGAGAAGAAGGAGAGGTGTGGGATGCATAGAGGAGGATGAGGAAACCAAGGGAAGCATGGAGCTTCCATGGATAAGGCAAGGAGTTTTTTTCTTTTTAAATCTCTAATTGTTTCCAAAATAATGAATAGATTAGATATTAAATGAAAATAAGGAATGTGTTTTGAAAGTAGTTTGGTTTTAAAATATATATATCTACAAACCCTAGATCTCTAAAAAAATCCCCTAACTTGTTTCCATTTTTTCCCTTAGGTATAATGGTTTTATTATTATTTTTAAAATAAAAATATAATGAAATGAAATGTGTGTGTGTGTGTGTGTGCGTCTATGCAAAAAAATCATGTTAGGTTACCTATTTTTTGAAATTTGTATTTATATTAAAAAATATATTATAAAAAAATTAATTAATTATATATATATATATATATATATATATATTTATAAATTTTGTTTGGTGCGGGGGGGGGGGGGGGGGGGCGCAATGTTTGTATCATCCCATCCCCCTCCCATAATAGGGAGGGGAGGGAGACAAGCCAATAGACTCACCCCACCCCTGGGCAAGACCAATCGATGCCCATGATCGTGGCCATGGGCCACCAACCACTGGTCATTACCCTTTTAGGGCTTATTCTATTTTTTTAAAATAAAAATAGAATAAATAATAAATGATAAAATAAATAAATAAATACATTGATTTTATAATTATTATTAAATATAAATAGGATATTAAATTATATATATATATATGTTGATATAAGAGTGGGGTATATATATTATATAAAAATACTTATGGGTATTGAAAATATATTTTTATATATGTAAATAGATGTATTTAATTATAAAAGAGGATATATTTTATTAGATTATAAATATACATATATATTTATAAGCATTTTTTTTAAATATTATTATTGATAGAAGATGCATAGACATATTTAATTATGATTTTTTTATTATTATTATTATTTTTTTGTGTGTGTGTGTGTGTGATCAAAAAATTATTTAAGAATAAATATATTATTATGTGGATCAATAAGTTTATATACATGGTATTTGGATATAGAGTTAGGTTTCATAATATAAATTATAGCCATGAGTTCTCAATGAATAGAAATAAAATATATCTTATCTAAGATTAAAATAAGATAGTGGATTATTGTTTACATTTTACTTGAGTAATGCTAATGTGAATAAATCATATTTGAGGATTATTTTGTCTTAGATAACACCTTCATTTTGGCATAATGAATTATGTTAAATAAGCTTTTTATTCTTGTGGTATATGGGTGAAAAGCTATCCCTATAACGTTGATTAGTTCTGATATGAGCTAAGGAGATTCGGTATACTCTTTGACATGATTTACAAGGTTTTTGTGTTATCACTTTTTATTTTTATTTTTATTTGTATGGTTTTATTTTCAACATTTTTGAAGTGAAATTTAAAATTAAATTTTTAATTTTCTCTTAAACGTCTACTATGTTATAGATATCACATCTAGATGGGTGTTTATAAATCAAATGATGTTATGATAATGGGATTGCTAGTATTTTGAACTTTGATGAGAATCAATTGTTTTACAGTCTATAATGGTATGTTATTGTTTGTATAATAAGATTATAATTTTTTAATGATTGGTGTTGAGTTTGGTTACCAATAAGCCTGGTGTTGTTTTAATGTGTAATATTTACTCTAATAGTTGGGTTGATTTTTGAATTATCGCATGTAAGTATTACTTAGTTGCTAAATCCATTTTTAATATGTTTATTAATTTGTAAAATTAAGTATTTCATAAGGAGAAGTTTCTTACTCAGCATAATTTGACCCCTTTATTGACTATGTCATAGTGCAGGTTGGTGAGTACCAGTAGCAATTAGATTACAAAAAAATAATAACTTGTGTGTTTTAAAAATTAATTTGTAAATGAGATTGTTGAAATGTCTTAATTCATATTCCATGATTTGTTTAACTGGTGTATGTAGTTAGAGCATTTTATAGATTTGTAATATTATCACTCAATTGTTTAAATAAAATTAATGCATCTTGTTTTATAATAAAATAGTTCTTTGTTTTCCATAAATTGATAGTCTTTTGAATCTTATGAATTATTCATGTTGTCATGATGTTATGTTATTATAAAAATAACATTCTTATGTAAGGTCAAGTTATAAAACTATATATTTATATCAACTTATTATGTAATACAAGTTTCCTTAATCATAAGGATGCGACTTGATAACTAAAACTAACAATAACTCTAATATTATGGATTTAAGCTTGTTGTACACTCATAGTTTTAATGAATCAATAGAGGATTTACCTATTTAAAAAGGATTGAAATTGAGTATAATATATTGCATTGAATTCCTTAAATTTTAAATGCTTAATAAATGAACCAAGCCAATAAGTTATATTAAATCAACCTTGTGTCAAACAAACTAAAGTGTAATCCATTATTAGACAATAAAACTATAAGAAAGTATTCCATTTTCTTAAACATGATTGTTAGTATTATCTTCTTAGGTGGCCTTAATAATTTTATTGTGATATAAATATAATTTATCAAATGTTTTCTCAAATTAAATAATTTAATTTGCCAAATTGTTTTCCTAGTGGCAAAAAAATTGTTCGTGCTTTATCTTATAGTTGTCTTTCAAAAACTAAATTTTAAGAATAGCTAAAGTGATCTAAATTGGAATTTGAGTCTCTATCACAATTTTCACTAGATAAAAGAATTGGTTTTTGGTACCACACTAACTTTTAGCTCATTCAAGTTGAAACATTACCTCAATTCTAAATGGCTTTTGCAAGAAAATTCCATTTTACCTTGTTACTTTTCCAATGAATATGCTCTGGAATCAATGCCTAATAAATAGTTATAAATTAGATCCATGAGAAATGAAAGTTATTTACAATTATTGTTATCTTTATATCAATTTATGACCTTTTGGTTTTTGTTTTCACTATTACTTGCTAATTTTAATAACTCTTTTTTAAATCAAAATTATTTAGAAATTTTGTGTTATGATTTTAATCTACGAAGTCATTTTGGAAAGGGTATCGTAATAATCATTAAATTTAATGTTTCTTGAATATTGAAGTTTTAACCTCTCAATTTTATTTTCATATTAATGTATAACCTTTTGTATTTATTTTTAGCTCCATTTGATGTTTTTAGTGAGTCTTCCTTGAACCCTATTTGTCATTGTTTTTATAAAAATGATAGAAAAATGTTGTTAAATATTGTTTGGTTTGATATTCTTTTTATTCTTGTCATTTACCCTTACTCTGAAATAATACTTTTGTTGTGATGATTTTATCATAAAATTTTGACCCATTACTTTATATTTGTTTAAACTTTTCTCTGGTTATTTATTCTAGCATTATTTTATAGTCTGTTTAGACCTATAGAACCTTTGTAGCCTTAAGAGTAATTATGGCATGTTTAATTATGGCATTGACTTGATTATTCATGTGATTTTTCTCATTCATAAATATATATTTGTGAATGTCACCAAGGTTAGGATGTGATCCTTCACTATTTTTTAAGTTTTAATTATAAAATTTATCTTATGCTTGGTTGTGGGGTTCATGGCAAATTTCTAAAGAAAACTAAAACTTTTCTAGCGTTAAGTTTCTCTGCATGCTTTCTAATCATTTGGTATTCATGTGTTAAACCAAAGGCACCCAAATCACTAACAACTAAACCAAATTCTATTTGAGTATTAAATTTTTGTGTGTTTTACTTTGTATAGTAGATCAAAGCATAACAAATTAGATGATAACTTTATAATGACAACATGTTTTTTTTATCACTTGAGTTTTTACGCCATGTTAGTGTTACTATCTTTTTATGCATAGGAGTTAGTGTGTTCATTGGAGTGTTGTAAAAAAATTGGTGTGGTTTTGTGTATGCCTAAGATGTAAATTTTGGGCATTAAAATCCTAAACCACAATAAGAATGCTACTACCGATGGTGTCACTGACTAAGCAAATAACATTTAATACCCATCTTTAAATACTATCAACACTAACACCAAAAATGTGGGAGGTAGGAATCAGAGTCCTCCTCCCTCCATCCATATGTTTGATTTCAACAAACCATTATATCATAATGCATAGTATCAAAACCACAACCAAAATTAGTATCAGTCAAATGAATAATATCCCCAATTCCAAAACCAAAACTATTACCCACAAAACAACCAACTAGGATTTAGGCAGCAAGAGAAGAATGTGAGACCTAGGGATTATGACCCCAATGTCTACTACCTCTTTCATAGAATCATAATCCACAACACTCAGGGATTTTAGGAGTATAAAAAAATTATACAAAGACTCCTAGAGGATTAAAGGTATATATTCTTAGATATATTCCAAGGAGGTGCACACACAAACATCCAAACCTTTCTGAGTGGTCCTATCACTCCACAAAACCAAAACTTACAAATTTTCCATGATCATTTCCCTAACACCAAAATAACCTTAATTAGGGTCAATAGTAGGATAACTAGTTAGGTCACCCCATTCAACAATACCAAGATTTAACAATAGGAAATCATGATTCCAAGGCCTTCACTTTTGAGGTGTCAAACACTAAGGTGGTCCCTGAGCTAGGAGTTCAAGGCAAGACTTAGATGATAGAAGTCATGGAATTAGCGGTCAGAATAGAAATAAACATTGTAACTCATGCTAAAGTGGGTCAAACTATCATTGGACCTAATGTCCACATGGTTTAAATATCAAAAAAATAAGACACCCTACCTGATGACCCCCTCCCTCTTATGCATGATCAATGGACCCTACATTATAATAGAGCTAAGTGTTGCCTAGGTGTTAGAGTAGGGGTCATTATCATTTCCATCAATAGGCAAGTCATGAATTTTGTATTAAAACTATATTTAAAATTAATAAATAATGGAGTTGAATTGGAAGCCCTACTACTCAATATGCTCATCACAAAGCACCTAGGAATCCAAAATTTAAAGATATAGGGGGTTTCACAACTAGTTACAAACCAAATTTTTGAAGTATACCAAACCAAGGCCAAAAACCTCCAATTATACAAGATTTTAGTTTATGAGGTCACTAAATACTTTGATTATGTCTCTATCAAAGTAGTCCTTAGAAAAATTAATCAGCTTATCGACTCTATGGCTGACTCATCATCACGTTTTATCCCAAATTTGACAATCCTAGAATTAGATTTTATAGTCTTAATCAAGATGGATCCTCTCATAAGGGCCCTAACAACCAAATAGTCACCCACATTAGATAATATGAATACCTTCTTGTCCTTGATCTAGCTAACAATGATGAGGCTATCCTTGAGTTCCTAAAAGCTTATGATGACCTCCCTTTTTTTATCATAAATAGATTTCTCATTTACTTGTTATCCAACTTATCCCTTGAGACCAGGTTTGATGAGTCTTAATTCCACATATAATATAACCTCTCCTCTGATGATGAGCATGATGTCCTCA
Source organism: Torreya grandis (assembly GCA_037957365.1). NCBI lineage: Eukaryota > Viridiplantae > Streptophyta > Pinopsida > Cupressales > Taxaceae > Torreya > Torreya grandis. The sequence continues at coordinate 1,898,548 of JARHVA010001949.1, forward strand.
GTACTCAAGATGAATACCCCTAACCTTCCCTTAGCTCTTGACATATTCAAAGAGGGAAATGCATCCTTCATTGAGGAAACTATTAACATTAATATTGGGATAGAAGAGAACCCTAAGCTAGTCAAGTAAAGATCTTCCCTTTTTTAAAATGAAGTGGAGAACCACAATCAACTCCTCATAAAGCTTTCCAAAGCCTTTGCTTTCTCTTACACCAACATAATAGGCATCAATCTTGATGTAGTAATCTATAACTTGGTTATAATGTCTAATACAAAACCCATTAAATAATATCTTAGACCCATAAATACCAAGGTCATATTAATGGTAAAGGAGGAGGTTATTAATCTCCTAAATATGAATTTCATTACATTTATGGACTACTCTAAATGTACAACATCATCCCCATCCTCAAAAAGAATAGTAGGATTTGAATATGCATTAATTTTTGATATATCAACAAGGAATGCCCAAAAGATGACTTCTCCCTCTCATACATTGATGTCATTATCGAATCCACCATAAAATATGAGCTGCTATCACTCATGGATGGTTTTTAGGATATAACTAGATCTACAAATCTGATGAAGATCAAAATAAAACTTTATTTACCACACCTTGGGGAACGTTCTATGATATTGTAATGCCCTTTTGCCTAAAAAACATTGAGGATATGTATTAAAGGGCCATGAATCACATCTTCTATGACCTCATTCATAGGATATTGGAAGTCTATGTAGATGACCTGCTTGGAAAAGTAAGGTGGTGTGAGGACCACCTAGGCTAGGAGTATTGTGTATTATCCTTACATGATTGATTGAATACAGAGTTACCCTCAACCCATATAAATTTTTTTTGGAGTCACTAATGGGAACTCTTGGGATATATCATCTCCAAATGGTGGATAGACTTTGACCCTACCAAAATGTAGGCTATCTTAGAAATAAACCCTAAACTCTCCCATAGATGAATCTAACATGAAGACATTTTTTGGAAAACTAAGAGTTATCCAACAATTTATCCTCAACCGCACCTATTTTATGCATACCATCAATAATATGCTCAAAATGATAATTGGAATAACTTGGATGAATGATTATCAGGAAGCATTCGATGTAGTAAAATGCTTTCTCCTATCCCCTTTAACACTCATGGCACCCAAGCTAGACAAGCCTTTCATAGTCTACATAAGGGTGACCAAGGTGTAGCTAGGTATGTTCACTCAAGAAGATGACACCAGTATGGATCATGTAATTTATTTCATTATCCAAACCCTAGTTGATTACAAGATGTGATACACTCAGGTAGAGAAGGAATGCTTAGCAATAGTGTTTAAAACCAAGTGGTTGTGGAACTATATGCTTAATCAAGAAATGAGGATTGTTGTAAAATTTCAAACCTTACAGACTTTCCTAACCCATCCAACTCTCTCTTGAAATGCTGGGTATTTCATCATGTTGTTGGGTGAGTTAGAATTGACTTATATCAACCAAAAGTCCATTAAGGGGAAAATCATCACATATTGGTTGGCCAACTCCCCATTATATGTTAAAAACCATATGGATACCAATTTTCTTGATGAAATAATATGCCATATATAAAATCCTACCATCATTTCCTCTCCTTGGTATGTATACATCATTAATTACCCTGTTGACCAAACCTACCTTGAAGACACTAATTCTCAATAGAGGAGACATCTTCATGTTATCACATCCAAGTAAATCATATTAGACGTAGTCCTTTATCATATGGATTTTGATAGAATATTAATCTATAATTTTGACCAAGAGGATTCATAAAAAGTCCTCTTTTATTGTCACAATAGTGTGTGTGGTGGACACTTTAGTAGCCACATGACCACTCAAAAAGTCCACAAGATGGGATATTTATATCCCACCTTAGATCATGATATTGTTGAGTATGTACATAAATGTGATAAATTCTAATGTTTTTCACATAAAATACATTCCCCCTAGGTAATTACAACCCATCATCACCTTTTGGTCCTTTTCCACTTGGGCCCTAGTCTTATTAGGTAAACTCTATGTCACTTCTTTAAATGGACACCATTTCATCATCATAACAACTAAATACTTCACTAAATGGGTAGAGGGAATGCCCTTGACAACCATGATTATATTCATTATCTCAAACTTCATCCTCAACCAGATCCTTTATCAATTTAAGATCCCAAAATTCCTTATTATTGATAATAGATCCCCCATCAAGAACCTCAAGGTTCATGAACTATGTGAGAAATTCAATATATCACACCACCTAGATTCTATATATTATCCATAAGATAATGGTCAAGACAAGGCTACCAACAAGACCGTAAAGTTAATCCTAGTTAGGAACATCAAGGAATCTAAATGGGATTGGCATCTATAGCTCTATCTAATGCTCTAGGCTTATAGAAAAACTATTAAAACACCCATAGGAGCAACCCCTTACTCATCAATATTTGGGTCTGAAGCTATTCAACCCTTAGAAGTAAAAATACCTAGCCTTCACATCTCCCTTCAATCCCTACTTAAAAAAGATTAATATAAAGAAGGACATCTAGCCATGCTATAAATTTTAGATGAGCATCAGATCATAGCCACCAATAATAGAATTACCTAAACCAACCGCATGTGTAGGAAATACAAAAAAAATGTCCATGAGAATCTAATTCATGTTGAAGAACTTGTCCTTATACTTGATATTTATATCAATAAAAAGGAATAATAGGGTTAAAAATTTAGACCCAATTGGCTAGGCCTCTACCTAGTAATAGAAGATTTACATTATGGATCCTATTGGTTATGCACTTTAGAGGTTGAAGAGTTTAATGTGTCTATAAACTCTTTACATCTAAAACATTTCTATATATATTTATCATGTACCACCCCATTTTCACTTGCATTGTATTTTTGTATGTCACACATCCACCATCATATTAAAAACATTGTTTATTGATTATTTAGTTGATCATTTTGCACAATACGAAGATTTATAAAATGCAGCATAAGACATTCACCCCATTCTCATAGTCTTTCACCACCTCAAAATAAGTATGTTACACTAGTATTTATCCCATTTATTATTAATAGAGTACACCTCTTTCCCTACATCTTATTTCACATCTTATAAAAATGCTAGCCTATAGTGGAGTCTAGAAACTTACTTATGATAGAGTCCCCTTATATGTTGCCTTCAAAAAATAAAACACTAGCATGCTCAGATATAAGTGACTCTACTTACCTACCTTAGCCCTTAGTGATGAGCCCATGTATCTTACTAGTTTCATGGGACCAAGGTTTGGGGGTAAGAGCCTTATAAAGAAAAAGAGAAAATAAAGAGCATATATAGATACTCCTATGAAAGTTGAAAGCTTATGCAAATACAAAAGTCAAAATCATGCATCTCTCACCCTTTATTAACCTTTGTTGTTGACCCCTAGCATATTATCAGTTACATCAAGATATAATTAGGGGGAGATGCCCTTACTCACCTACATATAGCCTTTGGTGATGAACCCAAGTGTCTTCTCGAGCACATGAGACTAGGTCTAGGGGGTCCCACAAAGAAATATAAGATAAACACAAAAGCAATATTAAAATAGAAAAGAGTGTCTAGAAATAAAGTTCTTCATAAATGCTTGTCTATATGTTTATATTCAAATAAGGTAACCTTTTCCCACTCACTGACTTTTTCAAAGTAAGTTCCTTTTATATGAATCATATAAAGCTAGTATTTTATAGGTTTTGTAAGAAGTACACATCCCCTTTTGCTCATAAGGATGATTTCATCTTCCTCTATCCTAAAAAATTTTGAGTCATGATTCACCTCATGTCTATTCTATTTCCCTCTTTACATCCCTTGATGTAAATTGGAAGTAATGTATTATGTGAATAAAGCAATCAAGCAATCACCTACAAGAGCAAATATTAGCATAGTCATAGTCACATATGAACATGTATCATAATTGAAACATCTACATACATTTTATTTCCACATACACATAAGTCTTTCCCCCATATCATATCAAAAATGAAAAGAAAATACATATATCCATACATTCTCACATGCCTAATCCTCTAGAGTGAATAAACTAAAAAGTTGATGTAAAAGTAATGAAACCGCATCATATAATGATTGACAAAGAGATACACAAAAATGTCATCCATATATGTGTGTGTGTGTGTGTGTTACATCAATATTTGTCTCATTATTATGAGTAGAGTACATATCTTTCCCTGCATATTCTTGCATAGCTTAGAAAAATACTAGCCTATACTAGAGTCTATAAACTTACTTATGATAGATTCCCCCTATATGGTGCTTTTAAAAAACAAAACATTACCATGCTCAGATATAAGTGACTCTATTTGCCTACCTTGGCCCTCGATGATGAGCCCTTTCATCCTACTAGTTGCATGGGACCAAGATTTGGGGGGGGGGGGGAGAGAGAGAGAGAGAGAGAGAGAGAGAGAGAGAGAGAGAGAGAGAGAGAGAGAGAGAGAGAGAGAGAGAGAGAGAGAGAGAGAGAGAGAATAAAGAGTATATATAGGTACTCATATGAAAGTTGAAATCTTGTACAAATATAAAAGTTAAAATCATGCATCTCTTACCCTTTGTTAACCTTTGATGTTGAGCCCTCGTATCTTAATATTTGTGTGGGGTTGGAATTGAGGGAGTATGCCCTTACTTACCTACATATATCCTTTGGTGATGAACCCATGTGTCTTAATGGTCACACGAGACTAGGTCTAGGAGGTCCCACAGAGAAATATAAGATAAATGTAAAAGTAATATTAAAATAGAAAAGAGTGTCTAGAAAAAAAGTTATTCAAAAAGGCTTATTTATATGTTTATGTTCAGATAAGGTAACCTTTTCCCACTCACTAACTTTTTCAAAGCAATTTCCTTCTAGATGAAGCCCATAAAGTTAGTATTTTATAGGTTTTACAAGAAGTACACATCCTCCTTTGCTTGTAAGGATGAGATCATCTTCCTTTGTCCTACATAATTTTGAGTCATGATTCACTTCACATATATTCTATTTCCTTCTTTACATCCCTCACTACAAATTGGAAGTAATGTATTGTGTGAACAAAGCGATCAAGCAATCATCTATAAAAACAAATATTATCATAGTATTAGTCACATATAAACATGTATCATAATTAAAACATTTGTATACATTTTAATTCCACATACACGTAATGATTTGCCCCATACCATATCAAAAATGAAAAGAAAATACATATATCCATACATTCTCACATGACTAATCCTCTAAAGTGCATAAATAAGTTGATGTAAAAGTAATGAAATCACATCGCATAATGATTAACAAATAGATACGCTAAAATATCACATACATAAATACATACATACATACATGCATACATACATACATACATATATATATATATATATATATATATATATATATATATATATATATTACATAAGTCTTTGTCCTATTTCTTATGATCATAATACACATCTTTCCCTACATCTTCTTGCACAAGTTTAAAAGATACTAGGGTATAGTGGAGTCTAAAAACTTGCTTATGATATATTTCTCCTTATACGGTGCCTTCTAAAAACAAAACATTAGCATGCATAGATAAAAGTGACTATGCTTGCTTACCTTGGCCCTCGATGATGAGACCTTACATCCTACTAGCTACATGGGACCGAGGTTTGGGGGTAAGAGCCTTACAAAAAGAGAGAGAATAAAGAGTATACTTTTATGAAAGTTAAAATATTATGCATGTACAAAATTCAAATTCATGCATCTCTCACCTTTTGTTAACCTTCAGTGTTGAGCCCTCACATCTTACTGGTTGTGTGGGGTTGGAATTTGAGGGAGATGCCCTTACTCACCTACATCTAACCTTTGGTGATGAACCCATGTGTCTTCCCAGTCATATGAGACTAGGTATAGGGGGTCCCATACAGAAATATAAGATAAATGTAAAAGCAATATTAAAGTAAAAATGAATGTCTAGAAATAAATTTCCTTAGAAAGTATTGTCTATATGTTTATATTTAAATAAGGTAAACTTTTCCCACTCACTAACTTTTTCAAAGCAAGTTCTTTCTAGATAAAGCCCATAAAGTTAGTATTCTATAGGTTTTTCAGGAACTACACATCCCCCTTTACTCATAAGGATGAGGTCATCTTCCTCTGTCTTACAAAATTTTAAGTCATGATTCACCTCACATCTATTATATTTCCCTCTTTACATCCCTCACTTAAAAATGGAAGTAATGTATTGTGTGAACAAAGCAATCAAACAATCACTTATAAAATAATATATTAGCATAGTCATAGTCACATATGAACATGTATCATAATCGAAACATCTATATGCATTTTGTTTAGACATGCACATAATAATTTCCCCCATAGCATATCAAAAATGAAAAAAAATACATATATCCATGCATTCTCACATGACTAATCTACTTAAGTGCATAAACTGAAACACTGATTAAAAATAATGAAATCATTTACACAATGATTAACAAAGAGATGCCAAAATATCATCCACACGTACACACAAAAATGTGTGTATACATATATATGTATACAGACACACACATTAATATACATACATACATACATATATATATATATATATACATACATACATATATCTTCATATATTTATGTATGTATATATGTGTGTGTATGTGGTTATATATATATATATATATATATATATATATATATATATATATATATATATATATATATATATATATATATATATATATATATATGAAATATGGGTTGTCTATTTTATACGATAAAAATGCCTAATACAAGCACCTCTATAGAGGGCTAACATGCCTCAAGGTATTACAAAAAAATTAGATATACATCAATGTAACCAAAATAAATCTAAAAAATATGTCCTCCTCTAAAAAGGTGAAAAATTAGTATAATGACTAGGGTTGTCACTCTGATGGTGCCTCCTACCAGTCTCCCCTCCTATCGCTCCTCCACCCTCTATTGGTGTGTGGCCAAGAGGGTGGCTCCTAATTGATCCTCACTCTAAAGTTATCCACCTGATCTTGTGACTATAGTCCTTAAGGCCTCCTCCCTATTGGAATCACAATGACTGATATGGGGGTGAATCATTCTTCAAAAACTTATACAACTTTACTTTATCATTCATGAACTATCAAAGAAAATTAGTGAACTTAGAAACACATCAAGAACCATTTATATGAGTATGAGACAAGAGAATAACACATAAAACACTTATTTGAGTGAGAAACCCTCAAGAGGAATAAATTCCAATGATATTTTAAAATTGAATATATTATTATAATATAAACACCAAATTTAGTGAAGCACCAACTCCACATGGATCACCAACCCCAACTAGCTAAGTACCAACCCAGTTAGGCTTTAACAAACACCAACTTGCAAGGAGACACCAAAACCATAGATAACTCAGCACTAACTCATCCATTTGATTGATTTGATAAATTTTAAGTAATATTATTTCTCAACCAACTGATTATTATGACCTCTTTATCTCTTCACACTCTTATATCCATCTCAAACTACCTTCTAGGCTCCTTCGCTCAACTAGGTCTCTTCATGATAGATTAAGTCATATGACCTTGATATTCATCTATATTAAATATGTTAGACATTCATGATAGTTTTTTTTTTAAATTTTTATGGTATATAAGACCTCATTTATCTCTTCAAAGTGTTATGTCCTTCATTTCAACTCACTCATTATCTAGCTAGATAATTAGGCCTTGTTCTTAGACTAGGCTCTTGCTCATACACCTCTTGATTGGCCATACACACTTGAAAAATTAGTTTTTCAAAAACATATGCCTTAGTAAATTCAAAAAACATTAATCAAACATTACATTAGGCTTTCCATAGCTCAAATGAACCAAATCCTTCTTTAGGCCTTAAGGAGACCTAATACAATTAGGCCTTCATTAGTACATGTTACCCTTTGATCTTATTGGAACACTTTAAAACTTCATAAGTGGTATTAAAAATCCATATACCACTAATATATACCTATAATATTCTCATATTATGTCTATGACAATTTTTATCTCCAATCACCACTTGAAGCATGCCATTTGTACTGTTCACATTAGGCCTTCACACACACAAAAATGTTTGTATTAAAAAACTAAAGATAACACAATGTTTATCCACTTAAACATGGAAAAAAATCATATTAATATAGTCTAAAATACCTTTAAAACTTCACAAATTTCATTATACTTCATTACATATGGAAAAATGACTCAAAAACATTCCTGCAACTTGCTCACTCAAAACTGCCAATTTTCCTCAAAGACTAGTCATGGTGATAAGACCTTCAACACCTGTATGACCATTCCAGAGACTTTTTATGCATTTATATGATCCTATTAGATCATTATTACATTATTATATGGAAATATAATAGGGTAAAATTTCAATAATTATCTTGTAGACCAATCTCATAACCTCATTATACACAAACCTCACTGAGCTAGATAAGTCAACTTGTGAGCAATGTTTTCGATATTATCACTATCCTCCAATAATTTTACCAAACATGAACATTTCTTAAAATTTATTTAAAAATTTTCCATTCATTTTTTTCATCCCTATTCCATTATAACACATCCCTAATTATCTTTTCATTGCTATTTAGGTTTCTCATTATTTCAACAATTAGGCCTGTTAGTGAATGGTCAAATTGGATGACAAGTTTAGCACACCTAAGGGATAAAACCTATATATAAACCACCATGGAAACAAAATAAAATTCTCAAACTTTTTCCTCCATTCATTTACCAATTTTTACTTGGTCAACTCTAACTACTATAATAAATCTCTAAGAAACTAGCATTTTTATGTAGGATCTACTCACACACATAAAAAACCAATCACACCTGGAGGTGCCTAGAGAGATTAATAAAACCTCAAATCACTTAAATATTTATACCAATCCATTTTAATCACTTTATAATAACTAATTGCATATTGGTTCACTATTAGGGTTCTTTGAGGGTTTAAACCATCTTCCATTGTTAGCAATCGTTCATAAAGATTAGCCCCTCATTATAAAAACTAATGCCTATAAATTTGATCTAATATCCTTCCCAATCTACCATGAACATATTAGGGTTACCATGTAGAGGTTACACATGCCAATGAACACCTAAAATTCCTTCTCAAGTTGAGAACCCTTCATTTTGTGCACATGAGAGACCTCAAAACCACTTTTCATGCCTTATATTTGAAAACCATGACCTTAAGCCTTGTTAACATATTTAAAATAACATATAATACCTATTTCCATTCTAATATAATCTCAAACATATTGAAATCTGATCATGACCCCTCATTAGGCCACTCTCTCTCTCTCTCTCTCTCTCTCTCTCTCTCTCTCTCTCTCTCTCTCTCTCTCTCTCTCTCTCTCTCTCTCTCTAGACCTTGAATTGAAAATCAAAGTAGGCATTAAAAATCACCTTCATTCCTCTTTCCATGTGATCTATACCTCAATTACATGATAAAACAACATATCACATGATCAAACATCTTTCACATGCCTTGAAAAAAAATCATGATGCCTCATTAGGCCAAGCAGGGTCTAGAAGTGGTCTAGTTGCATACTAGGTCTATATGTCCTACCCTTGTAGGCTCACCTTCAGACTCACATGAGTGATCCAATGCATTAAATAAATAATCAATAATCCTCATATATCCACTCATTAATGTGTGTACTCATCTCACTAATCCATCATACTCATACCTTCTCACAAGGTCTCGTCATGCTATGACTAGTGTTATGACTAGACTCCTCAAGCACTTGAAACTTGACAACTGACCTTGAATCACTCCTTTATGCTTCTACACCTTGATCACATTCCTTACATGCTACTAAAACCATATCATACTTATGCACATACCTCTTCAGGCTCATCATGAATATGCTCATGATATGACTATGCTTATTATGACTAGGCTTCTCAAGACACCTTGTACTCAAACATGCTTACCTCAATGATGTTATCAAATAAGAACATTATTTAGTGACCTCATAAACATATTTCTTAAGAAAATTGGCATAAATAACAACATCAATGGTAAACCTCAACAAAAGGATTAATTCTCAACAATCTACCCCTTTGTCATTGATGGTAAATCTTAACGTATACTAATCATTCTTATCTCCCCATTTTGGTCTTTCTCCCCCTTTAACATAAATGAAAAAGTGATGTTTGTAACTCCTTGGATCACACTCATTTTAACAAAAATAATTAACACATAAGACTATGAGTTTATGAGACATAATACAAACATGTTCCCCCTAAGTACTTTGGCTTATTCAATGATTACTAAGGGTAGGAATTACACCTAATTCCTATCTTAAGTATTCAAATGTTACCTTTGGAAGTGGTTTGGTCAAGATGTCTACAATCTGATCATGTGTAGAAACTTATTGAAGTCTGACACTTTGTTCACTTACCTACTCTCTTAGAAAATGATACATGATGGGAATGTGTTTGGTCATTGAGTGCATGGTAGGGTTATTAGAAATGCTTATAGCACTTGTATTATCATAATCAATAGGGATAAGGAAATAATACTCCACTTTATAGTCTTTTAGGGTATGTCTCATCCATAGGACCTGAGTACAACATCAAGCTATTGCAATGTACTCAACCTCATAAGTGGATAATGTTTATGATGGTTGATTCTTTCTTATCCAAGAAACTAGGCACCCACCTAAGAAAAAACCTCCTCCACTTGTACTCTTCATATCATCTATACTTCTTTCCTATTATACATCTATATAGGCTATCAAATTGAACTCATTTCTTTTTGGATACCACAATCCATACTCCATAGTCCCCTTGAGATACTTGAGTATCATTTTGACTACTTAAAAATGATTCTACTTTAGATCTACTTAAAACCTTCCCATAATACCTACTTCATACTGTCAGGTCTAGAGGTAGTAGTGTATAACAAACTCCCAATCATTTACCTATATGATGTTTGATTGACCTTTGAAGACCCATCTTCTTTGCTAAACTTACTGCCTTGAAATATTCCATCTCAAACTTCTTCAACATCTCTTTTATTTACTTGGCTTTTGAGATTAATATACCTTTTTTAGATTGAGTGATTTGTAACCCAAAAAAGAATGTTAGTTATCCTATCATGGGCATCTCAAACTATTTATTCATCACCTCTATAAATGCCTTGGTCATGTTCTCATTATTTTCATCAAAGATGATATCATCCACATAGACAACTACAATCAACTAATTATCATCTTCTATATTGATGTATAGATTACTATCTACAACTCCTCTTTTGAATCCATAATCCAATAGATACATTTCCAATCTATCATAGCAATCTCTAAGAGGTTGATTTAGACCATAAAGATCTTTTTAAAATTTTCAAGCATAGTATTTTTCATCTTAAAGTGAGAACCCCTCAAGTTTCTTAATGTACACTTCATCTTCCAAATTCCAATTCAAAAAGCTAGATTTGACATCTATCTGGTATACTTTGAACCCTTTAAATCCTGTATATGATAAAAACAATCTGATGGCCTCCAATCTTGCTACTAGTGGAAAGGTCTCCTCAAATTTTACCCTTAAACTTGTGCATATCCCTTGCATACCAATCTAGCCTTTTTCCTAGTGACTTCTCCATAATCATTCAACTTTTTTCTAAACACCCATTTTGTGCCAATGACATTCTTGTCTCTAGGACTAGGAACTAGTTCCCAAGTCTCATTCTTCTCTATTTGGTCTAACTCCTCATTCATAGGACCTATCAAAAATTTGTATTTTCTAGATTTTATAATATTCTTAGGTTCAATCTTGGATAATAGATCAACATTCTCTTGATTTATATTACTTACCAGTCTTTTCCTTGTTTATATACCTACATTCTTATTTCTAATGATTTAAGATTCAGGTTGATATTTTTGAATTTGTCTTAAGGGTACTTTTTATTCTTGTCTATTTTCAACTTCTTCTTCATCCTCATAAGCCTCTATAGTCTCATCTTCATTCTTGAAGTCTAGATTCTCTAAAGTGTCCCATTATTGTGAGTGTGATTTCCTTGTCTCATCATTCTTCACATTGATGATTTCCACTATCTTTTGTAGTCTATGATTATAACATCTATAGGTTTAGATCATTGATGAGTATCCTAAGAATATACTTTCATCAAATTTGGAATCAAATTTTCCTAAGTCTTCATCATCTCTTTTGATGAAACTTTTACTCCCAAACACCTTAAAGTGTTCCACATTGGTAATTATGTCATTTCATAGTTCATAAGGAATCATGTTACCATTAGTCCTTATCTATCCTCTATTAAAAATGTAGATTGAAATGTTTATTGGATCTCTCTACTATACATTAGATAATATAGACTCAATCAACATAGTTCTATCCATCTATTGAACTATCTTATTCTTCCTTTCCACTAGCCCATTCTACTAAGGTGTCCTAACTACTGATAATTTCCTCCTTATTCCATGAACCTCATTTAATTAATCAAAATAATTAGACCAAAACTCTCCTCCTCTATTAGATCTTAAGTTTATGTAGTTGAAATTTCATGATGCACATGAATTAATCCTAAATCAGATAAGATAGATCACACCTACACTTCCAACTGGGTATACACTTGTTAAGCAGGAACATGCCCATTATTTGGATCAACTAGACCTGATTAGGGGATCACTTATATCACTTGTCACAACATATCATGCTAGGAAGGGTGTTAGGATCTAGAACACAAACAACTCTGATACCACTTGTCAGGATTAAGAGCACTATTGATTACCTTGTATAAGCAACTAAACACAGAATTAAACCAAAAGTAAAATGTAACTAGAATTTAGAAACAACATAGAATATGAGAGACAATACAATATTGTATTAACACTCTTATATAAGAAAATACAATGAATAAATCACACTCTTCCCACACGTCTTGGGTGTACCAGTAATTCTTCTTCAAGAGTTCTCTCTCTCACAATCAATTACAAACAACAATCAACTCAACACCGAGTTGTTCCCTCCACCAATCAGTAACAATACTGCCAGTCCACCAAGTACTCAAAGTACTCCAAGTAGATCTCCCTAATCTTGCACACCTACAAATCAACTGATCTTACTTACCATGTAGATCTCCCCTAATCTTGCACAACCTGTAGATCAACTGATCTTACAATTGGAAGGATCTCTTCCTCGTCCTTGATTACAATACAGCCCCATGGGTCTCTTAAATAGATCCCATACAAACAATAATTAGACTTCCTAATTATAATAATTAGAAACATAGACTCAAGACTAAAATTAGTCTTTTACATGCAAACTAACTATCTGTCTAAAATTAGATCAGTTCTAGAACTGCATGCAAATGCACACACACATAGGTTGCCGACGTCGGTTCCTATCTGACTGATGTCAGCTGACCCCTAACCAATGTCGATTACTGCATCCACTGAAGATGACCAACATTAGCTGATCAGACTAACATCAGTTACTATAACACTCAGTAACCTCCTCCATTTGTATTAGTGAAGCTTTTAGCTCCATAATTTAACAATCTCCCACTTGGAGATAAATAGTTGCTCCTGTACCTATACCTGTACATCATCTAATTTTGTTTCCTGGCTTGTATCCCTCTTCAAGTTCAGTCTTGAAGACCAACCACCACAAATCCTATGGTGCTTCTCCTATCATCCAAGTAATCTACCATATCTTAATCTACATACCCATGTAGAGAAGTGCTTGACCCTACATAGCATGTATACCTACTACTGGTCCCTCTCAGATACCTGAGAATCCACTGAACTGCTTTCCAGTGCTCCTTTACCAAATTGGCCACAAACTTGCTAACAACTCCCACTGCTTGGGTAATATCAAGTCTAGTACACATGTACTCAACCTCATCATGTGATTTGGGACACTTTTCAGTGAACTGTCCATCCATAGGTGTGCTAACCGGTTCTACATCCTGCATATTGAACCTCTCCACTACCTTATTCACATAATCATCTAGAGACAAAATCAACCTGTGACTTTCTCTGTCTCTAAAAATACTCATGCCAAAGAATTTTGCTACTCCCAAATCTTTCATGGCAAACCTCTGAACTAACTTTACCTTTAGCTCAGTAATCCCTTGCATGTGTGATCCTGCAACAAGCATATACACTACATACAGTAACAAGATAATGTAGCTAATATTATCCAACTTGATAAAGTAAACATGATGGTCACATTGACATTGACTAAAGCCATGCTTTGTCATACACCTATCAAACCTTAAACACCATTGTCTTATAGCCTGCTCAAGACCATATAACCTGGCCTTCTATCTCACATGTCCATTCTCTCTTTTCTTTAACCTAGAAATCCATTCGTCTTTCAATGCTTTCATCCCAGCTAGAAATTCTACCAAATCTCCCATTTGGTTCTCTTCCAAAGAATTCATGCCATGCTCCCACTATTTCTTGGATTCTACCTGCTTTGCCTCTTCAAAACTTCTTGGTTCTTGACCATCAGTGAGCAACAATAGTATAAAGAAGGGAAATAATGAATTTGAGGCTTAATTACCCTTTTAGTCCTCCACATGGGTGTTTGAGACTCCTTGACATCTTGTTGTCCACCCAAAATCCATTTTGATAATGACTAATCTCAGTCACCTCTGGCTGACCCTGGTCTACACCCGACCGATGTCGATTCCACCTGATCACCGATGCCAGTTCCTTGATCGACATTGGTGTCCACCTGGTCACTGACATCAGTTCCTTGAACGACATCGATATCCACCTGCCTGACACCATCAACTTTAGTCTGCACATGACTAACATTGGTACCTGCCTATTCAACATCGGTTCTCACCTGACCGACGTCGATAACTGTGTTTTCCTATGAGTGATGACTTTTACCTGTGAGCTCACTTTGGATCATAACCTTGTCCAAACTACCCTACTCAATTTTATTTAGCCTCTTTAGCTGATCACTGCCCATCATCTTTTCCATGAAAACTAAGGATTTCTAGTTCTTCAATGTGTCAAAAACATTAGATTTCCTCTTTATGCAATAAACTCAATCCTTTCTTGTAACATCAGTAATAAGAAAACTCACTTTCTTCTGTTGCTTACAAAAATCTTGATCTATGCTTTCTAAATCTGAATTCTTACCTTTTGACCTAATAACATGCATCCCCTTCTCACTCATGTGACCAAGCCTACAGAGCCACATCTTTGCATCTACATCTAAAGTAGATAAAATAGAAGGAGAATCAGTAATACAAGTAGATAGATAAAGAGTACCTACTTTCTTACCACATGCTAATTCAAGTGCACCCTTGGAAACTTTTCAAGATTCCACTGTGAGAGTTATTGTGCAACCCTCATCACCCAACCTTCCTACAGAAATTAGACTCCTCTTTAGGATGGGACCATGCATGACATCCTTCAACACCCATGTGTTGCCCGTCTGCAATTTTAGCCGTACTTCCCCTTTGCCAACAATTTGACAAGGCTCACCAACCCCTAAATAAATCTTTCCAAAGTCTCCATGGACATAATCATGGAAAAATACTCTATTTGGGGTTGCATGAAAAGAGGCAACATAATCTAAAACCCAAGATTCTAATTTATTTAAGGAACATATAAGAGCATCCCGTGCAACAATACCTGCATCATTTGCTTCTTTATTTCCTTCATGTTGATCTTCTACCAACCAAAAATCTTTCTTTACCTACCCTTTATTTCCATAATACAGTAATTGATAATTCTTGCCATTGAATTTCTCCATTCTTAGCTTACTTTCTTCTGCCATTGCTATACTCCCACTCAATTAGAAACCCCTGAGAGTGACTTGTAATCAACAAACACTAACCTGCTCTGAACCAGGCTCTGATACCACTTGTCAGGATCTATAACACAAATAGCTCTAATACCACTTGTCAGGATTAAGACCACAATTGATTACCTTGTATAAGCAACTAAACACGGAATTAAACTAGAAGTAAAATGTAACTTTAATTCAAAAATAACACAGAATATGAGAGACAATACAATCTTATATTAACACTCTTCCAAAATAAAATACAATGAAGAAATCACACTCTTCCCACACCTCTTGGGTGTACCAGTAATTCTCCCTCAAGAGTTCTCTCTCTCACACAATCAATTACAAACAACAATCAACTCAACACTGAGTTGTTGTTCCCTCCACTAGTCAGTAACAATACTGCCAGTCCACCAAGTACTCAAAGTATTCCAAGTAGATCTCCCTAATCTTGCACACCTAAAAATCAACTGATCTTACTTACCATGTAGATCTCCCCTGATCTTGCATAACCTACAGATCAACTAATCTTACAATTGGAAGGATCTCTTCCTTGTCTTTGATTACAATACAGCCCCATGGGTCTCTTAAATAGATCCCATACAAATAATAATTAGACTTCCTAATTACAATAATTAGAAACACAGACTCAAGACTAAAATTAGTCCTTTACATGCAAACTAACTGTTCGTCTAAAATTAGACCAGTTCTGGAAGCGCATGCAAACGCACACACACAGGTTGCTGACGTCAATTCCTGTCTGACTGATGTCGACTGACCCCTAACCGATGTCGATTACTGTGTACACTAAAGATGACCAACGTTAGTTGATCAGACCAATGTCAGTTACTGTAACACTCAGTAACCTCCTCCATTTGCATCAGTGAAGCTTTTAGCTCCATAATTTAACAAAGGGTTCTAAAGCCTACAATCTAACATAATCACATAAAAACCCTAAAGAGTCTTATGATTTGATATTTCACTTATGCTAATAAACAAGAAAAAGTAAACTAATCTAGTGTGCACCAAAGCTTATGGCACAATTTGAGGGGTTAGATGCAAAGCAATCAAATATGTATAGGGAACTTCAAATAAAGCAAGTATGAGTAGCACCCTAATACATAGAATATGAAGATTAATATTATTTGAGCCAACACTTATGCTACTTTTATCTACTAAAAGAGAGGAGAACAAAGTTAGAATATACTTGCTTGAATGTGAACCCATCATGATTCAATACCTCCCTTGGCTAATAGGGATCTACAAGAGGTTGTTGTGCTTCATAAGGATAACTTTGTTAGGCCAAAGCATCCAAGACCTATCCACAAGACTATATTCTCTAAAATAAGAAACTTAGGATAAGTCTCCTCAAGTATAATGGTGGAAGATCATATTGTGAAGAAGAATGAGTGAATAATAACTCTTTATTGCTTATTCTTAATAATGACTAAAATGACCTTGTATATATAGGATTATCTCACCCAAAAATTGTTTGAACATGTTGGCTATGCTAGTAAAATTGGGTTAAATTAGTACATTCTTGGGTTAGTGCCTAAAGTTTGTGCTAGGTCAGCTGGAAGACAAATAAGTCAAAAGAGCTAAAGTGACCCCAGAATACACTAGGTCAACCAAGTTGACCTAGTATACTAAATAGTTAAAAAGGGTGTAAAGCAAGGATAAGAAGGATAAAAAAATTAAAATACTAAAGGAATGTGTAAGGGAGGTGAAATAGCTTAGAGAAAGGTTTTAGGATCTGAATAGATTGGGAATAATATGGCAATAAGGGACAACAATCTTAAGAAGCACCGAAGGTTTTCCCACCCCTTTCCTAGTGCACCCATTAAGGTATGCACTTAGAGATATTGAGTCATGATGGGTTCCTACAAGATGTATGATGGGTTCATATAAGATGTAAGGGATCAGTATTTGATAAAAATTAAAAATATTATGTGTATACATATGCCCCAATCAAAGCTCATCATGTGTCACTAAGGTGTAATAGGGGATGGTGCTTTGAGAAAGAACATAAGGACACACAATGTTGATGCTAAAAAAAGTTGTAGTAATTTAAAAATGTAAAATAACTAAAAGGGAAACTAATCTAAAAAGTAAATAACTAAAAAGTAAAATTGATGTGTACCTTGACTTACCTTTTATCATAGGATGGTTATCAGTTGTGTTTTTTAGTTTTGATTATGTAGGGCACAGAGATTGATTTTGACAACCCAAAAATACAAAACTAAGGAGCAAAAATAAACAAACACAAGAAAATCCAAGATAACTGGTGCTATGTGGATAGGATGTACTTAGGAATTTGGCAAGCTGGGTGATAAGTGTTATGTTAGACCAAATAACCAAGTCAAACAAGAGTCAATTGGGTAACCAAAAAGCTAAGGCTACTAAAGACAAAAAAACTCAAATAAGTAAACCTCAAGTAATAAAAGTCAAACTCACCAATTCAAACCAAGGATACATGATAAAAAAAATGATAAGAAAGACAAATCAATGGTAAAAGGGAAAAAAAATGGTAAAATAACATTGATGAGTGAGCAGTAAAAATCCACATCTCACTCAACAATGGAAAATGGATATGAACTCAGGTGTTCATAATAGTAGGATAGCAAAATCATGATAAATGATAAAGGGAAAGTAAAGTAAGTTTAGTAAAATAAGATTTTAATGGTGTATAAGAAAAAGGTGATTCATCATTTCTCAAACATATTGTTTTACATTAAAAGGTAGATAAAACTAAAACAAAGTAGTGCTAACATGTTTTTAAGAAATGAAGAAGAAGGAATTTAAAGAAGAGGGAAAACATATTTGGAATCACAATGTGGCTATCAAGGGGGGAAAATGAAATGGGTGGAGGGGAGAATGAAGGAAAAACTAAGGTAGAGAAATGCTTTATCAAAGTCAAGACACTCAAATTTGATTTGTCAAAATAAGAGGATTGTCGACCTTAGGGACTCTGAAGAACTTCTCTTAGCTACACAAGTCTTAGGTCAACAAATTGAGTATATAGATAATTCCGTGAAGGATATATGCATGAAAATTAAAATATACCTACCTCCCAATGATGTGTTCCCCACTCTTCAAGACCCCTTACAGATTTATTCATCTACTAAAAAGACTGGGTACTTACGTGAGAAAGTAGTCAGCACCATAGATTTTTTTGAAATCCCCTATTCCAATCTATTGGCCTACTGCACCCCAAATAAATTCGGCTCTATGTGAAGATAACTATAGAGTTTGAGCTTCGATTGGAGATAGGAGATGTGTTTATAATCATATATTTTGGTGTGAATTTGACTTTTAATATTTGTATGTTTCCTTTTAGATATCATTTCCTTTTGTTTCAAATGATTTGACTTTTAACTTTCTTTTGATGGCTTTTTCTTATTCTTCCTCCATATGGATTTGTAAAACCAAACATGGGTGAAAAAAATGAATTTCATTTAAAAACTTGAGACAAGGTTGCTAAGAAAGAGAACATCAAATAGCATGGGGTCTAAGATTCTCATAAATCTAAGTGAAATAAAAGTGTTATCTTGACTTTGACCTTGTTTTATCTAATGAGATGAAATAAAGGGTAAATCACGAGGAATGACGCATGGAGCAATTTGAATAGCTTCAAATTGCAAAAAATGTGACAATAGAAAAAAAGAGGGATACAATGATAGAAAAGGTGTGATTACTTATCATAATACTGAGGGAAATGGAGGAAAACATGCTAACATAGATTGTTTGCAAATTCCATCTAGCAATAGAAGAAAACTAAAGTTTAATAACAAGGATCAAGAACATGAAAATAATGGTAATTTTATGAGGAGGGTCAGGTCCTATCTATGGCCTTACAAATAAACTCATAAAAGAGAAACCCACAAGGGTTTTGATAAGAAAATGAAAATCAAAGTGAGTGAGCTTTTTTTTTACAAAACACCTCACAAAATAAAAACCCAAGGGATGCCAAAATAGCATTGGCAAGCAGTATCAAAAAAGAAATAAGTAAAAAGGATAGTGGTTTTGTGAGGGATGTCAGGTTCTATCCATGGTATTATAAATCAAATCACAAAATAAAAACCAAAGGGGCACCAAATCAAAATCGGTAAACAGAAGGAAGAATGAAAAAAATAAGATAAAGAAGACTATAATACATCAAGAAACCAAAAGACCAAAAGGGAGGACTAAAGGTTTGTGAACAAGAGAACTACTATAGAGGGAGAGATTTGTGCTTAAGTAACCTAAAAAAATTATTAGATAGATATAGATGGAAATCATAATAAGATGGAAATGATTAGGTGAAGTATTTTTTTAGGAATTGAGCATTGGCGGGTTCTTTGAAAACATGGCCTTTAGTAGTTTGAAGGTGGTAGGTACTTGGACCAAGAATATCTTTAACTAAGTATGGACCCCACTATTTTTAGGCATACTTGCCTTCTTTGTCATGAGTGTAGTCAAAATTAAGGACAAGATCACCAACATTAAATGTGTGGATTTTGACACATTTGTTATATTATTAGGCAATGTTAGCCTTATATTGGTGATTATGTTGTAAGGTAGAGAGGCAAAATTCATCAAGTAGATCAAGAGAATAAAGTTGAGCCTCATGTAATTCCTCATCTATAATTATTCCATTAATATATATGCAAAAATAAGGAAGTTCAACTTCAAGAGGAAGAATTGACTTAGAACCATAGAGTAGAGAAAATGGAGTTGCCCTAGTGGCAGTGTGAATGATAGTTTGATAGGCCCAAAGTGTAGGATAAAGATGAATATGCTAGTCCATGTAGGTTTCATGAATTGTATGTTGAATTATTTTATTGATAATCATGTTATTGGCCTTAGTTTAACCATTGCACTATGGATGATAAGGATTAGAAAATTTATGATTAATCTTAAATTTGGTGCAAAGTTGTTTAACATGTTTATTTTTAAAATTACCACCATTATCAAAAAATATGGTATGATTAATGCCAAAATGGTAAATTATTTGGTTCAAAATGAATTTAGATATGGTAGGACTGATAACATTAACAAGGTGCATGACTTCTACCCACTTGGTAAAGTATTCGATAGCAGTGACAATAAAGATGTGTCCATCTTGGGAATGAGGAAGTTTACCAATGAGATCAAATTTCCATGTGGAAAATGGCCAAAGAGATTCAATGGTTTTAAGATCAACTAGTGGAAAATGAATGAGACCATTATGAAGCTAAAAAGGATTACACCTTTTAGCATATTCAATAGCATCCTTTTCTAGAGTAGGCTAATAGTAACCCATACATAGGCATTTGTGAGTTGTAGTGTGTTCACTACCATGACCACCATAAATTCCTCCATGTGATTATTCAAGTAAAGGAGGGACCTCATCTTGCATGACATAATGGAGCAAGGTACCTTTGGTGTTGTGATAATAAAGGATGTTATGTCTAAATACATACTTAAAAGCTTATTTGTGGAGATGTGTATTTTCACAAGAATCCAAGTTAGGAGGATAAGTTTGATGTTATAAGAATTGGATGAGATCTTGATAACATGGGCATTATCAGATGGTGATAGATTTGATGTGGTAAATAAGCAAATTAGGAGGGTGAGTATATGATGGGGATTTGATTATTTATATGATAAAATAAGGATCAGAAAGAACTTGATGTGGATGAAAAAGAGATGTTGAAGAGGCAAGAGAATCAACAATGGAATTTTGATCTCTAGGAATAGGCTCAATTATAAAAGAGATAAAATCCTTGGCAAGATTGATTGTAATTTGATGATATACAATAATGTTTTTACTTTTACATTGATAGGTACCACTAAGTTGATGGCAAATGAGATGAGAATCACCTAAAGAATGAAAGTATTGTATGTATAAATCAAGAGCAACTCTCATACCTAAGATAAGAGATTCGTACTCAACCATGTTATTGGTGATATCAAATGTAAAATGGAAAGCTAAAGGAATGATCTTACCAAGAGGACTAGTGAGAATGCAACCTGCCCCAGCTCCTTGAAGGCATTTAGCACCATTAAAGTGAAGGGTCCAATTATCCTTATGCAACTCAAAATTAATTTTAGGAATCTCATCGATAACTACTTTTGATCTAGTAGTACCAAAGGGAGGGAAAGATTCATCAAGTTGATTAGCTTCAATATTGACAATAAATAATAGTTAAGATAAATTTCTTGATTAATACCTTCAATATAAAGGATATTATCATCTAGAAGGTTTCTTGAAGGGAAGAAGTGGTTGGAATAGGAGATATGGTAAGTTGGTCATTAGACTTGCCCTTTAATAACTTTTTACATGAAAATGTGAAGATCAAATTATATTAGTAAGACCATCCACTTGTCAATTATATCTCCTGGGAGAAATGCTTTGGAGAATAACTGACAAAGGGGGTTAGAATGAATGATGACATAGGTGGTTTGGTAAATCTTGTAGTGACGAATATTTTTAGTGGAAAAATAGATAGCAAGGTAATCATGCTTAATTTTAGTATAACATGTTTCATAATCGATAAGGCTTTGGATAATATAGTAGATAGCATAATCCTTGCCCATATCATCCTATTGGGAAATCATTTCCCCTACTTAAATAGATGTGTAAAAAGTATAAATAACCAAGGGTTTATCATTAGAAAGAGGATGAAGTGTAGGTGGATGAACAATGACTCTTTCATATTTTCAAATGATTTTTGACATGGATTTGTCCATTCCAAGGTTGTACCTTTCTTAAGAATGGAATTAATGAAGTGAATTCGATAAGCCATCTTAGGAATGAATCATCTAATTGCCCCAAGTTTACCTAAGTAGGTATGAATATTAAGAATAGAATGAGGAATGGGCATGTTGATAATAGCATTAATCTTGGTTGGATCAACATCAATGCCATGAAGAGAGACTAAGAATCCTAACAAATTGTTAGATGTAACTCTAAAAACACATTTGAAAGGATTAAGTCAGACTTTATATTTAAGGAGATGGTCAAAGATGATGGCAAGATTAGAAAGGTGGTCTTTATGATGCTTGGAATTGGTGATAGGATCATCCACATATGTTTCAATAGTTTTATGGATGAGGTCATGAAATAAATGAGTCATTACACATTAGTAAGTGGCCCTGGCATTATTAAGATCAAATGGAATTTTTACATAACAATAGGTACCCCATTTTATGGTGAAAGTAGTCTTATGTTGGTCCTTAGGAGCTATATGAATTTGATTGTATCCCAAAAATCCATCCATAAGAGATAAAATTTCATAT
This sequence comes from Torreya grandis, assembly GCA_037957365.1. Lineage (NCBI taxonomy): Eukaryota > Viridiplantae > Streptophyta > Pinopsida > Cupressales > Taxaceae > Torreya > Torreya grandis. The sequence continues at coordinate 1,921,687 of JARHVA010001949.1, forward strand.
CCAACCATGGAATAGATAATAACATCTATTAAAGGCAAATAAAAGCTATCTTTAGGACAAGCAAGATTAAGATTGCTAAAATCAATGCAAATATGAATGACCATAGTGACCTTTTTTTGAACAGGAATAATATTGGAAACCTATTTAGAATAATCCATAGGTTTAATAAATTTAGCATCAAGTATTTTGATGATTTATTTATGTCATAAGTTGGTAACTTTGGGAGTAAATTTGTGTTGCTTCTGATGCACAGGTTTGACATCAAGATAGGTAATGATGTTATGGACCACTATGCTAGGGTCAATGTCAGGCATGTCTTGGTAAGACCATGTGAATGCCTCTTGATACCTATCAAAAAATAGGCTGAAATTATCATGTTCAAAAGGTGAAATTTCTTTGGAAAAAATGATTGGTTGAGGTCACAAGGGAGTACCATATTCAATATGAGTTATTTCTTCAATAATCATGGCATTACCATCTTGAAAGTGGTATGGTGCATTGGGTAAGGATGAAATTGGATTACTTTTAGAATCAATGTTAGCGATAAAGTTTTTGAAGTGAGGAGTTTTAGTTTTAAAATGTCCAAGTTTATGATGTTGTCATGGTAGTTGAGGTTCTCAGTCATAAATTAACTCAAGAATAGCTTCATCACTAGGCAAAGTAGGAAGAGGATCACAATACTCAACATCTACTTCTAGATCTAAAATTTGGTTACCATGATGATCATATTCAAAATGTATTTGATGGACATTGGTTTCCTTAGCATCAATTGTGATTACAAGAGTAGAAGAAGTAGATGGAGTGGAAGAGGTAGATGGAGTGTTGATGGGAAAAGTATTAGATTCATTGGGAGGATCCAAAGGAAGTGGGGAAGGTGAAGGTGCTTTCAGAGGTTCAAAAGGTGTAAGTTGTTCTACCACCCAAGGAGAATTGATAAGAGGAGGATTAATAAGAAGCACATAACCCTTAGGTTCTAAGTGTTTAGCTACAAAAATGGTATGCAAATCCTAATTGAAAGCATGAATTTGGGCTAAGGTCTTTTGATAATGTAAGACATCCAAGTCTCTTGATTGAGCTTGGGCCATGATATAGTTATCATCATATGTCAGAGAAATTATATATGCTTGGGATCCAGGAGGATCTTCAGGAGGAAAAATTCCAATATTACTAAATGTTCTAGGAGACATGGTGAGAGGATCTTGAAAAAATTTAGCCACTCTGAAATCATTGCAATATAAAGCATCTTTAGGTAAAGATGGCTCTTAAGTATTACATGGAGGGGGAAAATCGGTAATTTCATCCATGAGAGGAATGGTATGATCCCTAGGAAAAATAGGAGGAAGCCACTCTAATATATATGAAGGTAATTTGGTGGTGTTGCAAGTATGTTGTAATTCATTGGGCTCATCATCATCAGAATTTGCAAGAGTAACTTATAAATCAGGATTAATTTTGATGAACTCGGGTAAAGGAGCATTATTAATTTTAGGGATCATAAGAATATGATATTATGATTTAGGATTAGGTAATTGGATACTCCATGGGTTAGGATCAGCTTCATGCTTATAGCATTTTCTATTATGGAGAAATTTAATGTATTGACTATCGAAAGAAGCAATGGCCCTCATTCGATGAGTCCATGGATGACCAAGGAGTATGTTATAAGATAAATGAAGGTCAATAAAATGAGTTTGGTTTAAATGGTCTTAGGACCAATGGTTAAGGGAATCCATATACAACCAAGTGGCTTTTGATTAGTCTTTTCAAAACCATGATAAGTAAGATGGGTTTGTTTAAGATGGCCTTTATTATAACCAATTTGTTGTAGAAGCCATAAAGAGGTTACATTAATACCATAACCTTCATTAACTAGAAATTTATGAATGAGGGTGGTGTTAATGGCTATTTTGATGAAGAGAGGTAGATTATTGGCATGAAAGAGGATTCCATCATTAATCATGTCTTCTTCAAGGAATTCAATGGAAGGTTTTGAAGGACACATAGATTCGATGGTATTAATGTTAGTTTGTTGAGAATCAATAGAAGGTGATTATTCCTCTTAGGAAGATGGATCTTCAATCTCTTGGAGTTATTGCATAAGGAATTTACAATGATAATATGAAGTGTGAACCAACTCTATAAGAGGAATCTTGCATGGCATAGAGTTAAGTTCTTCAAGAAAATTCCAATGAGATTTAGAAAAAGAACCATGGGGTTTAGGAGACACATTAGACTTTAGAGGAATAGATGTGGTTGGAGGATCAAAACAAGGAAGTTGTTCCTCAGGTGCTTTTGATTCAAAAATAATGTTGGTGGTATATTTAAGCAATTTTTCCTCTAAAGACAATTTCTTAGGCTTGGTAACATGATCTTTGTGGGTAGGTTTTTGATGATATTTAACTTTAATCGTATTGATATATTAAGAGTTACTAAAATATTGATCATAATTGATGTCAATTATACAAACATCCTTAGAATTTGATTGATTATGAGAAGAATATTTTTAGTTATTAGATGTATACACATTAGAGGATTATCATTTTTGAGAAGCATTATTGTACTCTTGATGATGATGTTTAATCATGGTTTCATGGTTGAATGAATAACCAAGCATGTAAAAAATAGCCTATTTAAAAATCCCTCTACAAGATTCATGAGAATATCTAATGTCAGCATGAAACCAACAAAATATATTGGGATCATACCACTTAGGAGTATAATTAAGATATATGAAAGGTTTAGAGGATGATACAAATTATCTCATTTGATGTACTGAAAGAGGTATGTGGGATGGTAGAGGAATATAGTTTTTGGTTACTCCTGATTTGGCTTGAGAAGTGTTACTAGTGATAGCATTAGATGTTTGGAAATTCCTTTAAGACTATTAGAATTAGGTTTGAATTGCTTCATAACAAAGTCTTATCATTTAGCTTGGTCAAGAGCTTCATTAAGAGTTTGAGTAACAAAGGTTCGAACCTTGTATTAAAGAGTGGGAGTTAAAGTGGTGGTAAAGAGTTTGAATAAGTTATCATCAGACATATTATGATCAACTTTATGATTTAGGGATTTCTATCTTTTAATAAAGTCATGAGCTAATTTGTTAGGAGTTTGATTAGCATTTATGAAATGGCTAAGACAATTTTCAAGAATATCATTGTTTTGAAATTCTTTAACTAAAGGATTGACTAAATCTTCAAGTTGCCAAATAGAATGTTGAGGTAATTGATTACACCATTATAATACATCACCAGTAAAAGTTTTAACTAAGAGTTTAGTAGTGGAAAATGTATTAGTTTGGATCCATTCCTTGTAGAGATTACCAAAGGCTTTTAAAAATGAGGTGGGGTCTTTAGTCCCATCATATTTAATAGTTGGTGATATGTTACCAATGTCAATAGTTACAATGAATGAAGATAAAGGATCATTTTGAATGGTTTGAATCATTTATTTATTCATTATTGGTTGAGTAATAGCATTACCTAAGGCATCTCTAAGAGGTGGAGGAATGTAGTTAGGATTAACTTGAGGATGCATGATTAGAGGTTGATTAGTCACATTGATTAAGTGTTTTTGAAGTTGCATCATTTGATTGATATTAGATTTTTGCATAATGTTCATTTGTTGAATTACCTGAGCTAATAGTTGGGTTGTATCAGGTGGTGGATTGGTTTTAGAAGGAAAACTTCCCAAATTGGTGTGGGGAGGATTATTGGAAGGAGGCTTGTTGATGGGATTATTAAGAAAACTTGTGTCAATCACTCCTACATTGGTTTGAATATTTTGAGAAGTTTCTTGATAGGTGTAAAAAGCATTGGATCCATCAACTTCATATTGAGGTGTTATTTTAACCATGTGAAAATTTTGAAGATGGAGGAGAAGAGATACCATAAGAGTGATGGTTTTCTTGGGAAGAAAAGAAAGGGAGAAATGACCATCCCACATAGGATCTAAATGGATTAAGATTGTCCAAAAAGATTCTGATAGGAGACCTCACTCTGATTAAAAGGAAATGAACATAATGCAAAATGAAAGATATGGGGAATTAGGTTGATAAATAGGGATATAAAAAAATAGAACTAGGTCAACCTAGTGTAAAAATAAGACCTACAGACTATACTAGTTTGATCAGGTTGACCTAGTATAGTGAACAGGAGCTGAAACTAGGGTCTGAGATAGCACTATGTCAACCAAGTCGACCTAGTATAGTAGATAAGGAAAAATAAAAGATTAATAGTAAGATAGGGAATAAAACAAGATAATTTGTAGCTAATCCAAAAACATGAATGCTGAAAGTAAATAAAAAATAAATTAAATTGATGTTAGTCAATCCAATTGAAGCACACAAAGCAAAAATCTTGTTGGACATAGTCATTAAGGTCTCAAGAATTGTCATTGATGTCAAAGTCAACATGTGATATCATGCATTAATGACAAAGGTGTTGAGTTGAAAATACTTGTGTGTGTACTTTGAATTCCTCTACTCACATGGTTATCTTGACAAGATATGGCTAAACACATAGGATGATGTTATCAACACTTACACGTATGTTAGCATCCGAATGAAATGATCACACTATGATAATCAAGTTTGTGTCTATTCTTTCTGGTCTAAGTTTTATGTCATAAGGATGCATAGAGAAAATTTTACAAATGCATAAGGTTATTTCTATACTTAGTCAATTTGTACCTTTGTATTTATTTAGATAATTCTTTCATAAATATTGGTAAAGACAATTCTCTCAGACAAAAATCCCACAACAAATAAGGGAATTCTTTCAGAGAAAGTGTCTTGGAGAATTCTTTCAAAAAAATTATCCTAAATAAAAAATCTAAAGGACACTTTGAAAAAAGTCTGAAGGGAAAGTGAACCATTTAAAAGTTACAAAGGGATATTTTTAGAAAGTTTGAAGGGCAAGCAGACCATTCAAAAGTTTCAAAGGGATATTTTTAGAAAGTTTGAAGGGCAAGTGGACCATTAAAATGTTCTAAAGGGATATTTTCAAAATGCAGAAGGGTAAGTGGACCATTCAAATATTTTGAAGGGATATTTTCAAAATTCTGAAGGGTAAGTGAACCATTCAAAACTTCCAAAGGGATCATTTAAAAAAACCTGAAGGGTATGTGGACCGTTTAAATTTTTTTGAAGGGTATGTGTCCTACACAGAAGTTTTAAAAGATATGAACAAAGAAATGAAGGGCACTTAGACATTTTGTTGGGGAAATTATCCCAAAAGGCACCTTGGAAAAAATCCCACAAAAATTATCCCATAGGGCAGCATGATAAAAAAAACCCATGAAAATCATCCCAAAGAGCCCTTGACAAAAAGCCCACAACAATTTGTCTAAAGGATAGTTCGAATGAAGAAAGGACATTTTCATAGTTTTCAAAGGATAGTTTACAAAATCTTGAAGGGTAGTTTGATTGAAGAGAAAGGTCACTTGAAAGTGTCAAAGGAAAATTATGGAGGACACAAGGCTAGTTCAAAAAATCTAAAAGGGTTCCATGACAAACTCCCAAAAGACATATAGACAAAGATAAAGATCGAGCATGTCTAAAATAATCAAAAGGAGTGAAATTAAAATAATCATATAGGAGATATCAAGATGTAATAAAGATATCAATGGTTAATGCAAGAGAGATCGACGGTTCTATTTCAAAATTAAAAATAGTGCATACATCTGATAGTTCAAAATAGATAGTGATTGGCACCAAAGACAAGATGAATAATCCTTGTTTAAAGACATGACTAGACAAGCAGTTAGCTCGAAAGGTCTAAATGGATCCTGAGATTGATTGATCTAACCAATCAATCATCGATTAAGAAAATGGTGTAGTAATAACCTAAATCCTAAATCCAATAGTTGCAAAACATAGTAAAGAGACCTAACCATTATAGTGTATTGCATGAACCAAGCCATGGGAAAGCGTATATGTCAAAGTCATATTGAATGAGAACCAGAAAAGGGGTGTTAAAGTGTGAACATAATTGAAGATTTGGAACCATAGACTCATTGTCTATACATATATGACATCTTGAACATTGTAATGTGCTTTTTTCTATTACAATTATCACAATTGAAAAAGGTATTATCAGAGCAAACTCAAAGTGTGTCAAATTGAGATGAATGTAGGCACAGAGTGAAAGTCAATGGGATGAGAGTGAGGTAGAGAAGAAGAAAAGGCACATAGATAATGTGAAGAGATTGAGTAAAGAGGAAGAAAGAGCATACAAAGAATGTGCAGAGATTGAGTAATTACAAACCAAAATTATAATAGAGAAATAGAACTGGATTATTTCATGAATCTATCTTGTATACTAGACTTATAGCTCTATATTTTTGATCAGTTGGTGCCTTCAAAAAACCTAAGTTGGTGCTCAGTTAGGGGATTGGTGTCTACTAAGGATAGGTCTCCTTAAATGTAACCAATGTGGTTTTACGAGTGAGGTGATTTAACTGCGAGGCTGTATTAGAATAGTATATTATAGCAGCTATAAATTGTCCCATAATCAACATATGTCATTAAGATTAATTAAATATTAGTTAATCAACTATTCAACCATAATAATTCATATATCAAATAGGTTATTTAGCTTAGAGAGAAATTGAGAGTGACATCCTTCCCTCTAAAATTGGTCATCACTTGATGACATTGATTCAAACATAAGTTATGAATATAAAATCATTATTCAATAGAAAATAATATAATATGTAATAATAAATCAAGAAAATAAATGTGAAAATAGCCTATAAAATTCATCACAGTCCTGTCAAGTGGCACTATCTTCAAAATATTGATCTCATAGGACCTTGCACTATGACACTTCTCTATTATGCAAATGAATTTAATGAGTGTCAATTACTCTGATTGGTTCTACAATGACCATCCCAGGGTCCAAAACCTACAAAGAATTCCAATCCAACACATGTGAAGGATCAAAAATATACTTTTTAAGATAAGACACATGGAAGACATTATGTAAAAAAGCTAGATCTGGTGGCAAGGTAATCCTATACATTACAGGGTTGACCACTTCCAAAACCTTGAAGGTTTCCACATATCTTGGTGAATGTTTCACTAACTTCCCAAATTTAATCAAGATTTTTTGAGACTTAACTCGCAAAAACACTTTATCACCATTGGAAAACTACCTATTTATTCTCTATAGATCAACATATCTTTTCTATCTATCATTGGGATATCCAACCTCTACCTAATTGTCTTGACTTGCTCTTCCATTTTTGAAATCATCTCAGGTCCAAAGACTACCTTGTCTTCTAACCTATCCAAACTAATTGGTGTTCTACACCTCCTTCCATATAATTCCTTAATAGAGCCATATTCAATATTTATTGGTATGAGTTTTTATAAGCAAACTCAACCAATGAAAGGTACTTCTCTCACTTTTATTTCTGATCCATACAATACATGTGAAGTAGATCTTCTGAAATCTAGTTAACTCTCTATGTTTACCCATCGGTTTATGGTTGATAAGCAGTGCTGAAATTTAACTACGTACCTAGAGCTGAATTTAAAGTCAACCAAAACCTAGAATTCATCCTCAAATATTGATCTAAATTTATCTTTTATAGAAAACCAAGTAATCAATACACTTATTTTATGAATCTCTTCATAATTATAGGTGCATCATCAATCAATTTATTTGGTATGAAGTGAGTTACCTTGGTTGGTTTTTCAACTACTACCAAGATCATATCATGCCTATTCCATGATAATAACAAACCTTGGATAAAGTCCATATTGATCACTTGTCATTTCCATTATGGTATGTCATGTGGATACAATAATCTAGTTGGATGCACATGTTTATATTTCACACACCAACAATCCAAACAATGAGACATAAAATCCATTGCATCTCTCTTAATTCCTTTCCATAAATAGAGTGGTATAAGCTTAACCATGAGATTGGTTACTCCTAGACATCCCAAATATGGGGTACTATGTAGTTATTTTAGCATTATGATCCTCATATTCTCCCTATTAGATACATACATCCAACCATTGTATCACAAGAGACCATCACTCTCTATCCTTAATCCCTTATACCTAGGATTTTGAGCATTCTTAGACAATTATTTCCCAAAAAAATCATGGAATTCATCTCCTAATGAGAATTTGATCACTTGATCTCTAAAATTACTCTTGATAGTAGTCATGTACCTCCTATAACTTAGAACATTATCTAATCTATTTTCATTACCTTTGATAATTAATATCAAAATTATAATTAGACAAGAAATCTAACAATCATCTTTGATGAGTATTCAAATTTGGTTGGGTGAAGATTTACTTGAGTCTCAAGCTATTAGTCTTGAGCTCAAATAGTTTTCCCAACAAATAATGCCTCCAAACTTGCAAAGTATGTAAAATTATCATAATTTATAGGTCATAAGCAGAATAACTCACCTCATATAAATTTAGTTTCCTTGAATCATAGGTTACCACTAAGCTATCATGTATAATAACTCCTTCAAGTCCATCCCTAGATGCATCAGTGATCATTGAGAATTCACCATTAAGATCAAGAGCTCTGAGAACTAGTGTTGAAGTAAGCCTCCTTTTCAGTTCCTAAAAGGCTACCTCACACTTATCTAACCAGATGAAACTCTGATTCTTATGTTGAAGAGAGGTAATTAAATTTGAGCTCTTAGAGAAGTTCATAACAAATTTACTATAATAGCATGTTAATCCCATGAAACTTCTTACCTCATGCACATTATTTAGTGTTTTCTACTCCATTATGGATCTTATCTTTGTTGGATCTACTAAAACACCATCTTCATAGATAATTTATCCTAAATACTACACTTTATTTTTAAAAAATGCACACTTAGATAACTTACCATATAATCTATGATTCAACAAACATTGAAAAAATAATTCTAGATGTTTTAAATGTTCTACCTCATCCTTACAAAAAATAAAGATGTCATCCAGGAAGACCAACACAAAATTATCTAGGTAATCTCTAAACACATTATTCATAAGATTCATAAATGTTGCTAGAGCATTAGTCAATCTAAATGATAATACTATGAACTCATAGTGCCCATATCAAGTTCTTAATGTTGTTTTTAGAATATCCTCTTTACATATCCTTAATTAGTGATACCCTACTCTAAGATCAATCTTATAAAATATTTTTTCTCTCACATTTGATTAAAAAAATATCATCAATGCATATAAATAGATATTTATTATTGCTTGTTTCTTTATTCAACATCCTATAGTCTATACATAGGCAAATATTACCATCTTTATTCTTGAAAAAGATAACTAGATCACCCCATGGTGACACACTTGGCTAAATCATCCCTTTTGACAACTCCTAAATTTATGCCTTTAACTCAACTAATTCAATAGTCTTCATTATGTATGGTGCCTTAGACTATATTTTCAATCTAGGTATGATATCAATCAATAAATCAAACTTGTGCTTAGGTGGTAATCCTATTAATTCTTTTGAAAACATGTTATGGAAGTTTCTTAGAAAAATATAATGTTTGATAGATAGTTTTTTAGATTCTTCCATCTCATTTATCTTAATGATAAAGAATTGGTATCCCTTTCTTTGAGCTTTCTTGAGTTAAATTGTATAAATTTACCTTAGCTTCAACTCCTTTATCTCACCCTAAAGTTGTGTCTAGTTTATGAAATCACCTAGACACTCAAACTTCTTATGTAAAAATTCAACCTTGGATTTATACTTTGCAAGCCAATTGACTCCTAGGATCACATCATATGATCCCAATGGTGATACATAAAGATCTACTATTATAGTGAATTCTAGTAATCTAATCTTTGTTTTAACTAAACACTTGTCAAATTTGACCTTTGACTCATTCCCATATTGTATTACCCATGCATTTTCCATTACTCTAGCCTTTCTAGACAATTTACTAAGAATTATAGGAGAAATAAAACATTCTATAGCTCCCATATCAATCAAAATAGAAACTAGATGGTTAAATAAAATACATGATAGTTTTATGGGTGAGTCTTGATACTCATCCTATAGATTATCAATAGTTGTATGAATTTGTTACTAAAATGTACCTTGTTGAAAAGTTGAACATTTATTCTTTGATTGTCTCTAAGAACATTCTCAAGAAAAATGGTCACCTCAACAAATGAAGTAACCTCCAGCTAGTCCTTTCCTCTTAATCTATTAGTTTCCCTAAAAATCATTACCATGTTTCCTATTCCCTGAACCATTGTTTAACTTGGCATTTTGATTCTTGAATTAACCCTTGGAATCTCTACTCCTCTACTTCTAGTTTTTCTTCTTGAAATTTTGTTTAAAAGTTTCAAATTTATTTTTGAACTTATCTCTGACTTGGGCAAGAGATTTTGGTTTTTGTTCCTATTTGACTACCTTTTCAAACACTTGATCCATGGTAGATAGACCATGTACATATACTTCATAGCCTATTTGGGTTTCAATCCCATGATAAATTTACTAATTTTATACTTTAGTATCAAGTGTTGCTCCTAGTATTCATTCACCATCAAATCCCCTTGCTTAAGATTCTAAAAATCTATCAACTTTTGATCAAAGTTTAGTTGTGGAAGCCATCATGAGTTAAATAGTGTCACAAACTATTCTCAATTAGTGGTGGTTGAGTTGAGGTTCATCTTGATCTTTTTATTTTCCCACCAAATTATTACTTCATTAACAAGCTGATAAGATCCCCAGACTGCTTTCATGACTTCAAAATAATTTTTAATCTTAAAATACTTCTCCATTTTTTTAGCCACACTTCAACTCCATCCTCCAAAATAATTCCAT